>CM021101.1:264168903-264746416 GCA_007115665.2 Sequoiadendron giganteum
TCTAGTTTCTGAGCCACAATTATCATATTGCGAGCCACATGTGTTGTTGCAAGCCACAATAGTCAAATGAAAAACTGCAAGTGTCTGTCAACAACTTTAGTTTCAAAGTTCAAATTTCCAAGTCACATGTACCATAAAGTAAACCGCATCTATCAGAAAGTGACAATTGCCTGTCAACATTCGAAACCTAGTTTGGTCTATTCACTGCATCTGAAATCTGCAATGCACCTATCAAAAATAGCAATGCATCTGAAAGGTGAACCATAATTGATTGTCAACAGAGAAATTTGAAAACTACCAACTTAGTCTGAAAGCAAAACTATCGTTTTCGCTTTTTTTTCTTACGATTAACCTATGACATAAACTAGAAAAATTGCTCAAAACCCTTGCATTATTTGGTGTAATTTACGTCCTAGTCATAGTCATCCTAAGTTGCAAACATTTAGACACCCCATAGGAAGTTTCATATCATAGAATAGAATAAATTTCCACGTTATTGGATACGTTCATGCTCCGATTTGTCACTATCATTGAACCTAGTCACTATTATCCTATTAGTGAATCTTTCCAGCTCAACAGTCTAGTTTGGGAAATTCACCTTGTTAGTTGTCTTTTTCCTACAATCAGGTTCCTTGGTAAGGTTAGATTATTGCTTGGATTTATTCCATAGGTGGTAGGTTTACCCATCTTAGAATCATTTACCATCATAGTCTTCTCAAAAATCTGGCATATTGTCCATCCTAGCATACATCATCCTAGTATAATTTTAGGAATCTTGAAAATTTAGTTATATTCAAAAAAAAAAAAACATAGAAATAGGACATATCAGTTTTTTGACATAGTTTGCATTACCTCATTTTGAGCAAATTTTCATGGTTGAAACAAGGTCTAAGAAGAAATAGAGAGAAATGTCAGACCTTAACAAATTTATCAATCCTTTCAAAAATCAACCATCAGGGAAAGAAAGGCCACACAAAACTTTTCTTGAAAAACACATCACTAGAGACACACATGGACAAATTTATGTTGAAGACATAGATGTTGTCATACAAGATCCCAAGTTTGCATCCTTTATGGATGAGTATTTGGAAAATGATCCCTAGTGATATCTAGCAAAGTTTCTAGTAGAAGGTGTCAGACTACCACTGGGATTTGATGTTCACACTTTGAAAATAGCATCTACTCAACCAACACAAACCATAATGTCAAGTTTTTTTGTTCCTCAAATTACCACAGCAATACCAACTAGCATACCTACTCAAACATCATGAACTGTAAACACAACCTCTTTCAACATAACACAAGGTTTATAGTTTACTACGGGAGCAACTTCATCAAACCCCTTTGGCACAGACACTACTTGTAAGAGATCCAAAGTTGGCACGAATATTCCTATACCAAATCAGAACATTCAGATAGGAAATATTCCTATACCAAATTAGAACTTTCAGACATGAAATATTCCTATACAGAATCAGAAAATTCAAATAGGATATATACCCTCGCCAAATCACAATCCGTCATAGAACATAGCATTTCAGAACACCTACATTGATCCTAACAATGCAAACAACATGTCCTTGAAACAAGTAGATATTAACCAAAATCAAATGCAAATGCTTCAATAATAGATGAACAACATGTCTATATCAGGAAAATGCACTATCTCAGCGCAAGATTTATGTCCATGTCCTTTTGACAAAGCTCTATACATGACACCCTTCCCACATGGATACATTATACCAAATTTTCCTAAGTATAATGGGAGGAGGAATCATTTAGAGCACATTAGATAATTCTCTACAACATGCATGGACATATCATATGACCCCACATACTTGATGAGACTATTTCCACAAACCCTTGGTCAGGATAACACTGGAATGGTTCTCTAAACTACCATATGGCATATGATTCTGGGGTGAATTAGCTGAGAAGTTTGTTGAACACTTTTCCTTTAACATAGACAATGAAATAACCATAGCTACCTTGTGTCACACCATGCAAGAAGAAGGAAAAAAGTTCACCACTTTCTTCCAGAGATGGAGAAGTTTAGCTAGTAGATGTCCAGTTGAAATACCAAAATAATTAAAAGTCATGATATTCCTTGAAAATATTAATCCAAACCTGAGAAGTGACTTAAGGGTACATTCTAGTACTTCATTCCTGAACTTGGTAGAAAAGGGCATCATCCTTGCAAAAGGCCTTATTGACAAAGGAGAAATTAAAGTACTAGGGAGAAACCTAGTTGTTCAACATCAAAATGCTCCCAACGATGGAAACAAGTTCTGGTCTAGAAACATAAATGTTACAAATGATGGTATTGTTGATGCTAAAACCATACATGTGGGACCAGTCACCACACTTAGAGGTTACAACCCCAATCAATACATGACGAGTAATCCAGATCAAACAACAAATTTTTTCCAGAATTCAAAACAACAACGACCACAAAGGAGATTTCCTAAACATGAATTTACCCCTTTGGGGCAACCAATCGAGACAATTTTGAAAGAGTTGATTAAACATGATCTACTAAAACCATTGGAACCAAGATAGTATCATCCTGGATAGTTTAAACCCTCATGGTGGGATGATAACGCCTATTGTGAATACCATCGAACAAAAGGGCATAACCTACAACAATGTCGACAACTGAAGAATATCATACAAGACTTTGTTGAAGACGGAACCATAGAGGTCAATGGGCAGAAACATACCAAGAACAATGATCATAAGGTCTTCATAGACCCATTAGATGACCACAAGAAAGGAAAGGCCTCTAGTTTGGGAACTAAGAATACTATATCAACCAAGTATGACTATGGAGAATGTACGATCATAAATCACCTTCGAGATGTGAATGAAAATTTCCATACCATCACCATTAAGAAGAATCTTGAATGTGCTATAAATACATGCAGAACTAAAATAAATCTTCCAGGTCCTTCTGAGCCACCTACACAGTCTTCCAAGTCTAAGTACAATCTTCTTGATCAATTGAGCAAGACCCCATCGTAGATATCCATTTTGGAATTGTTAACTTTATCACCTGATCATCGGGCCATTCTCAACTAAGCCTTATAGAGCACGACTGTCCCTACCAACTTAGATGCTAATCATTTTGAAGAAATGGTAGGATACTTAACCAACTCCCATCATGCCACATTTTCTCATTAGGATTACTCAACATAAAAGACCGATCATAATGACCCATTACATCTTGAAGTCCTATTCCATCAAACAAAAATCAGATGAGTCTTGGTAGACGGAGGAGCAAGTTTGAACCTTTGTACCCTAAAATTGGTTAAGGCTTTAGGATTCTTAGAAGAATGCATGGACACCTCTAAGAGTATAGTAATCAAGGCTTATGATGATGATGAAAGATCATCCAAAGGAGTTGTCACACTCCCTATCAAAATTTCCCCAACAGTTATGAACACTAGCTTCCAAGTCTTGGATCTCACCCTTCCATATAAACTATTGTTAGGTAGACCTTGGATACATGCAATGAAAACCATACCTTCCACATATCACCAGTGTCTTAAATTCCCATATAATGGTACCGAGATCATGATTGATGGTGATCGAAATCCTTTTCAATATTGTACAAGCCTAAGGGAAATTCCACAATGAGAAGTTCACGTTAATCAAGAAGCTTCATCATCCACTTTATCCCTATACGTTGATCAATCACATCTTGTCAAGTCCATTTCATTAAAACCACCATCATCCACTCCTAAGGTCAAGATCCAAGACAAGGGCTATGGAGAATATCACATGAAGGCATCCTATTGTATCAGTCAGTTGGTTCCACCTAAGGCATATGGCTTACCCATGGTAGATAGAAGATAGTCAGTAGTCACATTTCATGTTCCCCCTACAATGACATTGACTAAATGGGGAGAATTAAGTGAAGAAATTGTGGATCAAGGTCATATTACCTCCTGTTGTACCAGGAAGACAATGAATACCCCTCATCGTCTATTCAAAATAGCGAAGGATCAATATGGAAAGGATTTAAGATAATGCACAATAAAGGATACAATGGACATAGTGGGTTAGGACTACATAAAAATGGAAGGACTGATTCGATCATTGTCTCACCATGACTGAAAGGCCTAGGGCTAGGGTTTCAACCGCTTATAATTGGCTTTCCTAGTACTTTGTCACCATTTCAAGAGGAAGTGGGTTCTTATGAATACATCGAGATATCTCAAGAACCACTTGCCCCAGTTTATGATGAATCCCCTGACCCAAGTGACTATGAATGGGATTCACTTTCCTCTACCACCACCATGAACCTAGATAATATATTTGGAGAACTCAACCAAATGATAAAATCCGTACCAAATCCATCTAGCCCCCATAATAAAACACCCTTGACCAAAGAAGAATGGATTAAGAATTATTATTGTGAAACCCTTGATCATGCATCTTGGGAACTCGATGAACCATCTTCTAATGACCTAGCCATTACAATATCAAGGTTTACCTATCCATAAGAAAAAGAACAAGAAGGATTTAGTCCAAAACTTCTGTGACCATGCCAACCACTCTATATTTACCTTGTCAGCTTCCACCTTTGATAACTCTAATGATGACATGCCCCTCGTATATCCCCAACTTATCGACTAGGATCGGCAAGGTACACCCATCCTAGACATATTTGAGAACAACGAAGCAATAGTTGAGTTCATGGGAGTTCGAGAAGGCATACCAAGAGGGGATCATAAAGCTGCCTTTACCATAGACTTGGATGACAAAGCATATTTTGGGGAGTCTATTTACACCTCTAGTCACAAAAATGAAAATAAAAAGAAAAATAATGAAAATGCGCAAAATGATGAATCCCTAGGTGAAAACTGGAAGGCACCTTTGGACGAAGAAATAGTAAAAATAAAGGAAATATCCGAAGGCAAAAACCTCTCTGAGGCACCCAAGGATGGAGGTATGAATATTCTCCTTGTTGCTCAGGAAAAGTCATCAATGTTAGTGGAGGAGTTTGTTGAAGTCAACATAAACACAAAAGAAAACCCTTAGGTAATATACTTTGCAGCCTCTTTGAAAGAGACAAAACAACAAGAGTTTCAAGACTTCTTCACAAAGAGATAGATAAACTTTGCACGGTTGTATGCTGACATGCTTGGGCTGGATCCAGACCTAATATTGAATCATCTACCATTACAACCAGGTATTAAGCCCGTCAAACATAAGTTAAGGAAGATGCATCCACAAATTGCTCTAGTGGTCAAAGTAGAACTTAAGAAACAATTGGATGTCAGATTCATAAGATCCATAAACTATGTAGATTGGATTTCAAATCTTGTTCCAGTGACTAAACCAACTGGGGGCATTTGCATTTGTACAGACTTTAGAGACATCAACAAGGCATGTGCTAAGGATGACCTCCCCTTGCCGAACATTGACATGATAGTAGACCTTACAACATGATACGAGATTCTATCCCTCATGGATGGTTTCTCCACGTATAAATAAATCAAAATCGTAGTTGAAGACCAACACAAGACATCTTTCACATGTCCATGGGGAACATAATGCTGGAATTTTATGCCTTTTGGGCTTAAGAATGTAGGAGCTACTTATCAACGTGCAATGACAACTATTTTCTTTGACTTTGTACATACTCTCATGAAAGATTATGTTGATGATATTATAGAAAAATTAGTAACAAGGGAAAATCATTTGAAGGTTCTAGAAAAGATATTCTAGAGGCTAGAAAATTACAACGCCAAACTAAATCCAAAGAAATGTGTCTTTGGAGTGAAATTAGGGAAACTTCTAGGATATATCATTTCTAGAAGAGGCATTGAAGTAGATCTAGAGAAGGTAAAAGCTATTATAGAAATGCCTCCTCCAGTTAGCATTGGTCAACTAAGAACAGTATAGGGAATATTGTAGTCTATCAGGTGCTTCATTGTACAACTAGTAGACAAAATACACCCATTCCAACATTTTCTCAAGAAAGGAGTACCATTCGTATGGACACCTAAATGTCAGGAAGATTTCCAATAGATCAAGGATTATCTGCTCACTCCACCTATCTTAATGCCACCTACAGATGGGAAACTGTTGATACTATACACTTCAGCAACTCAGTCAGCATTAGGAGCTCTTCTTGCACAAAATGATGATCAAGGTCATGAATGAGTAGTGTACTACATCAGTCGTACCTTGGTGGGATATGAATTAAATTACAGTAACATACAACATTCTTGTCTTGTGGTAGTATTTACTACTCAACAAATTTGGCACTATATGCTAAACCACCAAACCATGTTGGTCGCAAAGATTGATCCTCTCAAATATATCCTAAGTAAAGCAACATTAATAGGTCGATTGGCTAAATGGGTGATGATACTTAGTGAATATGACATCCAATATGTGGAGAGGAAAGCTATAAAAGGACAAGTAATTGCAGATCAATTAGAGGATGCACCCATGAAGGAAGACCATCCTTTAGTGGTAGATTTTCCTAATGAATTTACCTTCAAATTTGACACTAGAACCAAATGGAAATTATACTTTGAGGGGTCACATACTAATCGTGGTTCAGGAGTAGGCATACTCTTTGTTACATCTCAAGGTGATAATATTCATAAATCATTTAGGATCCCTTGCACCAACAACATAGTAGAATATGAAGCCTTAGTGACAGGGCTAAGAATGGTAGCCCAATGGAAGATTAAGAGTCTACATGTTTATGGGGATTCTCAGCTAGTAGTCCAGCAAGTAAATGATGATTATGAAACTAAGGATGAGAAACTTTCCCCCTACAAGCGCATGGCTGAAAAATTCAAGCAATACTTTGATGATATCACCTTTCAACAAATAACATGTATTCAGAACAGGGCAATAGATGCTATGACAACCATGGGTTCCTTATTAGATATTCTGAGCAACATGCCTAAATTTGAGTTTTTGGTTGAATAGTTGTTGGTCCTTGCCTATGATGTCCCTAATTTTGTAATGGTATGTACGATTGTTGGTCCTAATTCCCCTTGGTACAAATATGTATACAACTGTCTAAATGCCCAAATCATACATCTAGACTTGTCAAACAACCAATGTAGAACCTTTATCTGTAAGTCTGCTAAATACACCATCATCGGAGATAACCTGTATAGATGTACCTTAGATAACAACTTAATGAGATGTCTCGATGTTGAATAAGGAAGAAAAACCTTGAGAGTGGTACAAGAGGTTATATGTAGATCCCATTCTAGCGGTCCTACTTTAGCCCATAAGATTATGAGATTAGGTTATTATTGGCCTACAATGGAAAATGACTCATATATCTTTGTAAAGAAATCTTGACAGTGTTAGATACACTAAGATTTGATACGAGCACTAGCACATGAGCTTCGTCCAATTACTTCACCATGGCCCTTTGCCCAATGGGGACTTGACCTCATAGGTAAGATACACCCTCCATCATCCAATGGGAATAAGTTCATCATAGCTGCCACCGAATACTTCACCAAATGGATTGAAGCTATTCCCATGACCTACATCACCGGCACACATATATCCAAGTTTATCATAAACTATATCATTTGTTAGTATGGTGTACCCCAATTCATTATCACAAACAATGGTCGTCCATTCAAAAACCAAGAAGTCTGCCATCTATGTGAAGAATTCCACATCCAACATCATTTTTCCACTTCATATTACCCACAAGGTAATGGCCAAGTTGAGGCATCTAATAAAATCATTATCAGAATCCTAAAAAAGACTCTCAATGACACTGGTTGTGACTAGCACTTACAGCTTAATCCTGCATTATAGGCTTACCGCACAAGCATACTTACTCCCATTGGAACCACTCCATACTCTCTAGTATTCAGATATGAAGCTATCTTACCTATTGAGATTGAAATTCCTCCCCTAAGGGTATCCTTGAAAGGTCATATTGACAAGGAAGAATACTGTGTATCCATATTACAAGAGTTAGAATTACTGGATAAACAAAGACAAAAAGTACTAGACCATTTGCAAGCATATCAAAATTGTCTTCTTCGTAGCTATAATAGGAAAGTTCTAAATCTACACTTTGACATCGATGACTTGGTCTTAATGGAGAACCCCAAGAATCAAGCTGAACGAGAAAAACTAGGTAAGTTTGAACCTGACTAGTTAGGGCCCTATATTATCACTGAATCTTTTGGATTAGGAGCGTATCAACTCTCTACCCCTGAAGGAAAACCAATTTTGTCACCAATCAATAGCCTTCATCTGAAGAGGTTCTATGCATAGCTTCTGAGAGTCTTTATCTTAATCAGAAAAATATAAAAAAAACAAAAAATTGATTACCTTGATGAAAACCTGGAAAATAGGCATCTTTATAACACCAAAAAAAATAGAAAATCAACAAAATAGTAAAGATAAATAATTCGTCCAATAGTGAAAACCACTTTGGTAGTGCTATGGATAAGTACCATGGTGAAAACTTGGCAAACAGGGGCCATGTGTAGTCAACTTCCCTCCTTTGTCTACCATCATTCCAATCAAACTTTTCACTTTCACTCATAATAAATGGTTGTCTTATCCATTGCTTGGAACGATTGACATCAAGTCTACTTCATCACATTCCCCACTTCATCCTGTATGTCTTATTCTCGACTTGGGGAAAATCCTTGATTTTGTGTCATGAGGACCTTGTACATAGCATTACACCATCAGAAAATGTCCTAAGAAAATCCAAAAACATCAAGAAGTGTCTTGAAAAAATCCAAAAAATCAGAAAATGTTCTGAAAAATTCAAAAACATCAAAAAACTTCAAAAATACAAAAAAATAAAAAACTTGTCAAAAAATTTCAAAAACAAAGTTAGAGTCAGTCATGTCAAGTCAATCATAGACATAGTCCAACTACATTGCCTTTGCAACTGGATGTAGCCAAGGTCATTAGTCAATGTGCCCTTGAGGCATTAGGTTTGTCTATCTAGGTTTCTCACATCTCACACACATTAAAATCATGATCTTTGTACATTCAAAGTCATTGGTTGTGTCAAACTACGAGGTATCTGCATGTACAATGCAGGAAAGGCTAATCAATCGATGAGCCCCCGAGACCACACTAGGTCAGTCCAATAGGGCTTACCACATTCACTATCACACACATTGCATATCATCAAATTAAGTACATATCTTCAGTCACTTATGTCAGTTAAAGTTTGGTTGAACGATGAGGTCTCTACGTGTACAACATAGGAAAGGCTATCAATCGATGAGCCCCTGAGGCCACATTAGGTCAATCCTTTAAGGTACATCATCTCAAGTCATACACTATCAACACACACACACTCATAATAGTCAAGGAATAAAAACAAGTCATGCATCAACAAGGGAAACATCTAGAAACTATCATCAAGTCAAAATCAGACACATTGTCAGAGTGATCAACTTATGTCTTAAGCAAGATATGTCTTTCTTGTCAACAAACATCATCAAATTGTCATAGCCTCATGTAGCTTATCACATCAACATCATCAGGGTCCAACATATTATACAATGTGTGTCTTTCTAAAACCAAGCTTTGTCATGCCTTACACAAATAGTCACCAAGTTGAAACCAAACTCAACGTCTTACGCTATATGTGTCATCTCTCACATCAAGCTATGTCAAACATCAAACAATCCCACAAGATTAAGTTTTGGCAAATACTTTTATTAGATTTTTGACTTTATATCTTACTTTTTCTTGTTTGTTTATCGATTTGTGCATAAATCCGGTTACTAGCATTCTCAAGGATGTCCCTTGAAGGATTTAGAGAAGTAAGGATGTCTTAGGACTTTTTCTTTGACTGTTGTCTGTCAACTGTCTTTTAAAAATTTGGATTTTGATTCATGTTACTAGTTTCCTCAAGGATTCCCCCTGAAGGATTTAGAGGAGCAATGACATCTCATGAGCCATCTTTTATTTGTTTGTTGTGTGTGGTTTGTCTAGACAAAAACGACTAGGGAAATCTTGTCCTTAGTTTGAGTTAAGATACTCCTTGTCTACGAATGTCTATTTTTCATAGGTGGATGACTTTATACACTATGGTCTATCTCATATCATGGTGTGTACTATCCATTTGTATCAATCCCACCCAATGATGATAAAATGCAAAGCTTAGTATATATGGAAAAATATCAAAGATCATATGTTTTTCAATCAACCTTCGTTGTTTCTTACTAACATTCAGAAATCATTTGTGCTAAAATTTCTCTTGTCTGACATGATGATAGATTCTTGTGACACAACAAAAAAACTAGATAATCTGCATATGCATACATTCTATAAGCATTATCTAAACATTTTCGTATGTCTATATATTGTGCATCATATAGTTATGCTACATTTCAAACGAATAGAAACATTAGACATCTCCATTGCATATCTAGGAAAATCATGGCATAATAGGTATTTAATCATCATAAGGTACATAATGGAAACATTACATGTATATAACCATCTTATGTAGATAGCATTGTATAAACATCACATTGCATCCCATCATCATAAAAATATATACATCCATCATCATATAGAATCATCATAACATCATTACTACATAAACACATCATAATGTCGAGACCATCATCCATAACATGTGTACATACATCATCTAGGAAACATAATCATATAGAAAAAATGCATCATCATACAATAGAACTGCATATCATATAGAAGCCGCAAGAAATCATATATATATCACTCAAAATAACGTGTCATAGAACAATGTCAGAATGTATCCATAAATAAAAAGCACCTCGCAGGCTCTCTGATCAAAATACAATGTCCACAAATATTAAAGTGTCAATGTGTCCCACTACCACTACTCCCATGTGGTGAACGTGGAGGAAACTGCCTTGGAGGTACTTTTTATGAGCTGGAAGGCCTGTCCTCGATGGTCCTACCACACCCTTTGTACTTTGTGTCCTAGTCTGACTCCTACCTTGTGATCTCTGGCTACGAACCTCTATAAATCTAGGATCCCATCTCCCCACTAGCACCACTGACTCATACATTTCTCTATAATATGAAGCCCTCTCTACTAATCTAACTAGCTCATGAGAAAAAACATCAGATGAAGTACCACTACAAAGGTGTTTGATCTTTGAGAAGTGCTTCTCTGTCTCCTGCCTCCAGGATACTACCTGATCCCTCTCCATAAGAGAATTATCTCTCTCCATAAAATAACTATCTCTCTCCATTTGTAACGCATCTCGCTCTATAGTAACTTCTCTCAACCTCTCTTCCAATGCCTCCCTATCATTGTCTCTAGGAGCCTCCTCATCCTGTCTCCCCTCTACTATCCGATCTTGGAGATCTCTCTCCTGCTCCTCAATGGATATCTCTTCATCCACATCGTCCTCCCCATAATGTGCCAGAATGCCAAGAGGATCAATGTCCATGTACTCTCTCTCGGCCTTCTCCTCCTTTGCAAGGTCCTCTCTATCAATCTCTACCAATGCATTCTTATCTTCTATTGCCTCCTTGGTAACATGCTAACCTCCAATCTTAGGCTCTACTCCACCCCCGAGGTCCAAAATCAATATGTCCTTAGCCTCAGCCTCTCGGATAGGTGATAATCCACCTACCCGACCACCTCTCCATCCTCTCTGACCTCGTCTACCACCACCACCTCTAGCATCATCACCACCACCCCTACCACCACCTATGCCACCACCTCTCCATCCTCTCTGACCTCGTCTACCACCACCACCTCTAGCATCATCACCACCACCCCTACCACCACCTATGCCACCACCTCTACCTCTACACCACCCTATCGGCCCTGTCCCTCATCTCTCCATAGGTGCCAGCTGATTCAAATCTGTGTAAGGCACAAGATGATGGTCTACCCACCAAGTATCATATGTAGCTGTAGTCCTAGGATCCGTTGCTGCACCTCTCCATCCCCATTATAAAGGTTGTAAAGTCTGAATCTCTACCTCTACAATAGCCATTGGTATCATAGGCCCCCATAAAGGAACCTCTCTGGATGATCAAGAAAACTTTTCTCGCCCTCTAGGATCATCCTGCACCTCACCAAACTATCTCAACACACGGTCTGGCAGATGTCTCTCTATAATATGTACACTAGAAACAGTCTTCCCAAATAGGTACTATGTCTATTGATAGTAGGGTAAATGCCTTTCCTCATCCGACCATCTCTCACAGTCCATGTATGGCCTCCACGTAAACTAAACCAATGTGTCCAGTGCATGTCTCCAAAAACTTGTATCTCCTATGTAACTCTATGTAATGTTTCTCGTATACCAAAAAACATTAGGAGATCTAGCTGCCTGCTTCGTAGTAACAGGAGGTAGAAACACAACAATACGCTCCCATTCCCAAACCATGAGAAGAGTAGACCTGTAGATCATCGACTGTGCATCTCTATATACTATGTCATGTAGATGAAAATATAGCATACCCAATAGACAAGGACCCAAAGTGTAAACAATGTCTCTCTCCAACATCCCAACTAACATCTCTCCCCACCCAATAGGAAATCCATGATCCCAACGGTCAGGATGAACTATCCCCCCAATCAATGTACATAGTATACAATCTATCCTCTCATATCTATTAGCTAATACCTGTCATCTAATCTCATAATGCTCTATACTGAACCTTCTAATATCATCAAATACATAAAATATGGTAATCTCACTATATCCACATTCTATATCATACGTCACCCTCTCTCCTCTAATGGTCAACCTAAGAATCCTATATACATCCTCTAAGGTGATAGTCGCCTCACTAGTAGGAAAATGAAATGATGAGGTTTCTTAATGCCATCTCTCACATAGGGTAGTGAGCATACCTCTATTTTCCTAAATCGTGGGCATGGTCAACACATGATGAAGTCCTAGTCTCCATAACAAGCGTGTCTCTATGCTCACTAATCGATCTCTCTACTTGAATGTATCTGGCCATGACTCTTGGGTATAAATAGGATCTAAGATAACCTTCAAAGTGCATTCAACCAAGATGTCAAACATCAAATCATTCAATTTTCTATCAGAATTTTTTTTCAGCAATCTGACAGTCAAATGCGGTGCAAGATTACACATGCATATCAACACAAGGCATATGCGTTCCATATTTCAAATGTGTTTCAAAATCATTCAATTTCAAAGAATAGGCAAATGCGTGCAACAAATTTCATATGTGGTGCAAATTAACTGCCTACCTAATATGCATATGCAATTCACCTTATCAAATGTGATTTGCTATCCTACATGTGCCTAAGAAAAACTCAAATGTAATGCATTAGACCAATTGCAGTGCATAAAATTAAAAATGCGTCAAATTCCTAAATGACCTAAAAAAATCCTCGACGTCTTTTGACATATGTTTCATTCTGCAAGTAGATGTGTTTCATACGAATGCATATACATTGAACTAGAAAGACCGCATTTGAAAAATTAACTTTTAATGCCTAAAACTACGTGCAAAATGAAACTTCAAAAGGTTGTTTGAGGGAACATACTGGGGGTCCTGCATTGGCTGGCCATTGGAAGGTCTGGATCCAATATCTGTGATGCTAGGTGTAGGGAACTGGAGACATTTTCACCGAGTGCTCAGAGCTAAATTCTTAATTCTTCTAATCTTCAAGGTGCAAATGACTTGGTTTTCACCGTAATTTCTATTTATACCTAGGGTTTGGGTGCCATTTCTTCTAACCTTGTCTATTGGCCATGTAAACTTCCAAATTCTATTGATCTGTACACATCCCTAACATTTCCAAATTCAATTCCATCAACTCCATAGCTTTTCTGACCATCAAATTGACTAATCGGGAATATTTCCTGATTTTTTTGAAATTTTTCAAAAAATTGTCAATTTTCCCGAGGGGGCATACCCTAACCTATTTCATACTAGGGCACGATCAGGGCATATTTTCTTTGACACAAAGTGATAAAAATCATTGTACCAGAGAGGGGCAAACTGTAGACACCAAAAATTGGTCTAGGCCTACGAGTACCACTTTCGAAATAATTTTCTAATGTCCATGATCATGATTAAATAATGCTAATTATTTAATTAATTTATAGATTAATATTTCCTCTATTAATTAAATAACCCTTTTAATCATTTAATTAATTCATTATGACCCTTATTCAACTTTAATTAATTAAATGAATCATATTTATTTAATTATGTCACTAACTAATTAATTATCTTTCTTAATTAAATAATTTATTATTTAATCAACCCCTTTGTCATATTTCAACTATAATTAAATATTCCTTATTTAATTATTCAATTAATATTTTCAATAGCCAATTAAAAAAATTATTATTATTTATTTAATTAAATCTTTCAATTTCGAATATTGAAATAAATTAACATTTAATTCATAATTAATTGTTTCTATCACATTCTTCTGTCACCCAGTTATCTAATTATCCACTCACCATCTAACGCGAGATCTATTTAAATCTGCCAGTTATCTCCAGATTCAATATCTGATCGTCTCTACGAAAAGGACTCTCTGTCACAACTCGTCAATTAACTAGTCTAACTCGAATGCATGAAAATATTTATTAATTAAATATATTTATTTAATTAATTAATTCATGTGTGCATTCGAATAGATGGTTGTCGAATTCTAAATTTATCATTTTCATTCAAATTCTAGTTCTTCTATTTTTGAAGACTTTCAACTAAAGATTAAGTCATTTATTTAATCTTGAACTCTTGTTCTTTCTATTTTTGAACACTCTTCACACTAGATTGAATTATTATTCTAATTTAATCTTTATCCTACAAAATTTCCTAACTCGCATTTTAACTGGAACATAACTCACATCGCATGACATTCATCAATCTCAATAGTTGATCTCTCTTTTGAATCTAAGTCAATCATTCGAAAACCCAATTTCTATAAATTGACCTATCATTGTCATTATTCCTCCTCCTGAAATCAATACTTTTTGGAAGAACTTCTAATCTTCAATATTTTGCTTAGACAATACATCTAGGCTATGCTTGCATACATACAAAAAACTCGAGGGCAAGAATACTGATACAGAAAAATGGAGAAGGACAATCAAGATAATTCGAAGAGGTGGACTGATATTCGGTGAGATTGTTTCATATTATCATTTTTATTGTTTTAGTTCATTTAATTTGTTCTTTGTTGTTTGATTTAGATTTATTCTTGTTTGATTATATTTAACCATCTTTACGTGCAACAATCCATTTTATCTGCGTCACACATATGATAAAAAGTATGGTGCATTTGATTTGCCAGTGCATACACTAAGTTCTATAGCGCATTTTCCTAAAGTTAAACTAGTTTTCATGATTTTTCTCCCCAATTGATGATGATTTTGATTGATTTAGCATGTGATGGTGAAGTTTTGATCTTCAATTGATGATAACTGATAGGTCTGATAGGATAACTGATAAATTTTTCCTCATGATGTATGAGAAAACAAATAGTAAGATTTGATAAATTTTCTTTCATGCTTGATGAAAAAAAAATAGTAGGATAATTGATAAATTTGTCCTCATGATGTATGAGAAACAAATAGTAAGATAGATAAAAAAAAATTTCATGATTGAAAAATAAATAGTAAGATAACCGATATATTTTTCCTCATGATTGAAAAATAAATAGTAAGATAGATTGATTTGATTTGATTTGATTGATTTCTTTGATTTCTTTGATCACAAACACTGATTTTATATGTTTCAAATGGATAGGAGAGATAGTGATTCTTTAGGTACAGGAGCGATTTCTGAAAACCTGGAGCTTGATTCCACTACTTGTTTAGGTAGATAGAGATTTCATTGATGCCTATGGGTTGAATTCATTATTGGATATGCAAGAGATAAGGCTCAACAAGGATTTGTTGATTGCACTCACCGAGAGGTGGCATAGTAACAGAAACACCTTCCATTTAGCTATAGGAGAGATGATGATTACTCCTGAGGATGTCTATCAAATTCTACAAATTCCAGTGATAGGAGAGATAATGACATATGATACTAGAGAGTAGGGGGCATTGATGCCTTGAGGAGAGTCTCTTTTCCAGATGATCAGATTGTTGGATATGAGATTCCATGGGCTGAGATGGCTGAGACGTATGCGCCATTGTCATGCATACTAGCAGGATTCATTGGTGGTTTCCTATTTCCTAACAATAGGTTGAAGGGACTGGTAGAGTTAGAACTATAATTTCACATGAAAATCTTAAGGCCTTTTTCCCTTTTAAACCCATTCATTTACTATCTTTTCCATTAAAAATTCATTTTTGCCACTCATATATAGCCTATACCCTTTACCGTTGCCTTAATGTTCAATTTTACATCACTTACCATTTTACCGTAGCCTCCCACAATGAACTCGCGGTATGGCGGTAGCAGCTAATGGAGTAGGCAGAAGACAGTCACTGTAGTACAGCCGGCAGTCAGGCTACTGACCGCGATGACTATGGAAGTGGTTAGCAGATGGTGAAGGGGGAGCCACCGTGTTACCATGGAAAGTCATCTGACTAACCATGGTGACTATGGTGATAGGGTTAGCAACCGGCGAGGTAGCGAAGTGGCGAATGGGTAGCAATTACTGTGATACCGTAGCCACTAAAACAATGACTGTGGTGATAGCGGTAAGTAGCTAGCAGTCGGCGATGAGCATACCATTGTACCGCACACTGTCAAACCATAGACTGTGGTGGCCACGATGATCAGGAACTGGTTAACAGAGATAGAAAGGAGACAATGAACGGTTGGCGGACTGATAGTGGTGAACGGGTAGCGGTTACCGTGATACCATAGCTGCTAAAACAAAGACCGCGGTAATTCAGTAACAATGAAGGTGATGGAAAATAGTAAGCAATGGAGGCATCGCATTACCACGCATGATCTGAACATAGACCATGGTGACTATGGTAGTCTACGAGATAATCGGCAAGGCAATAATGAGATAGTCACCGCTATACCGCGACCAGTCAATAGGTTGACCGCAGTAGAGCAGTAAAAATAAAGGAGCGGATAAAGTATAATGTGAAGTGTGAAAGTGGGAAGGGATAAAGTGAAATATAAAAGGATAACTATAGTTTAAATATTTGATTTGCCAATAAAGGGAATATAATGAAATATTTTATTTTTGTCATAGAATGTAAACGACCATAACCAGAATTCGAACAACTGTAACAGAAAATGAAGGATCACAACCCTTGAGATATGTGATGTATAAAGGTATTTGAAAATCAGTCACAGGGGTTGGAGAGGTGTGGTATTTTTTCCACTGTAGTAACATAACTAGGATAAGAGCAATGAAGAGTCCTTCTTAAAACTGGATGTAATGGAGTAAACATTTTTAAACTAGTGCAATTTTTCTAAGTTTGTTTGTTAAGATGAAATAATTGGTGAATTTCATATCAAGTTGCTTCCAATTAAAATTTCTTAAATCATTTAAATTAGGATAACAAGTATATATCTGGTTTATCATGGTGCAATTTTAACTTTGTGTGGTTTGATTAATAGGTGTCTGCAAAGTCAGAATTAAATTCTTTTAAGCAAGTCACAGTGATTTTAGAATTTTGGCTGGATGTTTAAAGAAGAACTTGGTAGGAAAATGTTCATGAGTAATTTATGCAAGCCATAAATTGGGTGAAATTATATGCCAGTCATAGAATTCAATACCTTAAATATTCTTAACAATTTGAATTAATTTGGATAGGGAAGCACCTTGAATCCTTGTTGTTTTGATTCTGTTGCCCAATAGATAGAAGGAATTGATCTACCATATCCCAAAGGATAGAATTCATAACAAACAATATTTTCAAAACCTTTCATTTGTGTAGTAGGATTAGTTGTAGTATCCTTTTGTCTATCCATTCCCAATTTCCATTGTGGGTAGATTGTTTAGTAGGAAATTCATTTCAAATATGCATGTTTCACATAGGTTCACCCACCTAGGTCTAGCAAAACCTAAAGAGTAGAAGGTTTAATCGTATAATTGGCCTTGTAGGTTGTCCAAGAATGTTTTAAGGGCCTAGAAAACTCTTATGGTTAAAACTTGCATTTTTGAGAACCAACAGTTTCGTGAGTCTGGTAGGGAACATAATCTAAAAATAAGCCTTGTCATAGAGTCAATATCTTGTAGAATACTTCACTTGGAATAAAGAATTACGGGTTTTCTCACTTTTGGAAAGTGAGTGGCAACTCTGAATGAACAAATATTTTGAGACTAATAAATTGAAATATATATCCAAAAGAAATCTTCCTAGAGTTTAGACCATCATAATTGCTCCCAAAATGCAAGGAAGAAGGTCTTTGTACAAAGACGATGATGGTCCTAATGCCAAAAATAAATGGACAAATAAGAATGATAAAGGTAAGAAGGTGATTGATGACATGGGACCATCAAACAGAAATAAAACATCAAAAGCATCACTGGAGATACACAATTCATATGGTGCATTAGCAAATGAAGACAACCCTTCAAGAGAACCTCACACTCCTGAGGAACAGAGGAATCCCTTTTATCAACTAGATCCTAAGAAGGTTGAAGAATTCATGGCTGAATGTGAAGCTGAAAGAGAAAGAAGACATCATGAGTATGATTAGAAAATGGAATTTCTTGAAGAGAATCAGGATGGACTTGGCTATGAAGTTGCCTCTAAGGAGAATTATGAACTTATGGCAAGGGATGAAATAAATGCAAGATTGGAACATGAGAGACAAGAAGTGGAGAGAGCAAGAATAGAATATGAGAAGAGGCTCCAAGAAATTAAAGAACTTGAAGAGTTGAAGTTGAGGAAAGTGCAGATCAATACTCAAATGACTAATATGCAAAAATATGTGCCACCTCATAGGCAAGGGAACAATAATGTAGGCCCATCAAATTTCTCACAGGCCTACCAAAATCAACATTTAAATATTAATTTTTGTTGGCTTTTGAATGTACAAATAATGTGGCCGAGTATGAAGCCTTGTTGATTGGTTTGAACATGGTTGTCAAACATAAGATTAAATTTTTGTTTGTCTTGGGAGATTCTGAGTTAGTTGTGTCACAAGTTAGATTAAAGTATGCTACAAAGAACAAGAGGCTAAAACAATATAGAAATTTTGTGTGGGATACTGTTGAACTATTTGATGCATTTTCAATTGATTGGATAGATAGATCTAAAAATTTGATGGCTGATTTTTTGGCTAATGTAGCCTTGAAGAAAGATGATATCACTTTGGTAGGAGTGTCTCAGGTTGAATTTAAAACAAGACCAACAGTCCCTGACAACATATATGGTTGGCAAGTTTTTGATGATGATACTGACCTTTTGAAATTTCTTCATTGTATAGATCAGGATGAGGCACATGAGATTGATTTCAATGCTTTTGTGGAAGAAGTGGATGGGAAACAAGCTGTATTTGGGAAGGAAGTTTGGCAGCTTAAAACTAAAAAGCTTCCCAAAGGGCTTGTGGCATTGGAGACAGTGTATGATGGGAGTGATTGTTCCCTCATAAAGCAGACACCTATTAAGAAAGAAGATATTGAAGAAATAAATTTGGGAACCAAATTAGCAACAAAAAGGGTTTATATTGGCAAGAAAATAAGCCCAACCATCAGCAAAATGTTGATTACATTGCTGAGAAAATACAAGCATGTGTTTTCTTGGTCTTATGAGGATTTGAAGGCATATAGAGAAGATCTTTTTCAGCATGAGATTCCACTTAAGCCAGACACAAAGCCATTTAGATAGAATTAGAGGCCTATTAACCCAACTCTTGAACCTAAGATGCAAGAGGAGCTAGCAAAGCTCAGAGATGGAGGTATCATTAAACCCATTAGGCATTCAACATGGGTCTCAAATTTGGTCCCAGTCAAGAAGAAAAATGGGTACATAAGACTGTGTGTGGACTTTAGAAATCTAAATGTTGCTTCCCTAAAAGATAATTATCCTCTTCGAAACATGGAGGCAATATTGCACAAAGTGATAGGGTGTGAGCTATTATCAATGATGGATGGATTTTCTGGATATAATCAGGTCAAAGTCAAAGAATATGAGCAATACAAAAAAAAAATTACTACTCCATAGGGAACTTATGTTTATATAAGAATGCCATTTGGTCTAACAAATGCAGGAGCTACCTTTCAAAGGGCCAAGGATATGGCATTTGTAGATCTGATCAATGCTATAATGGTGGTATATCAAGATGACCTCACCGCTTATTCCAAAAGGGAAGAGAATCATGTTGGTGATTTGGAGAAGATCTTCATCAAAGCTTTGGAATATGGTATAAGTCTTAATCCTAAAAAATATCATTTTTCTATCACAGACGGTAAACTTTTGGGGCATATTATTTCTAAAGATGGGATTAGGATAGATCTTGAAAGGGTAGATGCCATAGATAAAATTGCCATTCCCAAAACTGTCAAAGCAATCCAATCATTTTTTGGCCAAATTAATTTTGTTAGGAGGTTTGTGTCCAATTTTGCTGAGATTGTTAAACCTATATCTAAGATGTTGAAAAAAGGAGAAAAATTGGACTAGACTGCTAAAGCTATGGATGCCTTCATATCTATAAAAAGAGCTATCAAAGAAGCCCCTATCTTAAAGTCCCCTAATTTTACTAAGCCATTTTATATTTTTTCTTTTGCTTCATTCCATACCATAGTTGCTGTCATGTTACAAAAAAATGATGAAGGTCATGAGCAGCCTGTTTCTTTTTTTCAGTAAATCTCTACATGGGTCAGAGTTGAAGTATCATATCATGGAAAAATAGGCTTATGCACTGGTCAAAGTAGCAAAGGCTTTCATACCTTACCTTGTTGGACCTAAGGTCATTGCTTATGTCCCACATGCAGTTGTGAAGGATATTCTGGTGTAAACAAAAGTGACAGGGAAGAGATGTAGGTGGATTAACAAAATTCAAGAATTCAACATGGAGATTCAGATTACCAAGTTGGTAAGAGGATAGGGTCTAGCCAAGCTGATGATAGAAACAAGTATTGAAGCAAACCAGATCTGCAATGTGGAAGGTAAGGATGAAATCATAGCAAGTATTGAGAAAACTCCATGGTATACAAATGTAATGCATTATTTGAAACATATGAAGTGTCCTGAAGGGTTGAATGATAATCAAAGGAGAAATTTAAAGTTGCAGGCTTCTAAATATTTTTTTTATAGAAGGGGACCTATTCTAGAAAAATAGGGATGGTATATTGTTGTTATGTCTAGATGAATCCCAGGAAAAATATTTTTTGAGAGAAACGCCTGAAGGGGTATGTGGAGGCCATTATTCTGCTAAGAATACTTCACACAAGATTCTCAAGGCTATTTATTATTGGCCTAGGGTATTCAATGATTCCTTTGCATATGTGAGGAGGTGTGAGGCTTGTCAGAAATTTTTAGGAAAGTTGAAGTATCAAGGAGCATTGCCACTTAGACCTTTGCAGGTGGAAGCACCTTTTCAACAATGGGGAGTTGATTTCATTGGGGAAATATAGGAAAGATCAAGTGGAGGACATAGGTGGATACTAGTGGCAACATATTATTTTACTAAGTGGGTGGAGGCTATCCCAACTAGGCAAGCAATGAGCAAAGTGGTAGTGAGTTTCCTGATGGAGAATGTTATGACTAGATTTGGCACTCCAGTCAAATTGATCATAGATAATGGGATGTTTTTTAGATCAGATGAGTTTAAATATTTTTGAAAAACATATGGAATTAATGTTTCTTATTCTACCCCATATCATCCACAAGCCAATGGTCAGGCAGAGTCAACCAATAAAAATATTTTGAAGATAGTAAGGAAAATGCTTGATACAAATAAAACAGCTTGGGATTCAAAGTTAAGATTGGCTATGTGGGTAGGTAGGATTACAATGATGAAGGCAACTGGAAAATCTCCATTTGAATTGGTGTACGGGACACAAGCTAGGATGCCATTGTAGAATATTTTTCTAGTATATAACTTTATTCTACAAGAAGACCTGGATATTTCTGATCCAATGGAGGAAAGAATGGAATAGCTTGGAGAGCTTGATGAAGTGAGAAGAGTGGCTCAGAAGAAAAATGTGAAATTGTAGTCATAGATGAAATACCTTTTTGATAAAAAGGCCAAGAAGAGAAAGTTTGAAAAAGATGACTGGGTATTGATGTGGAATGCTTAGTGTCAGGATATGGGGAAGCATGGCAAGTTTGAAGCTTTATGGTTGGGACCTTTTGTGATAACTAGTAAAGGATGTAAAGATTCATATTTCCTATAGAATATGTCTGGAGAAAAGTAGGAGTTACCTCTACATGGGAAGTTCCTGAAGCATTTGTTCTCTTGAAGATCAGTAGAGGGTCAAGGATTGCTAGTGCATGGAAAATTCTTAATAACCCTCTTTAAATGTTATTTCCATGCACAGTAGTTTACGAAGTTTTGAAGGGTGTGGGTTTTCCAGTACATGGACACTCTCAAGAATCCCCTTATTGAAAACTCTATTTTCTTTCCATGTACAGTAGATTAAGGTCATTTTTCGCCTTCCATTCTCCATGCTCCACTTTCCATTTTTTGTCTCCTTCACTATTTCATTCCTACCATCCTCCATTACCTTCATATTCTGGACATTCATATTTTGGTCTCCTCTCCCAGTTGCGTTCTAGATTCTTGCAGTGATTTGTTAAACAACTCATCCCCAATAGGAGCCACTATTAGAACTAGAATTTCACATGAAAATCTTAAGGCCTTTTTCCCTTTTAAATCCATTCATTTGCTATATTTTCCATTAAAAATTCATTTTTTCCACTCATATATAGCCTATACCCTTTACCATTTCCTTAATGTTCAATTTTACATCACTTACCGCTTTACCGCGGCCTCCCACAATGAGCTCGCGGTATGGCAGTAGCAACTAACAGAGCAGGTAGAAGACAGTCACTACAGTACTGGTGGTAGTCAGGCTAGTGACCGCGGTGACCGCGGTAGCGGTTAAAAAATGGCGAGGTGGGAGCCACCGTGTTACCATGGACAGTCATCTGACTAACCATGGTGACTATGGCGATAGGGTTAGCAACCGATGAGGTAGCAAAGTGGTGAACGGGTAGCAGTTACCATGATATCATAGCCACTAAAACAATGACTGTGGTGATAGCAGTAAGTGGCTAGCGGTTGGTGATGAGCATACCGTGGTACCACGCACAGTCAAACCTCAGACTGCGGTGGCCACGGTGAGCAGGAAGCAGTTAACAGAGACAACAAGGAGATGATGAACAGTTGGTGGGATGACAGTGGCAAACGGGTAGCGGTTACCATAGCTACTAAAGCAAAGATCGCAGTAACGCGGTAATAGTGAAGGTGATGGAAAAAAGTTAGCAATGGAGGAGGCACCACATTACCATGCACGATCTGAACATAGACCACGATGACTGCGGTAGTCTATGAGATAATCAGCAAGGTAGTGATGATATAATCACCCCTATACCATGGCTAGTCAACAGCTTGATCATGGTAGAGTGGTAAAAATAAAGGAGCAGATAAAGTATAATGTAAAGTGTGAAAGCGGGAAGGGATAAAGTGAAATATAAAAGGATAACTATAGTTTAAATATTCGATTTTCTAATAAAGGCAATATAATCAATTTTTTTTTTTTTCACAGAATGTAAACAGCCATAACTAGAATTTGAACAGCTATAACAGAAAATGAAGGATCATGACCCTTGAGATATGTGATGTATAAATGTATTTGAAAATTAGTCACAGGGGTTGGAGAGGTGTGGGATTTTTTCCACTATAATAATAGAATTGGGATAAGAGCAATGAAGAGTCCTTCTTGAAACTAGATGTAATGGAGTAAACATTTTTAAACTGGTGCAATTTTTCTAAGTTTGTTTGTTAAGATGACATAATTGGTGAATTTCATATCAAGTTGCTTCCAATTAAAATTTCTTAAATCATTTAAATCAGGATAACAAGTATATATCTGGTTTATCATGGTGCAATTTTAACTTTGTGTGGTTTGATTAATAGGTGTCTACAAAGTCAGAATTAAATTCTTTTAAGCAAGTCACAGTGATTTTAGAATTTTGGTTGGATGTTTAAAGAAGAACTTGGTAGGAAAATGTTCATGAGTAATTTATGCAAGCCATAAATTGGGTGAAATGATATACCAGTCATAGAATTTCATACCTTAAATATGCTTAACAATTTGAATTAAGTTGGATAGGGAAACACCTTGAATCCTTGTTATTTTGACTTTGTTGGCCAATAGATAGAAGGCACTGATCTTTGATATCCCAAAGGATAGAATTCATAACAAACAATATTTTCAAAACCTTTCATTTGTGTAGTAGGATTAGTTGTAGTATCCTTTTGTCTATCAATTCCCAATTGCCATTGTGGGTAGACTGTTTAGCAGGAAATTCATTTCAAATCTGCATGTTTCATATAGGTTCACCCACGTAGGTCTAGCAGAACCTAAAGATGAGAAGGTTTAATTTTATAATTGGCCTTGTATGTTGTCCAAGAATGTTGTAAGGGCCTGGCAAACTCTTATGGTTAAAACCTGCATTTTTGAGAACCAACAGGTAGTTGGATGGGGTCGAGTGCTTGAGAGCATGCTTATGTAGGGTACATGATATGCTTGGGGATCATGCATTGTTGCTCATTAATATCAAGAGCTACATCATATAGTGTACTATAGAGGGAGGATCATGGAGGTTGGATGTTCCCTGTTTTAGGTTTGGGCATGAGAACATATAGCAGTTACACATCTTGTGGTGGATAGACAATGTCCATTTGGGCGACTATTCATTTTTTCATATGCATGTGTTGTTGTCCAGGTTAGGCTAGAAAAATTATATTATTGGCAGTGAGTACTTGATGACCTAGACACAGTTACATCGCATCCATACTTAGATTATGAGCAGTGGCCGAAGGATGCCACAAATATGCCATATGTTTTTATTTTGTAATACTTGATTGGCTGCACCCCCTACATCATCGAGATATTTCTACTGAGTCAAGTGCTTAGAGAATATGGCTAGATACAGGGGATGCCCCAAGGGTCAGCCATTTAGGCTCATCATTAGTGGGAGATTTCAGTGTGTGTAACCCAAATTTCATTTGATGTAGTTGTTGTAGAGTTCACCGCCTTAGGTGCACAGATATGGGATTACAAAGAAGATATTCTTAATGGTGGGATGACAAGTGATTATGTGCAATATGCTATAGCACATCTAGTACTATGGCTTACCAGTCTTGAGGAGCCTTTTGTACCATTGGATGGGGGTAGAGCACAAAGACTCGGGAAAAGGCGGAGGAGAGAGGAGATGGAGGAGAGTGGGAGTGAGGAGGATGAGAGTGAGGATAGCGATGATGATGATGATGATGATGGAGATGGAGGTGGTGGTTGTAGGGTTGTCTTAGTAGTGATATAGATATCACAGAGGAGACACTTTGTTGTAGCTAGTGGAACCGACATAGGAGGTCCATCGGATCAGGGATAGATAGCCAACCTAAAGTCCACAATACATAGCCTCCAGGGTCAGCTGGCACATGCATAGGCCACTATACAACAGTTACAGGCACATGTGACTACACTGATGGCTAAGAGGGATGATGCAAGACAGGTTGGTAGGAAGGTAGTGGCTCTATCTAAGAGATTGCAGAGAGTGGTTGAGGGGACCTCTATGGGTGCAATGATGGTGGAGGTTACATGGGTTGCTAGAGAGGTAGAGTATTATTGTGGCCGATACCATGAGGTTGTTCCCAAAAAGTAGAGAGTTGGTTATGTAGCATCTAGATAAGGTCACAACCGCTCTCATACCAGCAACATGGGTGTGACACAACCACCCCATAGAGATCTGGGTCCAAATCCTAGCACAGGTACTGCAGGTGCAGGAGGTCTTTCGAGACTAGCGAGAACTGGGGGCAGCAGCAGCTAGTGCCTCATTGTGATATAGTCCTGATTTTGATGTTTCCCCATTGATGATGTATATTTGATGATCTTTGTATGCACATTCATTTTTGTCACTTTTTATGATATTGTATCTCTCCTTGTTTTGATATCCTTGTACATTTTAAATTGAGTTTTGATATTATGAGATGCAGTGGATATTGTTGATCTATGCATTGTCTATGTGATTATTTATGATGGATGCATTTATGATGGATGTATGTATGATGTATGTTCTTATGATGGATGCATTTACTTTCTACTGCGATGTGTTATGTAATGCTTACGATGTGATTATTCCATATGAAATTTATGGATAGTGATTGAATGATATTTTAATGCTATATGAGATGGATGTAAATGATATGCGATGCCTTGTATATTTTTGTATTTTTTTGATGCATCCATATATAATATAATGCATGGATGTTGGATGATGATATGATAATGCTTTGTATATGCTTTGTAAATGGATGTATAGATGATGTGAAAATGACCATGTGATGGAAAATGATTATGTCGCTAAATGTATGGATGATATGAAAATGCAAGATAACACACTTTTAATGTCTAGTGTGAAAATGGAAATGTAATTTAAGTGAATTAATGATATAAAATGATAATGCAACTGAAATGAATGAATGATATGATAATGAAACTGAAATGAATGAATGATATGAAAATAATGCAACTGAAAATGGATGAATGGTATGAAAATAATGCAACTGAAAATGGATGAATGATATGAAAATAATGCAACTGAAAATGGATGATGTTGTTTTTGGTAATGTCAAAACTACTCAATTCTTTGTTAGAGAGATATTTTGTCTTCGATGCTTTGCAAACATGGGAAAATATATAATGAAAATGCAGAACTAACATCAATGCAATCTATATTAACCATGCAAAATTTTCATTCTGAGAGCTATATTATGCTTGTTTATCATCATTAAACTTTTTGAAATGTTGGAAGTTAGTACAAGCATCAAAGGGGATATTTCCTCCGATGATGACCTGAGTACAACTTTCATGATTTTTGATATAGCAAGGTAGTACAAGCATCTAAGTATAATTGAACCGAGATGACCTAAGTATTGCTTGCATGAACAAACAATATTTAACCGTTTTCCTATGCAAATTCCGAAATGACATCAATGAAACATTGTAGAGCATGTCCCACGACAAATTTGCATAGTAATAATGATCAACTCACAAACAACAAACAAAGAAAAATCATACTCCTTCCTTGCTTCTCTAGTCTCAGACATCATCAAGTTGCTCTAGAGGTATGATAACAAAAATCCATAAACAACAATTCAACCTTTTGCTTAAAGAATTTAAATCATTATTTACATTAGATCATCCATTTTGATTTGAAAAACCTAATGTTATACTTTCTAATAAGCGTTTTGATCATGTCTAATTCATTTCCAAGTGTTGTCTTTTCATTGTGTTTTGGTTTTGTTTAACCTACTTGTTGCACTGCCATCTATCTATTGTAATAGCTCAAAATTTAGTTTCCCCCATTGAGTCTGTATTTCGCTCCTAGTTAGACACAACTAATTATTATGGATACGTACAATGCTCACCAAACCATGATGAAACACGATTTCCTCTATGATGTAGAAATGATGGATAGATATCATGTTGATAGGATGGTCATGCTGATAGGATATCAATACTGATAGCATGGAGGACATCAAATAATAGATGGAAGAGCCAACTCATTCATAAATAGCGCCCAATTGCCAAGTTTTCACCATTTGTTTTTATTGTAATTTTTTCAGATTTTTTTTATTTTTTGGTTGTTACCAAGACGTTTGTTTGCCAACTTTTCATTAAGGAAATGATTTTTTTGATTTTTTTTTGTATTTTTTTGTATTTTTTGTATTTTTTTTGTGTCAAAAGGATGCTTGTTTGCTAGTTTTTAACCTTGATGATGATTTTTTCAGACTTTTTCTATTGTTTTTGATTTTTTTACAAGACTTTTTCTGCTGTTTTTGGATTTTTTTAGGACTTTTTATACTGCTTTTTGGATTTTTTCAAGACTTTTTATGTTGTTTGTGGATTTTTTCAAGACTTTTTATGTTGTTTGTGTTCAGATATAAAACTTATTAAGATGAATGCTATTCATTGGTTCTCCAAATAGGCACCCTTCAAGTGTAGACAGTTGATAGGCTCCAAAATCATATATTGCAATGATGACAAATGGACCAAGCCAATTTGGTTTTAACTTTCCTTTTTTCTCCCTATCTTGTTGATTGCGGGGATTTTCTTTTAGGACCAAGTAACCCACTTGAAATATTAGTGGTTTGACTCTATGATTGTAGCTACGAGACATGAATTTTTGATAACCCTTCAAGTGATTAGTTGCACATTCTCATCTCTCATCTAGTAGTTCCAGTTCTTGCAGATGAGAAACTCCATAGTCTTCATTAGTTATGAGCCCCTTCAGTGAGACTCGAAGTGAGGATATCTCAAATTCTAATGGAAACATTGATTCTACTCCATAGACCAAAGTGTATGGGGTGGCTTTTTTTGGTGTGTGAATGCTAGTTCTATAGGCCTACAAAGCTAGATTCAATTGAACATGCCAATCATGATCGACATCATTTACTATCTTCTTGAAGATCTACATGATTGTTTTATTTGAAGCCTCTGCTTGGACATTTTCCTGTGGATAATAAGGTGTACAAAACTTGTGTTGGATATGAAATCTTTCACAAAGTTCATCAACATCTTGATTCTTAAAAGGTCTCCCATTATCAATAATAATGGAACTGGGAATACCATACCATATGATGTAATTGAGGATAAAAGATGAAATTTTCTTGCTGGTTACTATGTGTAACTAAGGGAATTTTAGTAGGGTTAGCAAATCAAATGCAAAACATGAAAAATCCCAAAGTGATAATGAAGTGCAAAGGAATAAAATGAAAACAAATGAAATAATCTCACCAAAATGTCTTCATCCTCCATGGATGACCTCCATTATACCTTCTTAACTTGCTAAAAATATGATGTTTCCCTCAGATTTATGATGATCAATCTAAGGACAATGACAAGCCCTAAGCAAATGTTGAAGGATTTCAGTAGCTACATGCAATACTATGCTATAATGCAACTAGTAAGCCTCTAAATATGTCTAAATTGTGCCAAATAAAATGCAAATATGCCTATGACAAAATGAAAAGAGTGCAAGAGTATGAGATTGCAAGATCATGAGGTTGCCAAATGATGAGGTTGCAAGATGACAAAATGAGACCAAAATTGCCATTTTATAGAGAATGTAATTTTGAGTGAATGGCCAAGATTGAAAATTCAAAAGTGCCCTAGAATCAATGGACAAGATTCAATATGACAACCCACAATTAGGGTTAGGGCAACATTAGGTCAAATTTGAAATGAATGGACAAGATTGATTTTTAGAAAATCAAATCAAGGGTTGACAGTGCATGTGACAAGAGATAAGATTGGCATAGAAAAATATGTGGCTGGAAAATCAAATAATAATAGAATTTACTTGATTTTTGGAGGACAAATACTATTTTGAATTAAAAATTTAATTTAATTCAAAAGGTGGGGTCACATGAGAGTAAATAATTAATTTGAATTATTTACTAAAAAGAGGGAAATTAGAAAGTGGGACTATTTTAAATAGATAATTTTATTTAAAATGAGTACATAAAAAGAGAAAAAGAGGTTATAGGAGAAATTAAATAAGAAAAAATATTTAATTTAGGTGGCTAATGAATAATTAAATAATCAAGATATTATTTAATTATAGAAGAATGTGACAAATGGAATCTTTTGAATTAAATATAATGATTTAATTCAAAATTCAAGAGAGTGGACCAAATTAAATAAATACAACTTATTTAATTTAGGAGAGAAAAGGCTGATGAATAATTAAATAATTAAAAATAATTATTCAATTATAGTGGAAAGTGGACAAAAATTAAATAAATAAGAATTTATTTAATTTTAGAAAGAAGAGGACTTAATTAGTGAAGTAATTAAATAAATAAAATTTATTTAATTAATCAAGGAGGAATAAAGATAAAAGAAAATGAATAAATTAAATAATTAAAATTATTTAATTAATAGAAGAATTATGAATTTAGAAAATAATTAAATAATTAAAATTATTTAATTATCAAAGACAAAAGGGGAAATAATGGAGAATTTAGAAATTGCAAGCATGAGACAATTTTTAGTGTCTACATTTTGCCCCTCTTTGTCATAATGCAGCATGTCCCATTGTGACAAAGAAAATAAGTCAAAAATATGCCCTAGTGCAAAATAAGATGAGGAAGAACGACGAGGAGAGTAGTGGTATGCCCTCTCAAGAGGATAGATGGGTTCCAAGAACACAGGTGTGCTCTCAAAATTGATGAGAAGACTAGAAGATGAAAGACAAAAGTATATAGGAAAGATAGATAAGGATGATAATGATGCAGACTAGAAGAAATGTTAGAGAGAAAAAGATGAATGTTAGGATAGAAGACATGGATGTCTATATGGGTAAAGAGATGCAAGTTAATGTGGAAAAATAAATGCATGTTAGAATCCTTCAACATTTTCCAAAGTACTAATAAGTGTTGCTCAAATCATCATTGGGTGAAAATGGCATGATGGCCGACAAACACTGTGATATGATGTAGATCAATAGTGTGCAAGGGCGAACCACCATGTAGATCAACAACTAGAGACAAGGATGCTAATGACTCATACGAGGAACATAATTGCCCCTAGTCATTTTGTCTTGACCAACCACCAGAAAACAAAACTAATCATGAGATGTCGTTGTTGCTCTAAATCTTGATGTCAGAACATCCTTGAGAAACTAGCCACATGATAGTAAAAAATAGACAGGAAAATCATCGCACTATGTCGTTTCTTCTCTAAATCCTAAAGTCAAGACATCCTTGAGAAACTAGTAGCAGGGTGATCATAAAAAGACAAGGATGATCATCATGATATGTCATGGCTCCTATGACGTAAGGAACTAATATCATGATAACCATCAAAAAGATAGATAAATTTTTCCAAGTGTTTGCCAAATGTCGAGCGATATAAAATTCAGGAATGACACATCGTGAATGACAATGATATCTAGGAGATCAATTCTCGAAGTTAGGAGAATCCATCAAAATGCCACATGATGAGGACAATTCTTAGGAAGGACACATCCAAAAGCATAAAGAAATGATGAGAGTTGCTCTACAAAAGGACACATCTTGAAGAAGAACCCAAAATTTTGCCAGGTTAAATTGTCTTTATAGAATTTGATTACATGTCATTGCTGATATGATGAACTGACTGAAATTGCTAACAAAATAGGTTGTTAATAGATTGCTTGCTTGGGATTGATGGAATATTTGCTTGATTTGAAGAAAGTTTGATGTGTGTGAAAACATTGTGCCATGAACCCTAATGGATTGACCTAGTGTGGCCTTAGGGGCTCATCAATTGATGGCCTTGCCTATGTCATGCACTCAGAGACCTCATAGTTTGAAATGACCAATGACCTTGTCCAAAGGAAAAAAGTTTGAATAATGATTTTATTTTGACAAACATTGAAGAACTGACCTAAAGTCTCAGGGATTCAAAGATGAATCTTGCCTACGTAGAAAATGTGCAGAGACAACGTAGTTCGGACATGGAAAAAGATTGATTGACGTGATTGACTAGACTAACAAGATATTACTTTGACTCTGTGTTTGGATTTACTCAGGACATTTTCCATTTTTAGATCTTTCTTTTTCAAGACTTTTTCAAATTTTTAGGATTTTTTCAAGACCTTTTACAAATGCAGAATCATGTGCGACACCCACTGTAGTTACATGATAAAGGTCTTTCCCCTAGAGAGATCAGTGATTACCCGAGTCAAATGATATGGAAATAGGCAGACATGGAGAAAAAGGAAAGGATATGCAAGAGGTGATGTCAACCAAACACTAACCATGGCTGGAATTGATAGGACTTAGGATGAATGTCATGAATGTGTTAGGCCTTGGTGATTATGGAAAGTAGATAAGGGTCGATTAGGGTAATAGTAGATGGTGGAGCAACGATTGACCATACATGGTGCCTATTTTCTAGGTTTTCACCATGGTACTTATCTAAAGCGCCTGTTTGCAAGGTTTTCACCATTTGACGAATGTATTTCTTTTTACTATTTTTGTCATTTTTATTTTTTTTATGGTGTCACCAAGATGCCTATTTGCTAGTTTTTCATCAAGGGATGATTTTTTTTTCTATTTTTAGGTTTTTAGCCAAGATCTTTGATGCTATGTGTAGAACTTTCGCAGATGTAATTTGTTGATGGGTTCTATCAACTGTTCTCCATCAGGTGTGGCCAACTGATAAGCTCTAGAACTGAATGCGGCAGTAATAATATAAGGAGCGAGCCAATTAGCCTCAAAATTACTAGGCTTTTCATGGTTAGCCTGGTTTCTTGGATTCTGCATGAGGACCAAGTCACCGATTTCAAATTTTCTCACCATTACTCTTTTTTTATAGCTCCGACAGAGACGATTTTGTCATCTTTCTTGTAGCATTTCTAGCTCATGTAGGTGAGACTGTCTATACTCTTCATCATCAATCATTCCTTTCAAAGAGACTCAGAGAGAATGAATTTTGACCTCGATGGGCAATATGGCCTTAGATCCACAAACCAAGGAAAATAGAGTGGCTCCAGTGGGTGTACGAATGTTGGTACGGTAGGCCCATAAGGTAGGATTAAGTTGTAGGTGCCAATCTCATCTAGTGTCGTTGATGGTCTTCTTAAGAATGTGAAGAATTATTTTATTTGATGCCTCATCTTGGCCGTTACCTTATGGATAATATTGGGTGGAGAAATGATGTTGGATGTGGAATCACTCACAATGTTCACAAGCGTCCTAATTTTTGAATGGACTCCCATTATCTGTGATGATGGAATGCGGAACACCATACCAGTAGATGATGTAATTTAGGATAAACTTTGATATTTTCTTACCAGTGATGTAAGTGAGAGGGACGGCTTCAATCAACTTAGTAAAGTACTCAGTGGTGGTGATTATGAATTTGTGGCTTTTAGAGGAGGATGGATGGATCTTGCCCATGAGCTTGAGTCCCCATTGTGTGAAAGGCCATGGAGAAGTGATCGGTCTCAGCTCCTACGTAGGTGCATGGATTAGATCACTATGCACCTGGCATTTCTGACATGTTCTGACAAACTGAAGAGCATCTTTTTCTAATGTCAGCTAGTATTATCCCAGTCTGGTTACTTTCCTAGCTAATGTTGGACCACTTGAATGAGATCTGGATATACCCTCATGTACTTCTCATAAATTTGTTTGGGCTTTGTCCATGTCGAGACAATGAAGAAGGGTGTTATCAAAGCCATGATGGTATAGGGTGTCACTGACGATGGTGTGTCAGGTGACTTCTCATATAAAGGACTTTCTTGAGTTATTGGAAAGGTTGGGTGTTAATGTTTGGGGCTTTAGATAGTCATACATTTCTTGGTACCAAGGTGAACTGGGACCAAAAAACTCGCAAACCATTTCGGAGTCTGGGATGTCATATGCCGACATCAATAGTTGTTAAACTAAGAACTCAAATTGTGACACATTTTTGGGGATGTCCAATAGAGATCTAATAGTGGCCATTGCATTTGCTGCCTTATTCTGTGTCATTGGAATTTATTCAAAGGAAATCAATTTGAAATATGTCAAGAATCTTTCCACCATTCTCTTGTAAGGAAGCAACTTTTCATCCTTTATTTCATAATCATCATTCACTTGGTTGATAACTAATTGAGAATCCCTAAATACAACCAATGTCTGAATTTTCCATTTAATTACTATCTTGAGTCCTATGACCAATGCTTCATATTCTGCAATGTTTTTCGTGCATGAGAAGGTGATCCATAATGCTTTAGGAATAGAATCCCCTTGTGGTGTGATGAAAACAATGCCAACCCCTAAGCCATGACTAGTATGAGACCCATCAAAATACAATTTCGAGGGGGCATATGCTCTGCATGAAAGATAGACTTATCGAGAAAATCAATTACTAATGGATGAATGCCTTGGATGGGTGCATCTGCAAGTTGATCTACTATTACCTGCCCTTTTATTTCTTTGTGCTCAACATATTGTATGTCATATTCACTCAATATCATAACCCACTTTGTTAAACGGCCTGTCAATGCTACCCTACTTAGGAGATACTTTAGTGGGATCTTTCTTGGCTACTAGGTGTGCTTGGTGGCTAAACATGTAATGTCTTAGTTTATGTGCTACAAAGACAACTGCAAGGCATGCACGTTCGATGGTTGTATAGTTCAACTCGTATCCTATCAGTGTGTGACTGATATAGTTAATGGCTTTATTTTTCCTCATGGTCGTTTTGAGCCAATAATGCCCCTAGTGCATTTGTAGTTGCCGAGAGATACATGATCAATGACTTGCCTTCAATAGGTGGCATTAGGACAGGTGGTGTCAATAGATATTCTTTGATTTTTTTGAGGGCTGTGTGGCATTTTTCTATCCATACAAAGGGGATACTTTTTCATAACAGGTACATAAATGGTTTACACTTGTCTATCAACTATGCGATGAAGCATTAGATGGACTGCAATCTGCCCTAAAGTGTTCTCAACTTGCTGATTCCTTTTGGTGGAGGCATGTCTAGAATTTCTTTCACTTTAGTAGGATCAACTTCTATGCCTCATCGTGAAACTATGTAGCCCAATAGCTTGCCTGAAGTGACCCCAAAGACACATTTTTTTGGGTTCAAACAAACCTTGTAATCCTCTAGCCGTCTAAATTTTTTATCTAGGACTTTGAGATGATCTGTCTGTGTCAAAAGACTTGGCCAAAAGGTCATCCACATAATCTTCCATTAGTATATGCATCATGTCATGAAAGGTTGTTGTTATAGCCCTTTGGTATGTGGTGCCTGCATTCTTTAGGCCAAATGGCATGACATTCCAATAGTATGTTCCCCATAGGTAGGTGAATGTCATTTTGTGTTGATCCTCAGTTGCAATAAGGATTTAGTTATATCCCAAGAAACCATCCATGAGAGACATCATCTCGTACCCTACTGTGAGATCAACAATCATGTCTATATTTGGTAATGGGAAATCATCTTTTGGGCAAGCCTTATTCAAATCTCCGAAATCTATGCAGATACGGATTTGTCTATTTGGCTTTGTGACAGGGACAATGTTGGATATCTAGTCAGCATAATCTATTGATCTTATGAATCCCGCATCCAGTAACTTCTTTAGTTCAACCTTTACAAGTAGTGCAATCTATGGATGCATTTTCCATAATTTTTGTTTGACTAGTTTTATATTTTGGATTAACGAAAGATGATGCAATACCAATTCTAGATCTAGTCCTAGCATGTCAGCATATGACCATGCGAAGTTAACCTTCCTTTCTGTGAAGAATTGTTGGAACTCAGGTTTTTCTTCATTTGTTAATGATGCAGCTAAGAGAACCATTTTGGGATTCTCTGTTGTGTTTATGTTTACTTTGATGGTGTCTTCAATTATCATTGCTGATTTTTCCTATGTTAAAGGAAGAAAGTCCAATCCTCCATCCTTACGTGCTTCAGAGAGGTTTTCACCTTCGGATACATCCTTTATCTTTACTATTTTTTTGTTAGAAGGTGCCTTGTGGTTTTCACCTAAAGAATTTTTTTTTTGGCTTATTCTTTACATTTTTGTGACTAGAGGATTGCACGGTGTCCCCGATGTAAGCTACACAATCTAGGTCAATGGAAAATCCTATTTTGTGATCACCCCATGGTATGCCTTCTCGGAGCCCCATGAATTTTTCTATTGCCTCATCATTCTAAAAGATGTCCATCACTGGTGGTTCTTGTTGGTCCCAGTCAATCAGTTGCGGGTAAACAAGGGAAATCCTATCGTCAGTGTTGGTAAAAGATGGGGAAGATGTGGAAAGTGTTTAAATTGAAGCCACAAGGGTGAATGAAAAGTTGTCAATTTCAACTTCCATGTCAGATGCAATGGATGGACCATATTCAGATTTAGATGAGTTGAATTCATGGTCATAATAGGGCACAAAAGTATCAGCATCATGACTACTAGATGAAATTTCAGAGACATGGACAATATGTTCACGCATGTCTAGCTCATTGGTGGGCACACGAATGGGGCGGGATAATTCAAATGTTGCCGATGACACCTTATGTTCTTCTAGATCCCAAGGAATGCTTACCCATTCCTTATTTTTAGAATGACGGTCAATAGGATCAATGTCGTATTCTTTTCAGAATCGTTCTTCAAAGGGGGGTTAGCTAGGGTCTAGGAATATTTCATCAATATCATAGTTTCTTAGGGTTTTCTCAGATCCCCATTCCCATTCATTTGAGTCATTTTCGGTAAGGGATTCTTCGCTTGTCTCGACACTTTCTAGATCCATTACATCTTCATGTGAAAGTTCATAGGTACGTCGATCGTCAGTTCCGAGTTGGTCAAACCCTAGCCCTATGTACCTTGGTCTTGCAGAAATGATAGCAGGTTCCCTCCTTCCATTGTTGGCCTTTCCAAGACCTCTTGTGCCATTAAAACCTAGTGCCTTGCATATATCATAGCCTTTTCCATAGAGATGCACCGATAGTGGAGGTAACTCTTTTGGGTCTTTCTAGATCTAGTTAGCTATGTTGATGATTTCATTACTTATATCCCCCCATAGTGTGAAAACCATTTTTGGTTGAACTTTGAAATTTGTTTTGGGTTTGACTGTGAAACATGGTCTACCGTAGACTTTAGGTGGCTTAAGTATTGTGGTGATATAGTAAGCCGTTTTCAATTTGAATTCTCCACAGCCAAGGTCTTGGATCTGGAGGCTGAGGAAGATGGTGTGGCAAAAGTTGATGGAATGGATGATTTTGTGAGTGTAGACGGGTCAATATATTTGGAAGAGGTGGAAGCCGAGGCTTCTCGATTGGTGGGTACCTGGTGCTCAACGGTGTTTTGTAGATTGGTACAGTATTGAAATGGATCAGGATCTCTTGGGATAGTAATTTTAGTACCATCAATAGGGAACTTTAGGCATTGGTGGTATGTGGAAGGAATGGCCTTTAGGGCATGAATCCAGGGGCAACCAACTAAGATATTGTAATGTATGTCACGATCCAGGACTTGGCATGTTGTATCTATAATAATTGTTCCCACCCGGAGTGGAATTGTGATGACACCTTTAGTAGCACGTTCTTCATCATCATGTGCCTTGATTACAATGCTCTTGGTAGCATCCACACATGCATCAGAGAAGCAAAGAGCTTTAACCAATTTTACAGAACAGATGTTCAATCCTGCTCCTCCATCTACTAAGACTCGTCTAACCTTATGTTTGTGGAAAAAAACCTTGATATGAAGGGCATCATTATGAGATGGTTTGGGTGATGAATAGTCACTATCCGAAAAGTTAATGTGATGAGGAAAATTCAGATATCCGGCCATAGTTTCAAAGTGGTTGAAATCAATGTTAGTTGGGATGGAAGACTCTTGCAAGACTTTATCCAAGATGGCCTTATGCATGGGTGAGATACGGAGAAATTCAAGAATGGATATTTGAGCGGGTGTTTTATTCAATTACTCAATAAGGTTGAAATCTAGTTTAGGTTTTGTTTGTCTGGTAGACGGACTAGGTATGGTAATTTTAGGCTGACGTGCAGAGGGACCTGGGATGGTGACCTTGCCTTTATGTGTTGTAATGTTGCAGTCCACGACATTTTTAATGGTAATAGTATTGAAACATTGCTCTTCATCAACAGCTCACAAGTTGATGATGCTACCACCAAAATAATTGAAGGCATGATAGATGTGATTGACTTGGTTATTGGTATTCTTCATGCCAAATATAGAGGGTTTACTAGAACCATGATCCTATAGTGGGTTCTTGTGGCTTGTATGATCTGCATTAGATGCAAATGGTTGACCTCCTAGCTCAATGGTGTGGTTTTCAATAAGGTCTTGTACTAGATTTCACAACTGGCGACAAGAGGAAGTTTTGTGCCCTTTGACATAGTGGTAATCAAAAACTGCATTATCATCCCACCATGATGGCTTGAACTGACCAAGGTCATATGGTTTAGGTTCTTCCAATGTTATGACTCTCTTTTGGAGAATTTTCTTCAAGACAATTTTGATAGGTTCACCCAAAGGGGTGTATGTGCATTTTTGAAATTATCGTGGTTGGCACAATTGCCTTGGATTAGATTGAGCAGGATTATTTTGAACATTGACAGTTTGTGTTGGTGTGGTCACAGGTACATTTTGATTTTTAACTCCTTTGATGGTGAGTACATGACCTATTGCATTAACAATTTTTGCATTGACCACAACATCATTTGTGATGTGTTTATTTTTAACACAATATTTGTTTTTGTCATTGGAGTTACTTGGGTTATTGTTTGTGGTGGTGTTGATGGCTTTTCCACCATATTTTAATTCACCTTTGGTGATCAAGGATTTTTCAAGTTGAACACCTTTTTCAACAAGGTCAAAAAAGGTGGTACAACACTGGCCTTGCAAGCCATATCTGAGTGGTCCTAGGAGAGTTTGTACAAACGTCGTGACTTTATCCTTTTCTGGTATTTCTACCAGACATCTACTTGCATGTGCTCTTTCGTGCCGCATATTTTGTGACGCATTTCCTAACTTTTATAAGAATCTTCCCACTATCAAAATTGAAGTCCAAACCTATCTTTAGATTGTTAGGAGAGTTTGTACATGCATGTAGTTACTCAAATCCTTCAACATTTTCTTAGGGCTTGTCATTGTCATTAGATTGCTCATCATAAATCTAAGGGCAACATCACATTTTCAGCAAGTTGAGAAGGTATAATGGAGGTCAGCCATGGAGGATGAAGACATTTTGGTGATATTGTTTCATTTGTTTTCATTTTATTCCTTTGCACTTCATTATCACTTTGGATTTTCATGTTTTTCATTTGATTTGCTAACCCTAGGAAAATTCCCTTAGTTACACTGTGGTCAATGGAACAACTTCAATCCACTTGGTAAAATATTCAGTTGCCATGATTATAAAATTGTGTCCATTTGATGAAGAGGGGTGGATTTTTCCAACCAGATCTAATCCCCACTAAGAAAAGGGCCATGTTGTAGTTAAAGGCAACTCTTGCGTATGAGCATGAATAAGGTTTCCATGTATCTGACACTTTGGAAATTTCTTTACAAAGGTAAAATATTCCCTTTCCATATTTGGCCAATAATAACCCATTCTAATAAGTTTCTTATCTAAGGTCAATCCACTTGAATGAGTTCCACAAATACCACCATGAACTTCTTATAAGGCTTTTTCGGATTCATCACATTCAAGACATCTAAGAAGTGTACCATCAAGACCATGTTGGTAAAGGGTGTTAGTGATTAAGGTATAGCAAGAATATTGGTGTATAAAGTTTCTCTTTTGATTTTGGCACAAATTCGGGGGTAAGATAGTATCTTTCAAGTAGGTATATAGAGCTTTCCATATAAAGGGGAATCAAAACCAACCAGATGACAGATGATTTGGGTCTCAAGATTATCATATGCAGGGGTAAACAATTTTTCCACCATGAATTCATATCAAGTTTGATTTTCAGATAGTTGTAGTAATGAAGTAATTGTATCCATAGAATTTGCATCTTTGTTGTCAATTCTCAAAATCTGCATGAACTTTATTTCAGAAAAATATTTTCTTAAATCATCAACCATGTTCTTATAAGGAATCAAATTTTCATCCTTGGTCTAATAATCATAATTGATTTGGTTAATGAAAAGTTGTGAATTTCCATAGACTTGAAGCTCTGTGATCCTCCATTCCAATGCTACTCTCATTCCAGTAAGCAATGCTTCATATCCAGCTATGTTATTGGTACAAGGAAACATTAACTGATAGGATTTTGGAATGGTATTCCCTTGAGGTGTGACATAAATAATTCCTGCCCCCGAGTCATATTGTGTATATGACCCATCAAAATATAGTGTCAACAACTACTTTGTTGCTACTGTGAAAACATCTACATTAGGAAATTCAACATGCATTGGATGATCTATTTGTAAGGGTGATTTAGCTAGTTGATCTGGTATGACTTCTCCTTTGATGGCTTTTCGATCTACATAGTGGATATCAAATTCACTCATGATCATTTCCCAATTGGCTAGCTGACTTGTTAAGGTAGCATTGCTCAAGAGGTACTTTAATGGATCAATTTTGGCCACAAGTTTAACTGTATGAGCTAACATACAGTGCCACAAATTTTTGGAAGCAAACACTACTGATAAAAAATCCTTTTCAATAAAAGTGTATTTGAGCTCATGACTTGTTAGGGTCCTACTGATGTAGTATACAACTTTCTCTTTTCCTATTCTATGCTCTTGTGCCAACAATGCCCCCAAGGATACCTCTATGGCTGAAATGTAAAGTATGATCATCTCTCATGGTACTAGTGGAACCAAAACTCATGGAATCATTAGATATTTCTTGATTTGATTTATCTTCACTTCACACTCTCTTCCCATTTGAAAGGAACATTTTTGTGCAAGAGATGCATGAAAGGGAATCTCTTGTCTACTAGTTGTGCGATGAACCTTCTAATAGATTGTAGTCGACCTTGCAATGATCAAAGATGACTAATATTTCTTGGTGGTGGAATCTCCATGATGGCTTTGAATTTCATTGGACCTACCTCTATTCATTTTTCTAAAACAATATATCCTAAAAGCTTTCCAGATTCAACCCCAAAGACACTTCTTTGGATTGAGTCTAACCTTGAATTTCTCCATTCTGACAAAGATTTTATATAGGATTCCCAGATGTCCCTCTCTTGTGTAATATTTTTCTAAAAAACATCCACATAATATTCCATGAAAGTGTGCATCATGTCATGAAAAATAGTGATCATAGCCCATTGATAAGTTGCAGTTGCATTTTTGAGTCCAAATGACATCACATTCCAACAATAGGTACCCCAGGGACATGTGAAATTAGTCTTGTCTTGATCCTTAGGTGCGATCTTGATATGATTATATCCTAAGAATCAATCCATAAGTGAATACATGACATGCCTAGCTGTCAAGATCACTATTGTGTCAATGCTAGGTAGAGGAAAATAATCTTTTGAACATGCTTTATTCAGATCCCAAAAATATGTACAAATTCTAATACACCCATTTGGTTTTGATATGGGTAAAATGTTAGAGGTCCATTATGCATAGTCAATAGACCGAATGAACCCTAAATCCAATATTTTCTTCAATTCCTCTTTGACCAACAATGTGGCATACGAATGCATCTTTCTAAGTTTTTTCTTTACTGGTTTTTCCCCCAACATTATAGACAAATGATGCATGATAAGATTAGGATCGATTCCTAGCATATTCACATATGACCAAGAAAAGTTGATTTGATTGGCTTTCAATAATTCTGTGAACTTTGGTATCTCTTCCTCTATTAATGAAGAAATAAGTTGTAGGATCTTTGGCTATTCTATAGTGTCTATGTTGATTGCTTCGATTGGCTTGATTAAAATGGAAGATCTCTCTTGATAGTTTTTTGGGATAGTGTCAATTTTCTCATCCTTCAATACCTTTGAAAGGTTTTCACCATCGGATACACTCTTTCTTTTTCATTTTTCATGATGTAACACTGTCTTTTTTTGGTTTTCATCGTTAGATCAATATTTTATATTATTTATTTTGTAGCTAAGAAACTTGGTACCCTCCTTGTTTAAATCTTGATCATGAGATTTTCTCGTGGAACTTGTTTTAGGATTGGAAGAGGAAAGTAAATTTACCATGGCTTCATCATCTTAGAACATAGGGATATCAATAGGTTCAATTTGATCCCAATCAATAAGCTTAGGATGGATTAAAGTTAAATGATCATTTGGTTGAGTGAGTTCAAGGGCTATTAAGGTCATGACATAGACATGGCTAACATTCTTGATATAGGGAAGGTTATGATGGTATCCTCCCATCGATTATCAATCTCATTTTAAACCAAATCATCCTCGCTTGAGTCACGGTCATCTTAAAGTACATAGTCAAGTGGTTGAGTCCTTGAACTTTCTCTTTATGTAAGTATGGGTGTATATTTTTCTTGAGATCAACCTTTTTATCTCTCCAAAATTCATCATAAATTGTATCTCATTCACACTCATTTGAATTAGTGTTGGAGTTATCCTGCAATCTAAGAATTGTCAAAGCTATCTCTTCATGGGATTCCTTTTAAGTTGCTTCTTCATGGGCTTTATTTAGAGTGACTTCTTTTGTGTATTCACCATACCCAAGTCCTATTTTATCCTTTGGATGTGTTACTGTAGGTTGAATGGGTTCTACAATTCCTTCCTTTCTTTTACCTAAGGGACCGGTTCCTTCATAGCCCATCATTTGCATTATAGTATAGCCTTTACCATATTGTTTTGTAGGCAATTTGATATGTTGAACAAATTCATCATCCTTATATAGCCACTTGAGAATGTCTCTATCTTCGGCTTCAAATTATTGAGTATTAGCTTTGATAAATTTTCCATCAAACATTGTGATGGGCACTGAAGATTGTGCTCCTGATGTGGAGGCTGATGCAACTTATTTTTTGGATATTGTGGGATGGCCATGTGATCTTGGAGAGATAGGTAAGTTAGAGAGACACAATTAGTATTCTCCCACCTCTTTTTCCTTTAATTGCAATTTTGTGCCAAATTTCTTTATCAACTCCTTTGATTGGTAATTATGATTTGAAGGAGAAACAGTAAGAGCTTCTCTATTATGCGGTACAAAAGTATCCAGGGTTTCTCTGAGATTGGAACAAATTTGGTTTTTGTTACGATTTTCTGGTATAGTTATCTCCTATCTATCATTGGGAAATTTAAGACATTGATGGTATGTTGACGGTACTTCCTACATCTCATGGATCCAAGGATGACCCAAAAGTATGTTGTAAGAAAGGTCTTGATCCAAAACTTGGAAAAAAGTATTCTTTATAATAGGTCCCACTCTGGTAGACAACATGTTAAGACCCTTGGAAGCTCTTTCTTCATCATCATATGATTTAATTATTATATTCCTTCTTGGATCAATAGAATCTTTAGAAAATCCTAAGGCAAGGACCAACTTTAAAGTAAAAATATTCAAGTTGTCTCCTCCATCTACTAAGACACCCCTAATTTGAGTTTTATCAACCATGACTTCTAGATAAAGCAAGGAGTTGTGCGGATGAGACATGGAGGCATCGCCTTTTTCATAAAATCATAAGCAAGTGGGTGAGGACAAGTGTCCCACCATGGCTTGAAACTTGTTAATATCCAAATCAGTGGATACAGTTATGTCAATGAGATCCTTCTTCAAAATGTTCTTATGTGTTGGGGATATCTTTAGAAGCTCTAAGATAGAGATTTGGGGCGATGTTTTCTGCAATTGATCGACTAAATTATACTGACTTGGAGGAGGAACAATTTTTTTGGATGAACTCCCTTTTAAGAAAACTTTAGCTTGTCCCCTCATTGTCATATTGACTTGTTGATATTCCTTCTTTTATTTGACTTTGATAACATTAACCTGTTGGTCATCTGTGTAGATGTGATTGATTGTGGTATCATAGACATGGTTTACATTTTTTCCTTTGTCATTTTAAGACTTTCCTTTTTGATAGTTTGGAAGAGGGTCCTTAAATGATTGATGATCTTAATTGGCATGATTTCCCTCGACTATTATTGTGTGGTTTTCTATCAAATATTGGACTAAATTTTTCAATCCTTGACAATTATTTGTCCTATGTCCCTTGCATCTATGGTAATCACAATAATACGATTTATTCCACAATGGTGGGTTGACTCATGGCTCATAATCTCTTTGAGGTGGTAAAGTGATGGAATTTTTATCCATAAGCTCTTTGAGAGCTGACTCAAGGGATTGGCCCAAAGGAGTAAAACTCCATCGATTTAAAAAAAATTGTGACTTGGATGGATTTGAATTTTGAGTGTTGCCGAGATTATTGTTGAAGTTACAATGATTATTGCTATTGTTTTGATTGGTCAAATATCCTTGATTGGTGTTGTTTTGCTGATTGGTTTTATTGTGTGGGGTACCTGATAGATTGAAGATGGATGTTTTTGCTTTCACATTTTTTGCATCTACCACACCATCATTAACAACATTCTTGTTTCTAGTCTAAAATCCTGATTTATCATTGTTGTTGTTATGATTGGACGAGTTTGGACCATCTTTATCAAATTTTATCACTCCCCTCTTGACTAAGGCTCCTTAAATAGTGATTGAATTCTTAATCAACTTCTCAAATGATGGAGGACAATGAAGGTTGATCCTATAACTCATTTATTGATTAAACTTGTCAATAAAGATATCCATCTTTTCGTTTTCAAGAACTGGATGAGAATATCATGTGAATAATATTCTCCATATTTTTAGGAATATGATGAAGGGTTCTCTAGTATTTTTATTTTCTCTGCATAGATCAAGCATAGTTATTTGATGTGGAGTATTGTAGGAGTATTGGGATATAATTTTTTTGATCAACTCCTCAAATGTCTTGATGGGTGGAGTGATTTTAGAAAGCCATTCTATGGATTGCCCACCCAAACATTATGGGAACAATCTCAACAAGTATGTGTCTTCATGTGAAAATTCAAGGCTCATGTTTCTAAATTCCCTCATGTGGTCGATAGGATCCATTTTCCCGTTGTATCTATCGAATTTTGGAATTTCACAATGCCTTGGAAATGGGATCATGTTGATATTTCTATCAACTAGGTATGGAAAAATATCATCCAAAGCATACTTCTTAGTTGTGCCCCCTTGTATTTCCTTGATTTTCCCTTGTAGTGCTCTTATTTGTTGCATAAGAGAACTAAGATCATTTAAGGGAGTTTGAGTCTTTATAGGATCTCCTTTAATTTTCTCTATATCATAGTCAGAGGGCAATTTAGCATCTTGGTTTTCCAATAAAACAAAGTATCATTCTTTATTTTTCTCTAAGATTGTTTCCACGGCTAGGTGAAACTATGGATCTTGTTTAGATTCTTGAAGAATTTCATTAGTTAATTAATCATTTGAACTATTTCCATGAAACCTATGAAAATAATTTTCTTCCTTATCACCCATGTTGCAAAGTGGGTTCTCTCTTTCATCTTCTTCTCTTTGTTTTCGGGACCTTGTGACAATAGGCATATGCTTGAATCAAATTTTTACTAAACTTAGATCACAAATGGGAGTGCAATTTGTTGGATAATTGATGCCTTAGCCAAATAGAATGTTGGATCCTATTGATATGACAAAGTAATTTCTAATTTTCAGATTTTGATTCCCTAGATGAAGGATGATAGATCCTGTTATGGGAGTTAAACTGAAAATCATAAATTGATTTGAAATTGATGCACTTTAAGATGTTTTGATCTTAGTTTGAAAAATGATGGTTTTTGCAAAAATCCTAATGTTTCCAAGTTTTTATGTATTGTAACTACTGATTTGGATGGTTGGAATATTGTATTGCTGGTTGTGGAATGAAATAATGACAAATGGGTTCACTATGATTATGCCTTTGTGAAAGAGCTCTTCATTGATAATAAGCTTGCGAATATAAAGGCTCTAAATAAAAATCATCAGTAAATCCCATAGCAATGTCATGATATCTATGGATGAACATTCGATGTTCAAGCAAGACTTTCCTACTTTGATTTAAAAAGCGCATCCTTTTCAAAAAATTCTTGTAACTAAGTTGCTTCCTTGGTTTCTTGATTCTTTTAGCAAGGGATTTCTTGAGAAATTTTGTTGATTTACAATCCCTTAACATAAATGTCACAGTTTGAGTTGTCAAATTCTTGTGTTTTCTAGATGATCTTATCTGAATTAATCTTTTGAAAACACAACATGCAGTAGGAAGACAGTTATTTTTAAGTCTTAGAATCTAAACAATAAGTGTATGTTCTCTAAAATTTCAATGGGTATTTGAACAAAAAAAACACTTCAAGTAGGCTCAGTCTTAATGGTCAAAAAGGTCATTATAATCATCACAACTCACATCTTAAAATTGCATTGACTTACATAGCTATGTCACCCCCTAGAGGACACGTGTGTTTTTGTCTTTTCTAGGCATATACTCAAAGTTAGATTTCTCGATCCCTTGAGAAAATAGTCCTTGGCAGTTATATGGTGAGTATCTTGTGGGAAGATTCTTCCCTCCCCTTGCACTATGAGTGTTATAATGTGTGGCTACTGAATCAGTTAGCTTCTATAGTAAGGCTCATAATAAAGGTTTTTGTTTGGTGCGAAAAATGATAAAATCCCTCAGGAGACCTCCCAACCTTTAGAACAAAGACTTTGGAGATGGTTATCCTACACAATACCGTCGAGTGGATTTTCATCAACAACTCACATCTTATTATAGTGGGTTGGAATCCTTGGCTTTAGGCATTCCCACTTAGATCATTCCTCTTGGGTGAGTACTTTTTCCCACAAGAGCATGCCTGCTAAAGGTTTTAACAAAGCATAAAGTGCATGAAATTAAAATATGAGTTTGGAATTTTGATCACCTAGTTAAGGGGAGAGCATAGGCCTATCACCATCCAATTATAGCAAACAATGTTTAGTTTTAAAGCCCAAATGATGATTTTCTATTCTACGTAAAGATATTGCTTCACAAAAGACATGATATTCATTTTGATTGAGATAGAAATGTATGATGACTACCCTAGTATTGGTGTATTTTAATCCAAATGGCTACCCTAGGATTGGTTCATTTTAATCCTAATGGCTATGCTAGGATTGGTTCATTTTAATCCTAATGGATACCCTAGGATTGCTTCATTTTAATCAAAAAGGAACAATAAAACCACTGGTCGCGGTCACGTTGGATCCATACGAAAAATTAGAGAAAATTACAAATGCACTAGAACAAAGATCATATGCACTATAGAATTAGTCAAATGTGGTACAAAAGCAGTCATATGTGCTAGAGAATTAGTCATATGCACTGGAGAATCAACCATATGCACTAGAACAGTCTTTAAATGCACTAGAGAATCAATCAGATGTGCTAGAACAGAGGTCATATGCACTAGAGAATTAGTCAGATGCACTAGAAAAGTGTTCAAATACGCTGGAGAATCAATCAGATGCACTAGAATAGTCTTCAAATGCACTAGAATGGGTGTTGTATACGCTAATCCATGTCTCCAATCATGACCTGCTAGAAAACCTGCACTAAAATATTAAAAATGGGGCAAGAGCCCCACTGTGGGTGCCAATAATGTGTGTAAATATGTGGAAACAAAAAATAATTTAAACAACACACTAATGAAAAATTATATCAATGAATCTAATTTAAAACTAAACAAGCTTCAAACCCAACAGATTCTTCAAAACCATTCCATTGTCCTCTATCTCCAAGGATTCATTTTAAGTTGCTTGCTCTCAGGTTGTATATGCAGAAGCTCAATAGAATGACAACCTAGAGAATGAGATGATATACAAAATGCATTCTTATGCTAAATGATGCAATATAATGAAACTATGATAATGAAACAAAGAGCAGATTATGCAAGCTATTCTACCATGATTATTTATGCTAAGATGATAAAAGCTAAGATGTTGTGCTATGATATCTAGGATATTAAAATGCTAAATGCTTGATTATTTAACTATAATTCTCATGCTTATGCAAATAGTTCCAAAATTTTCAAAGAGCCAAGAGGTCTTATTAATAGATTTTTGGAAGAAAAATCTTAGTTGGCAAAGATTAACGGTTGAAATTCAGTCTGGTAAGATGAACGGTGAGAGATGGAGGCTAGAGAAAAAGAAGGAATATGTTTCCTTCCCACAAAACCTTTTCACTCAAAAATGAAGGCAACTTACCATTTGTCAAGTTTAGTTATGAGTTAGTTTTGATGGTTGAAGATAATTCAATCAATTAAATAATAAAATTATTTAATTTCATGTGACATGTGGATTTAGAACCTTCTACAATTAAATATTAAAAATATTCAATTATGTGTGAAAAGTGGATAAGACGCTTCTAATTAAATATTTAAAATATTTAATTAAATGTGAGATGGATTTTTAGAAGATTTAAAGATGATTTTATGATTTTGGAAAAAGAAGAAAATTTAGAAGAGTGATTTTATGATTTGGAAAAAGAAGAATATTCACTTTATTCAAAATAAAGCAATGTGATAATTAAATTATATAAATTGTGAAACTTATTTAATTAATTAAGTGGAAAATAGAAACATGATAATAATTAAATAAACTTATTTATTTAATTATAATAGAAGGATTAGAAAATGAACAATATAAATAAATAATTAAATTTATTTATATGTAGATTGAATTAGAAGATTAATTAAATAACTTGTATTTAATTAATTACTAGACTTAATATGATGTGCCCACTTTTATGTGTATACATCAACCTCTCAAGGTGAGTCAATACACAATTAGGAAGACTTAGAAGGGGGTTTTTCTTTTAGATTTAAGGGTTCACCACCAAGCAAATGCTTGGAAAAGAGAATGTTTGAAAACACACTATGATATGAAAAACACTTAAAATGAGCAAATTGAAGCTTACAAATACGAAAAATGAACAACTCCAAGTTAGGGTATGTGTACTTGGGAAACCCAGAGATGGCAATAGGATTTTGGAAATACATATAGACTGCAAAAATGTTTCTTGGAGGACTAATATGCCTTTACTACCATCTTAGTTTCGCTATTATTTTTCAAGGCAAACACAAAATCTTCGAATGATGGAACAAAATCCTCAAGAATTTTTGAAAGATACAACTTGGATGACTAAGAAACCTTTACTCTCATCCTAGTCTCAATTTGAATTTTTAAAATTTTCGAATGTGATACAAAAACCTAAGATCTAAACTTCCTTCTTCACCAAGCTTCTAGATCTGAACCTACAAAAAGTCCTACAAAACAAAGGAATTCGGGTTGATTGTTTATGGGGTTTTGCCTTGGTCAAACCCCTTGTAGGTAATTAAACCAAATGATGAAATGAATGAAATAAGGCATGAAACATGAAATATGTAAATGATATCACCTTGTATGAATTCTTGTGAAGTAAATCTACAATCTACCATGTAGTGGCCATGAGGAATGTAGATCTTAGATCCTTGGATTATTATGTGAACAATGGTTGTAGATGGATATTCAATTCTACATCCACAATCTTGGCTCAACAACATGAATATATGCACTAAACCCTTGACATGATGCTTGAATCTTGATGATGGCTCCAAATGCTTGATGAATTGCTCTTGAATTCTCTTGTGGACTCAATTTTTCTATGATGAAAGTGTTATGCCTTGCATAGCCACCCCATCCTTTGCCTTGGTCAAAATGGCCCCCCCTTTGTTATTTTTTTTATCGTCTGTTGATTTTCAAACAAAGTTTGGAGTCTTTTTGTTTCCAACACTTTGTTTTTCTTTGTTTAGCCCGTCGGAATCAGAATTGGAACCGGAACCAAATCGGGTTTTGAAACTTCTTTCAAAACTCATTTTGATCCCCATCCCGATAGTCTTTCTTTTTGAATTTTTTGTTTTGTCCTTGTCGGAGCTAGAGCCAAAGTGGATGTTAAGTCGGTATTTATTCAAAATTGCAAAATCAAAATCCATCCCGTCTCCGCCTTTGCTTTTTGAACTTTTGGTTTTGGTTTTAGTTTAAGTTTTTATGTTAAGTTTCTATTATTTCCATGTTTTTATTTTACTTTCGCGTTTGGTTTCATTTTGTGCTTTGTCGGTGGAACCAGACCTAGAACAGGAATGAAGTCAGGAAATTCCTTAAGTTTCCAAATCAGTTTCCATTCCGATTTCGCTCTCGCCGTTTCTTGGTCATTGAATTTTTACTGAAGTCGCACTATTGTGAAGTGTTTGTTCTTCTCCAGTTCTGACTTTGCTTAACTGCATTTAATATGTTAATGATAGCTGCCATGTGTAGGTAGAAATTCTGATTTTTACCTTCATTATGGGTTAAATGGATTATTATTATCATTGTTAAGAAATCAAAGAGCGAAATAGAGCAGCTGTGGAGTTCATCTGAGTGAATCAATTGAAGGAGGAGGAGATAGTTGCTAGTGAATTTCTTCAGAAGGTTTGCCAAGTTTTACATTCGAGGTAGGGTTCCTATTCTCATTCTTGTTTTATTCACTTTCACGTTTTTCTCATTTCTGTTCATGTTTGATCATTTTTCTTTAGGCAAGTTCGTGTTTCTCAGTAGGGTTTGCATGCTTTGTTTGTTTGTTTGTTTGTTGTTCTTGTTTTCGTTTGCATTTGTATCCTATTTCTTTGTGTTAGGGCACGGTCATTTTCACATTGTGTCATGATCGCATCGTGTTGTGTTAGATTTTAAACATGTAGATTTAATTAGGGTTTGCTTGTAATGTAGTTTAAATTATGTTTTACAGTGAGGTAGATTAAAATTAGGGTTCTACAACTTACGATAGATTAAATTAGTGTTTTGTAGTGAGTTAGGTTTTACTAAAATGGTAGTTTTTAATTAAAATCTTTTGCACATTCAATTTGGTTAAATTAGGAGGGGTTAAATCCGTGCCCTAGTTTTATATCGCGTTTTCTAGATTAGGGTTTTATGCATTTCTGAGATTGCATTTTAAAATGATTAAATATGATGCCCTAAAAATACAGTCATCCCGACGGTCATATGGGCATGGTCCTTTCATGCTATATTTTAACCCTCATTTTGTTTAATATGACCTTAGTCTTTAAATCATGGAGTTACACGTTAAATTGTTAAAATCATTGATGACGTCATGGTCAACACAGCCGGAAGCGGGATCAAAATTGATTTAGAGTTTTGGATATGTTTTATGATTAGTGTTAGTTCCATTTTTCATCTTGTCTTCGACTTCGCTTATAGTAAAGAAGCTTTATTTCATGAAAATGTTAACCTTGGCGGAAGCGGAAGTGGAACTAAAACAAAATATGAAGGAAACTAAATCAGTTTGCATTCTGGTTCCGATTCCGGTCACTATTTCACTTCCGACTCTAAGCCCGCTTTTTGTTAGTAGAATGTCAATAACAGTTTTTGCTCCGAGCCTAGAAGTATGTTAAAAGAGGATTGTTTGAGGTGTTTTCTACATGGTTCCACCTCCGATGTGTGTTTGAAAGGTATGATTTTAAAGATACATTTTGAGATGTTTTATTCAAGGATCTAACTAGAATTTTTGTTGCAGGAAAGCTAAAAGGATGTCGGGAACATCAGGAGAAGCCTCCCAAAGGAACCAGCCTATAGGAACATCAAAGGCAGTAGCTAAACCAAAGAAGATCAAGCTAGAAAAGTTACCTTATACCTTGAGGTATAATCACAGGAGTCCTATTGTCAAAGTAAGCAAAGTAGAATCAGATTGGTTAGACATCACTGACACAAATTTGGGCCAATACAATTTTGAGGAGCTGTATTCAGAAACCTTTGTTGAAGATATAACAAGGAGGACAAAAAGAATTGTTGATTCTGGCTTGGCCCATATCACTCTGTTTCCTTTGTCAATCCAATGCCCTAAGTTAATCATGACAACAACCAGTGCCTACAATCCTGCAACAAGGCAATGCATGGATTCGCAAGATAATGTAATCATTGATCTTACTCCTCATATGTTTCAAAGTATATTTAATGTCTCGGATCCCAAGAACTTGGTGTAGTTGGATGAGGAAGAGGCCCTAGAGAAATATAGAAAATATAAAGAATCCAACAAGTCCCACTTGAACAAAAAGTGGTTAAAAATAGAGAAGAAGTCTCTAACCATGCTTTCAGACCAACCAAAGAGGGAAGATTTCTACAAGGAGGTATCAGATTTAATAATGATGTTGACTAGGGATTTTGGGACCCATCAGTTTGATTGGCTGATGATTGTATCAGATGCTATTCATGACTTCTTACATTGTGTATGCAGCAACAAGATTGGGTATCTTCCTAGGTTTGAACAGAGTGGGGATAATGGGAGTGTTAGATGGACAAAAGAAGGTGTGGGAATATTATAACCAGCTGTCTCTATAGGTTGCTAAGACTCAATTCAGAAGGGTTAATGATGCATTCATATATGTGGTCATTAACCAACTCAATGGAGATGCAGGGTACAGACTAAGCCAAGAGGCCATGACATTTATCGCTGAATGGGGATGTTGGTACATTCAATACCCCAGGTATACATACTTTAGGCTTGTTGGTTTTGAAATTCATCCACATTTGCTGCCAAGGTGTTGCAATAATACGATAGTGTTGATGGAATTTGTATATCAGGCTCTTGGAGTTAATGCTCAGTTTGGATTAAAACATAAGACATGATGTCACAAGTTCCCCATGAAGTTGGGTGAGTATAGTTGTCAGCATTTGGTAGGAGCAAAGGTGGTCTGTAGTGAGCTGATATAGTTAAAGCTAGTTTATACATAGCTCATAAGTACTTTGACCCAAAGGGTAAGATGAATGCCTTCTTGCCTTCTGTGTTTGATAAGCATTTCAATTTATTAGAAGATTTATGGAGTGATTGATAGGATGAGTATGATTTGAGGAAGAAGAATTATGAAAGATTACCTATCTCGCTCATGTCAGAGTTTGGAGTCAAAAATGACATTCCTAACACATTGGTGGATGATGGAGTTGTACTGGATCCATCTTATGAAGCGTTAAGCATTGGAACTAGAAGTCTGGATCCAATTGACTGGGATAGTGAGGAAACTATTGACATTAAATAGATAGGAAGAGTAGTCTTGGATAGAAGCGTTCAATGGTTGGTTCTAAGAACCAAAGCTCCTCAAGGACCAGCTCCTAAAAAGGGGAAAGGATATAAAAGGCTCAAAAGAAAGACACCTCCCAAAAATCCTTTGGAGTTCCTTCCTCCATACATTGAATAAATAGAGCTTGAAGTAGCTGTTAATGAACAAGACATACTAGAAGGAGATGCTCAAATGGGATTGGTTTTTTCAACACCTACCTTAGGTGAACCTTCTACTCAAGTCCCACTTGTAAAGATGCAAAGTGAAGAGATGCTCAAGGAAACTCTTTATGTCATAGCTAAATCCATGAAGGGAAAAGGGGTAGAGGTTCATGATGTTGGAATAGACTCGGGAGACTATGTCAGAGAAGTGTGTGCAACAGAATATGCCTCTAGAGGAGGATGCTGAATAGATATTGATACCAGAGGATCAGTGGGCGCTATTTGAAGAAGCCAAAAAGGATGTTGATGCAAAAGCTACTGCAATAGAGAAAAAAAAGGTAATTGATGCCAAGACACAAGATGATGCCATACTAAAGCAGCAACAAATTGAAGCTAAGTCAAAAGTTGATGAAGTAGAGAGGCAGTAGAGGAAATAGGAGCATGAACTCAAGGTTAAAGAGGAAAATGATAAGTTAGAATTGATACAAAAGATTCATGACCTTGAGGAAGAGAAGGCAAGACACCGAAGGGAAATAGAAGTTATAATGGCTAAGCTGAAGCTAGCTAAGGAAGCCCACCAAAAGGAAGAAGAAGCAGAGTGATTCCAAAAAGAGAAGGATGCCAAGGAGTTAACCAGAAAGCTGCAAAAAGAGAAAGATGTTGCAGAATTGATCCAGAAGCAACAAGAAGAAAAAGAAAAGGTAGAAAAGCTTAAAGTTTTAGAGACAAAAAGATTAGAGAAAGAAAAACTAGAGAAAGAAACTTTAGAGAAAGAAAAATTGGAGAGATTAGAAAAGGAGATACTGGAAAAGGAAAAATTGGAGAGAGAAAGATTAGAAGAGGAAAGGTTGAAGAAGGAGGAAGAAGATAAAGAGTACAAGAACAAAAGGATAGAGAGGAAGCTGAAAAGCTTGTACAAACGCATGTGGTGCAAGAACAACAAGAGGAATCAAGGGTTGATTCTCAACCACAAGTAAATGTGCAACCACCCTCTATTACTACTATTGATTCTTCTTCCACTATGATGAATACTGCTACATGTGCTCCCACTTGGTTGAAATTGGACCTACAAAAAAGAGTCGTAACACCTTCACAACCTCTCAATTGGGAGAATATGATGAAGGAGATTAAACAAGAAAGGCCTAAAAATAAGGCCAAGATCCTACACTCCACGAGGCTCACGGACAAGGGAGAAATTGTTGCTGAGTGTGCCATCCCGATGACAAAAAAGGAGGTAGGAGACATGCAGCTAATAGAGTATCAATTAAGTACTGTTAACTTGGGAAGGCTTACCAGAGATGAGAAGATGAATCTAATTGATGTGGTAGCTTCGAAAACCAAGTCAAGGATGTTAAAGGATAAGTAGAAGAAAGATGAGGTTAAGGCTCAGTTAGATCAATTGCATTCCTTTTTAAAAAGTGTCTCTTCTCCAAGATCACAATAGGTAGTTGCTATTGAGACTCCAATTTTGCTGAGCAAAAAGGAGGTAGATGATTTAGTACAAGTAAGGGGCAAAGCGGAGATGTTAGATAGGTGGGTTAACAAGTTAGATCAAGAAGTAGGTGAAATTTTGGTCAAAATTTTTGAGGTTCACAAAGGGACAAAAGAGTTGATAGGGGAAATGCATCAATATATTGAAGCATTGGAGAAGGAGGAAGAGGAATATAAAGAATATAGTCAAAAATTGAAGAAGGTTAGTACATTGCCTTTGACTACTCTTCTTGAATAGTCAATATTGGAGGAGGATAATAAAGATTTTGTGGAAAAGACCTCTCATATACTCCGATTCAAAACAAATTTCTTGTGCAAACATAGAAATGAAGTCCAAGATGTTGTTAAGGATCTAACTGAACAATTTGAGGAGTTGGAGGTGGTCATCGCTATCATAGTAGATGTTAATATACTAACAAAGGAAGGCCTACCTTTGAGCCAGATACAAGAGAAATGGGGCGAAAGGTTTAAAGGACTCATGCAGAAAGGAGATGATGGTGAAGATATGCTAATAGATCGACTGATGGACATCAAAGTAGAGATAAAGGCTGCTAAAAGAGAATTGATGAAGTTGAAGGATATGAGAGGGTTTGCTGCAACAGAGTTGGAAATAATTAAGTTCAAAGATAGCTGGGTTGATGGGCCAGAATTAGATGTATTACAACAAGTTTTCGCCAGTTATGATGAGTTTATTGCAGAACCAACTTCACATGCATAAATTTCCTGCATGCATGGCTTTCTTTTTCTTTGCATTTTGCATGCAGCATTGGCAGTTCTTGAAGTGCATGACTTCCTTTTTCTCTTCTATTTTCTGATCTCTTGTTTAACTAAATGTGCTAATGTAAGAACTCAAGATCAAATTGATCTGAGTTTCCAAGAGAGCTTTAGTTCCTAAAAAGGTGGGTCAAGCTTAAAATAGAAAGGGTTTCAAAATTTTGGATATCTATAAATACCCCTGGGGTATCATATTATAAGGGTCGGCTGATAGAGAATAGAATTGGCCACCTGATATTAGGAGATAGAATTTTTCATAGTGATTACAGAGATACATTGTTACTTGATTTTTACAGTTAAACAAAATTATAGGTTTACGCAATATGGTGTTAGAATTAAGTTTTTAATTGATAAGGTTGATGAGTTATAATCTATATGTATGCCAGCGATTATGTTGAAGCATGATAGTTTCTTATGTGATGCAAGTCATTAGAAGAAGTCAGATTTAAGGATTATCTTGTTAGATTATCAGTGAATTGAAGTTATTGAAGTTTGTTAATCTATGATCTTGGCAATGAATGGATTTGTGTTCTTTCAAAATCTTTGAGATAGTTGTGATATGCAAATTGTGGTATTAAATTAAGCACCTTAGATGTATGCAATGGTATGGTTTATTCTATGAATTGTGTCATGCTTTTGTTTTCTTGATCGGTTGGAAAACATTCATTATTGAAGATATATGTCTGAATGTTAGATAAAGTTTGATTTAGGTTTCTGATTTACCCTCTGATTTATCTTTTTCTTTTGTTTGAAACCCCCCTTTATTTACAAGAACAGTTTGGTATAATGATTCATTGCTTGTATTCTTTTGTTACCAGCACAGGCTCCTTGAACATTATAGTTGCATGGACCGATTGAGTGACACCAGACAATTGAGAACCAACTACCAAGACCTTCGGAGTTAGGCCACTACATGTTGTCTTTCTTTTTCAGGAGAAATAGAGTAGAAATATTTTGTTTACACGTTGTTTGTGTCATTTTCATCATCAATAGAAAGTTCTCACAAAAGACTTGGATTGAAATGAGTGAAGGAACCTTGTATTTATACTTATTCATGCCTAATTTCCATAAATTACACCACAACAAGCCGACCTATGGAATCATTAATTAAAGGAGGCAAAATTCCCACCCAAATTTGAAATTGGACCCCAAAAATAAGCCAAGGAGGACTAAGATTCCCTTGGTGGCATCTTAGTCCTGAAGCTCAATTTTTGAGAAACAAACTCTAAAAAGGGACCTAATTGAGAGGTTTCAAAATCAAGGTCCCAAGACCCATGAAGGACAACGATTCCCTAGGTGGAATCTTAGTCCCAGTCCACAAATCAAGGACACACAAATAAAAACATTAGATGATCATTATCTTTTGATGTATATCAGGATTTTCCATAAAAATATATAGTTTATAGGGCTTGTGGATGCAAAATAGGAACAATTATGCCATAAAGAAACATATATAAGGCAAGGTGGGCCCAAACAAGTTTAAAAATTCAAGGGTATGCATTTGACTACACTACACCTTTGAAGACTAAGAAAAATGCTCCATGACAACATATTCATGATCTATCTCCAAACACCCATTAGATCCATGAATACACTTAGATGCTTGGAGGTTGACTTAAAAAATTTCCTTGTGAAACTAGATAAATGGTTTCTAATATCATTAGGAACCGTGTTAGGGAAACTTTAAATACCATTACAACTTAGTGGATTATATCTCTCAATAGAAAATTGTCTTTGATGGCATGATAAGGGCTACATGCCTTGCATTTTTTTAGTTGATGTTTCACAAGGAGATAAAGGGGAATGATACATTGCTCTCGTATCCCTATTTAATATTAAATAATCAATTTCATAGTTGATTGTTCACTACCTCAATTCATAATGAAAAATATATGACTTACATGCACAAATGCCTTAAAAATTTCTAGGAGGCCGATTTAAAAATACTCATACTTCTCTAACCAAATATAGATATCAAAAATTGTATCATAGAAGTATGTAAAATGACTATTATCCTTTCCTTCACTAGTTCTTAATTCACTCAATAGGGATCCAAATTCCTTCAATACTCTCAAATATTGTTTTCACATACAAATTTATCCTTTATGAAAACCAGACATGAAAAATACCTAGAAATGTTGTAGTTGCTATTGAATCTTCTTTGTGGTTGAGAATATTTGTAGATCTTAAACATTCTCCACACACTCATCAGGTTTTTTGATAGAGTCGCCACCTCTCTCCATAGAGGACTAAACTTCAAGAACTATAAAGCTCCTTTAAAAATGAATTTCCTTTTGGGTCTTCTTTAACAACAAAGTTGCACATAAATTATTTTGAAACTTGCTACACAAACTCACTTCCACATCTCAAAACTTAAATGTCTGAATCAGATGTTCAGACTCACCAAATTCTTGACTCTATAATAGGGAAGTCTACGACTAGAGATTCAAAGTCATCCCCAATGGAGTAACCATTTTTGTTGGTTATTTTTCTATTAGAATCTTAAAATTATCTAAAGGGAAGCAAACCCTTATGCTTAAGAATCCTTAAGTTCAATGGCCAACACATTGAAGATTTGATGTTTAACCATTTATCCCTTACACTTTGGGCTCTATTAGACCTGCGAGGGTGATCCCAACAATGTGTTTATAAATATAGGTGTGTTTAAGCATGAAACAAAAACTACATAGATGATTCTTCTTAAAAAATTTAAAAGACCTACTGCCCTAGAGGTGTGGCTGACCTTCATGATGGTGTACACATTTAAACATGAGAGATATAATCCATTGAACTCCACACACATCTACAATAATATTGATATGTAAATTGATTATAAATTTGTGGTCAGTTGTTGAAATGATCAACACAATTGCAATACGATTAACCTACTTAAACCAATCATATCCTTGGAAAAAAATTCAATCCAAATACCCATATGATTTGATAAAAATATTCTTGTATGAAAATACTTATGGCCTTGAGAACACTACATTACAATATTCCAACCTACTGTCTCCACCATTCACTTCTTACTAGAATCCTAGTACATGGTTTGTTATAAATCTATAGTTATACTCAAGTGTGTGTATCCATTCATTGAATTGATGATCAAGAATAAAATAGTACACCCATGAGAAATCATAGAGGAAAACAAGATAACCATTGATTATATTATTCATAACTTATATAACCAGTACATTGGAAAGAAAAATGTAAATACTTGATATCATTCTAATATATACTACCACTATCATTATCAGGAAACCATATACATATTTACATACTCCAACCCGAAGACATCTAGCCAACTTGTTTAGTGTTACATTTAATTTCTAAATGATCGGTCCAAAAAATTGCCAACTGGCCAACCCTTGTAATCAGCCTTGAAATCCCTTTTATAAAATAAGGGAGCAACAAGCAACAAGCCAAATTTAAAAATTACATTTCACCTTCATTTCAATGCTAATTTCGCCAGAATACAAAATATTCCCCTGAAAATTATATGTAATCATTTGCAAAATAGGGGAGAAAAATATCCAAAAACCTTTAGCTGGATAAGACCCACCAACCTTCCAAAAGGCATTGCTTTCATCACATCAAAACTCGCATGTTCACATCGAACTAGGAAATTTAACCATCAACATAAAAGCATGAATAAATAGAAACCCACATCATAATAAACCAACCAAAAGGAAACAAGTGAACACAAAGGACCAAAAACTGAGCATAGACTCAAAAAGGAAATGAGGTGCTAATTTTCCTTGTCAGTAGAAAAATAAGAATGCCTGCTTAGTTTCCTTATTGATAGTGGACAAGCCATCACCACCTCCTCCTCAAAATCAACCAAATCAGTCAAGGCCATAAGATACTGGTGGTCGCCTAAATCAGTTTCAGCTCCACTATCAAATGGATCATTTGATACTTCAATGGGAGAATGATGATATCGCATGAGAGCTTGGTGATACTTATTATTTCTCGTAGCTTCCCTCTCAGGCCTATCAACTTTCTTTGTCTTACCCTTGAGCAATTCCTCTGAAATAGTTTTTCTTCTCAAATGATAATCGCGCTTGAGAAAACCCTATTCACACCTCCTATTAGCTCTTGTTTTCTTCTTTGGAGTCACAGGGACCTTAGGCATATCCTGTTTATTCTTATGAAGATCAACCTGAGACTCAAGGATATTGAGTCTCTTGTACCTTCAAACTAGGTTGATAGACATGCTTACCTTATCCATTATTCACATAGTAACTCACCAAATTTCCTCAGGACAAAGAAACCACCCTCAATGTAACAAAAGCTAGCTCAAATTCTGCAATTACTAAGAACAATTCATATGTTCATTCCCATACTCTCAATTCTCACAAAAAATAAATGGTGAGAATAACAAGAAGGAAATCTTCATTAAAGAGATCTGACAACCACTTCTCTTGATTTAAAATATCAACCATCGATGTTCAAGATTCCTTGAATTTTTTCTATAATCCTCATGTATGTGAATAACGTAATCATTCAAATGGTTGAGGGTTGAAATTGGATAAATATACAAGTTTACGCCATTTATGCTCACTTAAGTGAAGAAAAATGGCTCACATGGCCACATATTTGATTTTAACTAATAGTCATCAATCTCCTCGTGAGATGGTGCATTGGATGGCTCAAATTGAGTCAACATAATTTGAATTATGTCACCTTCACCCAGGAATCGTCCATACAATAAGGTTATTGTTGGTAGGAGACACTGCCACTGTCATCCTGTGTTGTCATTGATGGCAACCCTATGCATTGATATGATGCGCATAGCTTTATTCAGTCCTACCAACAATCAGATTGAATTCATTCAAAGCATAATAGTGTGTCTAGTAACCCCAAATTAATCGATCCATGCATACAATTTAGGTTACCATTTTGTGTTGTACATCTCAAGAAATGATTATGGAGGTATTATCTATCTTGTTCTCAATACGTAGTGGCTCGTACCAACTATCACAAGAGTTAGGAAACTTAGTTGACGTATTCTCAATTATTCTTGTATTAAGGCCAACTTTATAAACATATTAAGTAGCAAATGTATGTGAGTTAATTAATTTTATATCTATATGCATGCTTGTATATGTTTTTATGGGTCTTAGCCAAGTTGTGGCTGACCATTGAGGATACACATTATATATTTCTCCTTATGTGTGGTGATAGTCATAATTTTAGTAAAGCCAACAAAGTGCAATCAAATCTCACGTAACAGATATATATACTTGATATTCCATATCATTTTGGTGTGTGTACAAGTTGTGTGTGTTTCTGAATTGTGATTCAAAGAAGAATAGAGGTATGAATAAGTGCAGTTTCACTTGTGCATAGAAGATCTATGTGGTGTGTATTAGAAGAGAAGAACAGTATTACAGAATCAATCTGTAAGACAACAAATCAACTTTTGTACTTAATATGGAACTATAATCAGGAATTTTAAGATGCTATAATCTCAGTTCAATTATTCAGATGGTTTTAATCTGAACTCTTTTCTTTGAGCAGTGAGCTCTCGACAGTGCACTTGAATGCAAGTGCATTCCCCTTTGTAATCTTCACTTTTGAGTATACTTAGAATTATACTTGTGGATTGGCCATACACTGTGGTTTTTCCCCTAAAAGGGATTCCATGTAAAAATCGTGGTGTTATGGTGTTGTGTTTACTTCTCTGTTTATGCATTACTGTTGAATTTTATTAACACTATGAAGTTAAAGATTGTTAAAAGTTAATTATTGCACAACACTAATTCATCCCCCCTCTCAGTGTTTGTTGTTTCCAACAATTGGTATCAGAGCTAGATTCTCAGAAGAAGATGTCTAACAACTTGGGGATATCTTGGAAAGAAAATCAATGGATTTAGTCAGTATTGAACAACAACTTATGGTAGCTCTAGATGATCTTGACTAGTCAAAAGATGAAGTCCAGAAACTTCAATCAAATCTTAAGGAAGCAAAAGAAATATTTGAGTCTCTGAAAGACAAGGTCAACAAATCAAGATAGAAGAGAAAGGAACTCTACGATCAGATTCAATAGAAAGAGAATAAGAGCACTAAAGATGAACACTCAAGAAAAACTTTCAAAAAGAAGAATGAAGAATGTGAAAATATTACCCAAGAGAATACAATCTTGAAGGTTGAAATGGAATCCATCACGATGAGAATGACCAAAGAGATTGAAGACAGAAAGGAAAATGAATAAAAATATGAATTATGTAGTCAATTGGATGATGAATTGGAAGTGTCAAGAAACAATGAATAAGCACTTGAAAGATAGCTAGATGATCTCAAAAATGAATGTGCTATTGAAAATGAGTAAAAAGAAAAGTTCAAAGCTAGTTCTTCCATGCTTAATGAACTGATTGATAATCAGAGGACTCATGATGACAAAAGAGGTCTTGGATATGTAGAAGGAGAAAGCTCAAAAAATGGACAAAGGAATTCAAGACAAAGACAATTCAAGCAAGGACATGAAATGAATCGACCTAGAAGGTATCCGGTAAGACAACCTAATGCTTAAAAGTTTAATGGATATTGTTTTAATTGTAAAAATTTTGGACACATGGCTTCTCAATGCAAAAGTAGGATGAATCAAAGTGGTCCACACTTCTCAGGTCAATATTTCAACTGGCACAAGATTGGTCACAAGTCAAATGAATGCAAAATTATGATGAATCAATTTCATAGGAATATCAGATGTTACACATGCAATAGACTTGGCCATGCTACTAACCAATTTAGATCAAGAGGAAACCAATGGAATAATTCTTCTAGAAAGAGAAACATTGTATGCTACAACTGCAACAAGCTTGGTCATATTGCAACACATTGCTGGAATAGAAAAGATCTAGTAAACCAAAATAGAAATTTGCAGAAGGACGTGAAAGGAAAAGGTAAGATTATTGTAGATGAAATTAGGTAACAAATGAAAAATAAATGGATAAAGAAAGAACCCTCTACTAAAAAAGTGTGCCAGCTCCAGAACTTGCTTCTGGGAATTCTTCTGAGAATTAGTCTCATGACCTTGGCCTAGGGGGAGCATCAAATAAAATTAGATGAACCCCTAACCGACAAGTGATACCAAATGTGGATGTACTCATTAGATGCACAAATGATCAACCAATGCTAGTGAACTTATTATTGCAAGTGGTATGTCAAATTGGAGGTTCGTAGATGATTTATTTGTTATTGTGTATAGATACAGTGTAACCAAATGTATTAGGGCAAGTGCATTTATTGCGTCAAAAGGTTTAGGTATAAAAGTGATAAAAGGTCACTTTTACTCCCCATTTCTCACTTTGCTACCTCGAGCGAAAAATGTTGGATAGCTCCAGGCGACCCTTAAGTGAATTAAGGAAAAAATCAAGTGTGAAGGAGATTCAACAATTAATTTTGCATCCAACAAAAAAATTTATTTATCAAGAACTCAATTTTTGTGATTTGCAAGATGAATACTCCTTTTTTGGTCGAAGTTTAGGACATTTCTCATCCCCAGTTTAAATTGCATCCCCACAAGTCTTTAGAGACAAACCCACTAGGGGAATTTTCGTCAGTTCTGCATGGAGTGATACACACAAAGGATATTAGGGTTTATATGCATGCAAACATTAAGGATCTAGGAAGCAATCAACTTGTGAATTTGTACAATAATCATGTAGTTGATGAGGATTTTAGTATAAAACTGGAACATCAAATCCTAGAATTGGAGAAATTTATTTCGATGGTTAAATTTTTCGTGTTCATGGAGTCAGAGTGGGTCCACTATGTCTTAAGTTAGGTGCATGAAAAATTCATGTGGCTTACTATTCCCTTCAAAATCACCAAGGAAGCCATTAGTGTAGTAACAGGTTTGAATTCTTTCAATGGTCCACCTATCCTAAAGTCAGTAAAAAAACTAACCATCGCCGATGCCACAGGCTCAACATATGATAGGAGAGCAACGACTGTTGATAATATTCCTAATATAAATTCCATATTTTCATCTATGGTAATAGGCTATAAGATTTATCATTCTAGCTAGGAAAACTCTATATCTGGTACGACAGTTTACATCACCTACCAAATGGTCAAAGAAAACATGAACTATGATCTATGTTAGTTATTAAGAAACCAATTGATGGAAAACCTTGTGAAGATCAAAAAGGACAAGAAAAAATCATTTAAATATGGTAGCCTGCTCTTATGTCTATTTTTCTATTGGTAAAGTTCTATGGCAGAAGAACATTTCGGTAGCTGAACAAATCCGAAACCTATTGTTCAATTTCAAAAATATGAAAACCAAAAATTCATAAATATGGGGTTATTTCAAAACCTTTCAAGATAGAATGCAAGCAAGGGAAAGAATTACCACCACCATTGTGGAAAAATACAAAGACTCAATTTTCTTCATGGTGAACATTGATCAGTGTCTGATGGAAGAAGCAGATCCAAGAACTATTTGAATCATGCCGATGGGCTATGAAGTTGAGGAAAATATTTTAGAAATTTATTCTCAACATCTACTAAGCAAACCTCATGATCCGTCCAAAGAGAGATTTGACACTTATGCAGAAAAGCATAACCAAATCCATAATGAGCTCAAGAGACCAGCTACAACTAAAAGAATAATAAAAGAAGTCAAAGTTATTGCAGAATGTTTTGGTGTATCCACGATGCAACTAAGTGAAGTCAAGGAGAAAAGGGAGAGGCAAGCAACAACAGGGATTACCACCAAAAAAGGAACGAAATCTCAATCATCTGGCCCGACTGCACTGCCTATCCAAATTAGAACAACCAAAAGCTCAACATCTCACTCAGCACCTGCAGTGAAATCTGGTCCTATGAAAAGTGAAGCAAAAAGATCTGAAAAGGAAGCCCATGGAAAGAAGAGCAAAAGAATAGAGTCTACATGACTATTTTTGATGATGAGGAAAGACAATCTAATGAAAATTTCAAGGAGATCAAGCAACAAGGTACTAAACCAAATACGGTACCAAAAACCTCTAGTTAAGAATACTCAAGTGAAGAAGAAGACCAAAATTAATGCACCTGGTATGTTTATTGACCAAGTCAAAAAAGAAATGATTTTAGATGAAAATCTTAAACCTCTCTCTCAATGGTATGAATCTTTCTTTGAGTCTAATAAAATAATTTTAGAAGAAGCTACAATAAAGTACATGAATACTTTCAACAAAGTCTTGGTTGAAATTATGTCTAGCCTCCTAAAAGGTATATATGAAATTTTGGAACCAAGGAGATTAAGTTCCCTAACTAAAGAAGAAAGAATGAGAGAAAGAGTTCTTGCAAAACTGTGTCCAGAAATGTCTGTGGAAGAAATGAAAGCATTCTTGAACAAATATAAGAAGTAGTTCAAAAGAAAATCAAGGGTAAATAAAATGATGATTGGTCTAACAGATGAGTTCACTCAAGAAACACATCAAATTCTCAAAGATTTGCTATTAAAAGATAAAACCAAAATTGTATTTGAGGAGACTCATGTAGATAATTTCTCATCTAACCCAATTCAAAATCTTGGTGCCACCAAAGACTTCAAAATCTCTCCTCTGAAAATAAACACAAAATTTGATACAAATATAAATGCACAAGTTAAATCAGCAGAGAATACTGAAGACACATCAAAAGCTTTAGCTGAGGAAACACTAGTTGAGGACAAGAAGGATAATGTCAAAAATGCTCTGATGTCAACAAGAGACAGTGCTAAGTTTGTAAAGAAATTTTTGGTTGCACAGAAGGAGGAACTAGATCCAAAATTTATTGAAGGTCCTTTTCACTTGTCTACCCTCAGCCCAATTCAGAAAATAAAAGTAGCAACAATTGCTCAAGCTTAGGACAGAGAAGAGATACTTCAATCACACATTGAGGATAGTGAACTATTGAATTTGGCATCCAAAAGACTAGAGAAAATAGTGTCATCTTATGAAAAATATTAGGCTAGCTCATCCTCCTATGAACTAAAAAGGCTAATTGATTTAGTTGGGAGTCACTTTGAGTCGCTAGAAAAGTCAGCCATGGAAAAACTATAGAAATAATTTAATGCTAAGAGGTTCCAAGGAGTAAAAAAGCTAATTAACCAAGACAAAAAATTCTTAACTACATGCATTAAGAATATGCAAAATGCTTTATCAGAAGGAGGGAAGATCTATAAAGCATGTCTATCTTTTTCAAAATTCACAAAGGTAAATGCAAAGAAGATCAAAGACTTGAAAGACAAGATAAATGCTATCTCTGAAGCATTTGATCGAGTAGACTCTAGAATTGGGAAATTAGAAGGAGAAGTGATGTTTTTACTCAATAGCATAAAAGGTTTGCAACATGAAAATGGAAAGATTACTGCCAGAAGTTGTGAACTCCAAAGCATGTTTGTCCCAAACTTGACATATTTTCAAGTGCTCTAAAAGAAGGAGAAGATTCTATAGGAGTTGCTGATCTGACCAACCTAGAGACCATGGAGACACAATCCTATTTGATATGTGGTGAAATCACAATCTTGGAAAGTCTGAAAAACATTTGGGATGTAAATCTGGTGCAGCTGAAGAAAGAATTTGCTGACATCTTTCAGCTCATGTAAGGTATAGTTTTTGCACAAAAGTTTCTTTTTGTGATTTTTTTTGGCATTCAATCCCGACCTTTGCCATTGATGTCAAAGGGGGAGAAGTGAAGTGAAAAATTCCCAATCATCTGAGGGGGAGAATTGCATATTTGAATTTTTGGTAGCAGTGCAGTCTATCTTGGTATTTGGTCCAACACTTAGCCATTTTTCACTAACTGTTGCCATCAATGCCAAAGGGGGAGATTGTTGGCAAGAGACACTACCACTATCATCTAGTGTTGTCATTGATGGAAACCCTATGTGGTGATGTGGTGTACATATCTTTATTCAATCCTGCTGGTAGTTAGATTGAATTCAATTAAAGCATAACACTGTATTCGGTAACCCAAAATTCATCGATCTGTGCACACAGTTCAGGTTACCATTTTGTGTTACGCATCTCAAGAAATGATTATGAAGGTATTATCTATATTGTGCTTAATGTGCAATGGTTCGTACCAGCTATCACAAGAGTTAGGAAACTCAGTTGATGTATTCTCAGTTCTTCTTGTATTAAGGAAAACTTTATAAATGTATTAAGTTGTGGATGTATGTGAGTTAATTAATTGAATATCTATATGCTTGTGTATGTTTTTATGGGTCTTAGCCAAGCTATGGCCAACCCTTGAGGATACGCATTGTATATTTCTCCTTATGTGTGGTGAAAGTCATTATTTTGGTAAAATCGACAAAGTGCAATCAAATCTCATGTAGCAGATATATATACTTGATCTTTCATATCATTTTGGTGTGTGTAAAATTTTTGTGTGTGTCTAAATTGCGAGTCAAATCAGAACAGAGGTACGAATAAGTGGAGTTTCACTTACGCATAGAAGATCTGTGTTGTGTGTATTAGCAAAGAAGAACGGTATTGCTGAATTAGTCTGTAAGACAACATATCAACTTTTGTACTTAATCTAGAACTGTAATCAGGCATTTTAAGATGTTATCATCTCAGTTCAAATATTCAGATGGTTTTAATTTGAACTCTTTTCTTTGAGCAATGAGCTCTAGGCAGTGTACCTGAATGCAAGTGCATTCCCCTTTGTAATCTTCACTTTTGAGTATACTCAGAATTATACTTGTGGATTGGACATCCACCATGGTTTTTCCCCTAACAGGGTTTCCATGTACAAATATTGGTGTTATGGTATTCTGTTTACTTCTTTGTTTATGCATTACTTTTGAATGTTATTAACACTATGAAGTTAAATATTGTTAAAAGTTAATTATTGCACAACATTGATTCACCCCCCCTCTCAGTGTACCATGTTTCCAACAGTTATGTTGGTTAGATGGAAAACCATTGGTTTTGTGGGCTGCACCCTTCATTTGAAATGGTGGAAGAAATCCACGTGGCAATCGCCTACTGACCTCATGTCTTTTATAAATAATTATATTAATTCCCATGGGGTAAGCGAGGAATGGTTTAAATTAAATCTCAACATCATTTCCCAACCATTGACCAAGAAATCTTAGGTGTCAAGTATAAAAAATGGAGACGGGGCCCCATGCGTTTGGGCCCCATGCGTTTGGCATGACATGCATACATATCCTGCTAACCCTGCGGCTTCTCAGAAACCATTATTTTAGTCATGTGGGATACATAGGGAATGACTAAAATTGAAGCCCCTCAATCCGACCATCGAGAAAATTGCACATGAGATAATAGTTAGTCTAAAATGGGGCCTGACTAGGTTGATAAGAATTGACCTAGGTTAGGAAAAGGTGACTTAAGACCTATGTCTTTTAGTATAATATTGTTTCCTTGACCATATGAAATATCAAAGCGATGGGACCATAGTCAGTAACTGAAAAACCTAGGCCATGGGGCCGGTGACAATATGTTCTAAATAGCACAAGTGATAACTTAAATGATCCAAAACTATTTGTGATAGGTCAACAAAGGATTACAACACCAAGGGCCTATGAATTAAAACTTGAAACTAGGGCTTTTGGTCCAAAACCTTAAACCCTACCCCTAGGTATAGAAGCAACAAAACATGATTAGGCAAGGGACAAGCATAAAATTTTGTCAAAATTTTAAAAGCTCCACCAAGATGGACAAATAGAATAGAATACAATGAATGAATGATGTTGATCAAATATCATGAATATATGTGATGAGATAGGATAAATGATTTTTCTTTTTCCTTTAGATTATGGTAAATAATATAAAGCAATCCCTAGTTTGGTAGAGCAAGTAGATACTATGCACCAAGGTATGAAGAACCATGGTGGCACTTTATCTATTGCATGGACTTTGAATCTACAAAACAATAGGAGTATCCTTTCGCATATCTAACATATGGAAACCTTGTTTGATAATTTGATAGAATGAATCCATCGAGATAGGTAGACCAATACACAAAAGGTATAAAGAACCTAATATACAAAGGTCGTTGTATTGTTTGAGACTATCCCTACACACACAAGGAAAGTATTCACCAGGGTCGTATTACGAGAACATCCCACAAACACAAAATATGAAATAAATGACTATGCCCTATTATGTACCCCTCTAGAAATACAAAGATATTGAAGATCAAGGTGGAATTGAGTGGGTCATATAATGATACAAAATGTAAATCAAAAGAAATGCCAAAAGATAAAACCAAAAAAATCCATTATATCTCTCACTAAAGAGTTTAGTTGTAGAATTAATCTAGAGATGATGTCTATTGAAGGAATAATATATCCACTAAGACATTCATTTGATGTTGATGTTGATTTATAATGATGTTTGGACAATTGACATAGAGAATTTGAGTTTGTTTTGACAATGATCAATGCTTACAATTTTTCATGAACATTTGTGTTTCAATGATTGTTGCATTTGTTTTTTGCTTACTTCATAAAAGAGGATGGTGATGATAAATTTATTATTGTTGGATTTATTGTGAATGAATGAGGTACAATGATTATATATATATATATATATATATATATTTGGAGATTTTTGAATATTTTTATGCTTTTCATGATTTTAGAGGCTATTTTTTAACCTTTTGAAGGTTTTTGAGTTTGTTTTTGGATTTTCAAAATATTTGGATGTTTATGGATTTTTTAGGATATTTGTAACTTTTTGGATTTTTAGGATATTTGAATGTATTTGGATTTTCAGGATATTTGAGATTTATTTTTGGATTTTCCAAGATATTTGAGATCTAGGTGAGGAAAAAGAATCCTATATGACAACTAGGTCGAGGAGGATGTCCCTAGTTAGGTATAGGATTATTTTATTATAGATAAAGTGGAATGACAAGATAGGACTAAAATGACATAACTAATGTTAAACACTTAGTAAATTACCAAGCCATGATAGGTGATAAGTGGATACCACTTTTATTATGAGTGAGATGGATATATGGGTGTGTATAAGAAGATGATTTTTTTATGGATTGAATGATAAGATGGGTGGAGAGTTTTGATAGATATTGGATGGATCTTATTTACACATGTTTCATGTTTTCCAAGGTTTCACCAAGGCACCTATCCTATAGTGCCACAAAAGTGGTTTTTACTTAGATGAAAAAAATATTTTTATTTTTATTTATTTTTTGATGTTTTTTTATTGTTTTTGGTTTTTTTTGGATATTCTGATTTTTTAAATTTTTTTCTAAGATATTTCCATTGGTTTTTAGGAATAGAATCTCTTGAGGTGACTATTATTGATAGGTTCATATAAGGGTTCTCCTTCAAGCATAGCTAGTTGGTATCCTCTTGAGTTGTAGCTTGCTATGATCACAAATGGTCCCAACCAATTGGGTTCAAACTTTCACTTTCCATCTTGGTTGAGTTGATTCTTTTAATTACATTTTAAGAATAGGCCACCCACTTGGAGGCTTCTACTTTTTATTTTATTATTATAACTACACCAAAGATTATTTTGATATGCTTGAAGACAATTGAGTGCACTTAAACGTCTTCCATCTAGTAACTCAAGCTCTTGTAGTCTATATATTCAGCATTCTTCATCATTGATGAAATTTTGCAAAGATACCCTCGAAGAAGGAATATAGACCTCGATAGGAAAGATGGCTTTAGTACCATATACTAAGGAATATGGTTTAACACCTATAGATGTTCAGATGCTAGTTCAATAAGCCCAAAAGGCTAGATTTAGTTGGAGATACTAATCATGGTCAGCATCATTAACTATATTTTTATGTAGAGGGCAAAAAAGTGGTGTTGGATTTGGAATTTGGCACATAGATCTTGGACATATTGATTCTTAAAGGGTGTTCCATTATCTGTAATTACAACTTGGGAAACATTTATCGATAAAATAAATCATTTAGAAAGAACTTCACAATTTTTTCAATGATGCATGTTAGGGGGGTGGCTTTGATCCACTTCATGAAGTACTCAATGGTAGTGATAATGAATTTATGTTTGTTGGATGAGGTGGGATATATATTTTCTATGAGGTCAAGTCCCCATTGTGAGAAGGGCCATAGTGTGGTAATTGGTTGTAACTCTTATGTTGGGGCATGAATGAGATCACCATGTTGCGAACATCATACACACTTCTTGGAAAACTGAGTTTCTTCTTGCTCCATTGAAGGCTAATAGTGTTCAATCCTTAATATCATTTTGGCAAGGTTAGGGCCACTATAATGTGACCCATAGATACCTTCATGTACTTCTTTCAAGGTGGTCATCACTTCTTTAGGGTTAAGTCATCTAAGTAATATACCATCAAGAAATTTTTTAGTATAAGGTATTGCCTAGGATGGTAAAAGAATATGAACGTTAGATAAAGGTCTTCTTTTGGTTTGTAGTAAGGTTTGATGGTATGTATCCATATTGTAGGTAGGAATAGATGTGATGGTACTAGGGTGAATCAAGACTAACAATTTCACACATGAATTTAGATTCTAAGACATAAAATATTGGCATGAGTAACTATTCAACCAAAAAATCACACTTATGATTGTTCTAAGGCATATCAAGGAGAGACCTGATCATTTCCATGAAATTTGTAACCTTGTTATTAACTCAAGGTACCTTCTCAAAGGTGATAGTGGTGAGGTATTACTTAAAGCAATCAACAATTATTTTATATGGAAACAACATATCATCTTTGGTTTGGTAATCATCATTAACATGTCTCACTACTAGGTATGAATACCCATAGACATGTATTTCTTAGATTTTCCATTGAATATCCATTCTTAATCTTGTGATAAGGGCTTCATACTTGGCCATGTTATTGGTGCACATGAATGATAACCTACATGACTTAGGTAGATAATATCCTTGTGGTGTAATAAATAGGATACCTGCCCTTGATCCATGTTGAGTGTGGGATCCATCAAAGTATAATTTCCATTGGCTTGTTGTAGTCATTGAGAAAATTCATTCATCCAAAAAATTCTAATATCAAAGGATATTGATCCAATATAGGTGCCTCAACCAATTGATCTGCTATCACTTCTTCTATGTTAAACTCACTAAGTATCATTGCCCATTTATCCATATGACCAATTAACATTACTTTAGATATGGCATACTTTAGTAGTTCTACTTTAGAAATGAGCTTGTTTTGTTAATTGAGCATATAATTTCTAAGCTTTTGTGATGCAAAGACAATGGCTAGAAAAGCTCATTCTATTCATGTATAGTTAAGCTCATAACCCACTAATGTTTGACTAATGTAATAGACTACTCTTTTCTTTGCTGCATTACCATGTTGTGCTAATAAAGTGCCTAGTGTTGATGATGTGGCTGAAATATAGATTTTCATTGGTATGTTTGGTATTAGAGGCATCAAAATAGGAGGTGATAATAGATAAACTTTTTTTACTAGAAGGCTTGTTGGAATTTCTCATCCCATTTAAATTCAATATCTTTGTGGAGGAGATGTGTAAATGGATAAAATTTATTTGCTAGTTGTGCTATAAATCTTCAAATGGATTGGAGTTTTCCCTGGAGATTGCAAAGTTTCTTTAGAGTCTTTGGTCAGGGTATGTTGATGATTTATTTAAGTTTACTAGGACACACTTTTATACCTCTTAAGGATATAATATATCATAGTAGATTTTCCAAGGTAATACCAAACACACATTTATTTATATTGAGTCTTACTTGATATTATTATAATCTATCAAATATTATTCCCAACACTTCAAGATGTTATTTTTGTGTCATTGATTTGGCTAGGAGATAATCGACATAGTGTTCCATGATGTGATGGAACATGTGATGGAAGATACTAGTCATAGCTCTTTGATAGGTAGCACCTACATTTTTGAGACCAAATGGAATGACATTCCAACAATACGTTCCCCATGAACATGTGAAATTTATATTATGTGATGTCTTCTTAAGGTATCCCGATTTGATTATATCCTAAAAAATCATCAATTAGGGAAAGAATTTCATGGCCCGCTACTAAATCCACTATGATGTTAATAAATTGGATAGTGGAAAATGATATTTAGGATAATATTTTTTAAGATCTCTAAGAAAAATTCATATCCCTATACCCCTAGTGGGTTTAGAAAAATGTAATAGGTTGGATACCCATTCAAGATAATTGATGGGTCTAATGAAGCCAATTTCTAAGAGTTTTTTATAGTTCTACCTTAACTAGTAATGCTATCTACATATGCTTTTTTTTGAGATTTTGTTTTACTTTCTTTGCATTTAGAAATACTATTAGATGATGCAAGACTAATGATATATCTAGTCTTGGCATATCAACATAAGAACAAGAGAAATTGACCATCCATGATTCTAGGAAGGATGTAAATTTATATTTTTCCTCTAGTTCCAAGGATACTGCATAATATGTGATCTATGGTGAGTCAGGTGTTCCCACATTTATGTGTTCTATGTATTCTACCAATACCTATGATTGTTCTTAATTTTCAGCTATAGTTGGGAGGTTGAATCCTTCATCCTCAGGTGCCTCAATCTGATTTTCACCCTTGGATACATCTTTTACTTTTTACTTTTTCTTAACTTGATAGGGCCACATCATGGATTTAACTAAGGAATCTTTTTTTATTCTTTTATTTTTATTTTGTGACTAAAGGATCCAAATTTCTCTCCGAAGTATGCCTTTTCATCTAGATCTATATCAAACCCTACTTTATGGTCATCAGAAGGTACACCATCTCTCAGTCCAATGAACTCAAAATTTTCTTCATCATTTTCAAATATGTCTAAAATTGGTGCTCTTTGTTGGTCCCAATCCATCAATTGAGCATGGACAAGCTGGAGTTCATTAGTTTGGGGAGGATGATCAAATGATAGGTTAGTGATGTACATAGGAACATCTTCGATGGTATCATTGGCCTTAGAGTTATTGAGCATAGGAGAAGTTTTAAATTCATTATTAGATGTATTTCTAGTGTCTAGTGTAGAATTATCTAATAATCCATACCAAAGACCTTGATAATTTTGTCATTTTTCCAAGATGATGGGTTCCCTTATACCTTTTTGATGCAAACCAAGGCTACTTTGACTTGTGAACCCCATGTTTTTGATAAGTTGGAAACCTTCATTATTGTGATCAAATGAAAAAGTATTTAGCTCTTTTTCTTCTTCCTCCTTATCTAACCAAGTAGAAACATTTTCTTTTATGACATCTTTGTTCAAACCTTATCACTTCGAGAAAATAGTATGTTTGAATTTGATGGTATTAAAATCTTTATTAATATGTTGTAGCTTCCCACATGTCTTAGGAAAGAGTAGAAGTTTCTCTATATGGAAGGACTATTTAAGGTGATAGTCCCCACAACCATTGTCTTGTACTTGGAACTTGAGCTTAGGTAGAGGTGTATGTGATATAGAATATGAGGTTAAATATGATGGGTCAGTGCATTAGAATGATCATAATGAGATATCATTGATAGTAACTTGGAGCATCTATTGATACTTTTCCTCTAAGTTCTTGCATTAGTGAAAGAGCTCAGAGTCACTATAAATAGTGACTTACATTTTATTATACAATTTTTTTCTAAACTAGTGATAGGTGGATGGGACAACCTACATGACATGTATCCATGGGCCTCCTAAAATAAGGTTATATGGTAATTCAAGGTCCAATATACAAATAGTTGTTTCTACTATAGTTGACCCAACTTGGATAAGAAGCTTGATGGTAACTTCTAAATCTCACTCATTATCATCATATGCCTTGATGGTTATACCTTTCTACCTTCATAACCTCATTAGAGTATCCTAGTTGCCTTGCAATCAATAAGCTAAATTTTTTTAACCTAGCTCCACCATCTATCAATACCCTTTTGATTTTATGCTTGTGGAAAAACATATACATATAGGGCTTTGTTATGATATGTGGTGATAGGTAGGTCTCTTTCATTAAATAAAATATGATTGGGGATGAAATGTGTCCTACCATGGATTGGAATTGTTTAGTTTCTATATTGGTAGGAATTGAAGGCTATAGGAGGAATTTATCTAGAAATTATTTATGAGCAGGTGAAATCTTAAGAACTTTGAGGATAGAAATCTATCCCAGTCTTCTTAAGATGGTCAATGAGATTGTATTCAATTAGATATGGTATAGGTAATAATTTTGATTGTGTTGGGGATCCTTGAATAGTAACTTTCCCTCATCGCATTGTAACACCACACTCAATACTTTTACTATATATGGTTGCATCTGTTATATGATTTTTAGATTCATAAGTATGACCAACTAAATTTCCATAGGATTATGAGTCTTTGTTGTAATCCCTTATATTACCTAAATAATTTCCTTTGCCATGGTCAAATATTATATTCTTGTAAATTATTAAATCAGTATTTTCAGATGATCCTAGGTGTTGTTCAAATTTAACCTCCTCTCAATCAATAAGATCTTATAAAGGTTTTCTAAGTTTCATACAATTTGATGTATTGTAACCTTTCATTCTATGATATTCATAGTGGTCATTATCATTATATACAATGAAGGCTTGAATTGATGTTCTTCATAATTTTAATTTTGATTAATTTGATGATGTTGGTTTGGATAAATTTGTTCAAAATAGCTTTTATGGGCTCCCCTAGAGGAGTGTATCTTTGTTTGGTCATGTTGCTATTGGTAGGACTTGGTTGTCCTATTTTATGACTGGATTCTTACTTAGTTTTTTGAGTATTCGATAGATTATTCGATGAGGGTTGTACATATCTAATAAACTTAGCATCTACTACTCCATCATTAGTAACATTCTTGTTTTCTACCTGTAGATATGGTTTCTCATTTGAGCTTGATGAACAGTCTTTGTTGTCATTGTAGATTTTCATGTTTCCTTTCACAATAAGTTCATTTTTCATAGTGATGCCTTTTTCTATAATTTCATTGAATGTATTAAGGAACAACATAATTAAATGAAATCAAATTTCAATGTTTAATTTTTGGACAAAGATATCAACACATTTTTTTTTGAGGATATGATATATAAATTTTCTTGCTTTGTATCACCAACATTATAATAAAAAGGTAAACTATTCTCCCTAATTTAGTTGTATTTTGTGCAAATCGATCACAAAAATCTCACACTATGTTTTTGAAATGATAAGAAGCATTTATAGAGTGTTGTGCCCTTTACACAATGAGCCACTAGGGCCAAAAAAGATAAAGTCCAAAAAACTAAGAAAAATTCTCCCAATTTTGGGAGAGAGTGTTGATAACATCATCACCGACCCATTTAGGGCCTTCTTTAGTAGTCTTCACATCAAACTCATCCTTCATAACAAAAAAACAGGTGTTGGTGACATGGTGAACCGACATGATAGTGAATAAGGTCAAGCCTCTGAACTTCTTCTTCATTTTTTGCATCCTCTCCTATAGCACATAAAGATCCTTGCCTTTATCCATAGTCTTCACAATATAGTGCACTCCGCATCAAGAGGGTCAGAATACCGAGAGACTGAGTTCTCATTATGCACTTTTTGTTGGCCTAGTCATTGCACCAAAATAGTGACCTATCAATGACCGATACAAGTGTCAATTAAGATCCACGAGAAGTGGTTAAACCATGTCATGAACTCGAAGGGAGATGCTGGCGGTTAGTCCAACAAACCCCACCTCAATGTCACCCAAAGGGTTTGAACCCGTGACTGTGACCAGCTCTTATACCAATTGTTGGCCTTGCCATCACACCAAAAGATCGACCTATCAATGCTCGATACAAGAATCAGTTAAGATCCACGGGAGGCGGTTAAACCATGTCGCAAACCCGAAGGGAGATGCTAGTGGTTATTCCAACACTTTTTTGACATCCCAGAGGGTGTGAGGCCCTTCAAAAAACTCTTCCTTAGCATCCTTTGACTCCTCCACATCTCCACCACCTTTGTTGTTAGAGCGCTCCTCATCAAAGTCCAACTCATTAATCTGGATTTTCTTATTATTTTTTTCTAGTCTGCCAGATCTCCTAATGTTTTTCATCTCAACCTCAGTCTCCATCACAACAGCCACCATAGTTTCACCCTTGGAATCGTTCCCCACCACATTCTTTCCTCTGTTGTCCATGGCCGACAGCTCTATCAAACCCTTCCCCTCATCTTTCACTTTCTGTTTGGTGGTAGGTTTGTTGACCATATTGGCAGGGCCAAAATTTAATTCACAGAGACTAGTTGTAGCACTCAAGTGGGCTATCCCAACATTACCCTTAATATTTTTGGGGGCCGATTTAGGTTTATGGGTTTTCAGAGGGGTTTTTCTTTTGGGATCCTTAGACTTAGGCGGGGAAATAGTCTGTGCAGGAGGTTTAATTTCCTCAATTCTAACAGTGAAGATGGGTTAGGGTGGAAAAGAGTGAGATGAAAGAGCTAGAGCCTCAAAATGAGGCCTTGATGAAGTGATAGAGGAGGGTCCCCTAGGTTTTGGGTAGTAGAATCCACACATTTATCAATAGAGTTTTCCAAGTTTGTAAGAAATAAAAATGGGAAGCTTAACATAATTTTATGGTGGAGGTGATTCAGAAGAGAAAAATGATAGAAAAAATAGGTTTTATATCTACCTTCCAAGGTGACGTACTTTATAAGGGCAAGGAAAACTTGATCCCAAGGCCACGATAAAGCCTCTCTTTCAAATCCCAACTAGTTGCACACAAGTTCTTCATTTCCAACAAAGAAATCCTTTAGGTTTTCATTGTCCTGTGCCTTAGTATGTTTTGGGTACTTCTTTTTAGTGCATTGCAGCTCTGTTTCTTGGGAAATCACCTCCTCATTAACTTAAAAGTATATGTGACGCATGGTAACCCTTTTTTCTTTCTATGAGTTCACAAACTATGAAAATAACTTAGGATCATGACCCACCAAATTCTCCATTAAAGGAGCTAGCCTACCTTCCACACATATGTGCTAGACCAGTGGGTATCTATAGAACTCCCTGCAATTATCAGGTTCTGTTTGCACCCTACTGCCACCCATGTCTTCTCTTTGCACATGGAAAAACCATAAATCTTGTGAGAGTAAAAGGTTTGGTATTTCGATACTTTGAGCAGTCTTCAACAAAATAAAATTTTTAAGCCAAACAATGCGGCCTTAGGCAATCAAAACCAAGTATATAAAACATGCTTGAAAAGTATCATCCCAAAAGGAAATCTTAGCTATCACATTAATGAAAATCTCCAAATCCTTGCAGCCAGGTAAGTAAGAAATGATGGAATGGGAAGGTTTTCCATCCATGTTACTTTGGCACAAATTCCAATGAAATTTTGCCACAAGGCCAAATTTAGCTAAAACCAAAATCGTACCCTTTAGCGGTAGAATCAAATTAGCACGATAGAAGGGACCAATTAAGAGCTTCACCCCGTGAGAGCTGGTCACATCAAATTTAAATTCAAAAATTTGGACCATTAAACAGGTTCAATAATCAAGCCCCAATAAAAGATTACGTAAGGCCAAATCCAAGTTGGCCGTAATCATGAAGTATTCCCCATCACTCTTCATAAATACCCTTTTAAAGATTATATCCACCTCATTATTCCTAATTTTATATTTGAAAGATACCTCTGCATTCAAACCCGTCCACATGGCCTAGTAGAAAATAATACAGACCTCCCATAAGACCAAAATCATCACATAATTATTCATCATCATGGATAATACATGCTCCTTGCTCCTTTAGGATTAAACCTTGAATATGAGGTGGAAGGTTCCCCAAATCTTTCCAGCACTTAGAAATTTTCCAATGGGTGCCAAAATTATCCATAGCATCCACCACTTGATTACCCTCCCTATAAATGTGGGTAGCAACCTTCAAATTTATCTTAGACATAAGATGTTTTATGTCTATTAAAATGTCTTTAGTACTCCATCCCACTAGTCTACGTAGGTTAACTGCATCAAGTAAAGACTTAGTCTCAGGTTCAATATGTAGATTCCCTATTCCCATAGTGACAGCCAACTGAATGCCATTTAGTAGCACTCTAGCTTTATCAATCATAGAGGATTTAATCCTAATCCCCCTTGAGTAACTAACCACAAAATTTCCCTTGCAGTCTCTTATTATACCCCCAATACTTGCTCTTCCCAGGTTGCCTTTTACAACTTCATAAAAATTGATCTTATGCCAACCATGGTCAGGAGGTTTTTAGATAGTATCTTATTGAGTTGGGGATCTAGATTTGTCAAAGGAATTTGCCTCTAGATTTTGATGCCAAGCTTTAGCCATTTTTATTTCCCACTCAATCAGAGCCTTGTTTGAGGTTTTCCCTTTGAAGAGCGAAATGTTTCTGTGATAAGCCTTGCCCATATACTGAAAGCCTCCTTTGGGCTCATCTTAATGTTTATGAATATCCTATTGTTCCTTTCTTTCTATATACACCAATAGATAATGGGGGGGACCTAGTTCTAGATCTCCCAAGCAACGAGGTCCTTGGGGCTCATCTTAATGTTTCTGAATATCCTGTTGTTCCTTTCTTTCTATATACACCAACAGATAATGGGGGGACCTAGTTCCACATCTCACAAGGAATAGGGTCAAGGAAAGGCCCAAACCAACCCAAAATAAAAGAATTAATGTCCTTGTTCATAGCCCACTGAGTACCCAACATCTCCAAAGCCATCTCCCACACACTAACAAAAAATAGATAGTGCAGAAGTAATTGGTCCATAGATTCTTCATTACACTTGTGTAAGAAACATCTATTAGGGATCTAGAATCCCCTTTTCCTCAAATTATCATGAGTTAGAATCTTATTATGGCAAGTATTCCACCAAAAAAAAAATAATCTTTGGGATCATGTGTTTTTTCCAAATCTATTTCCAGGGTCTGAGGGTGACACTATGTTCTGACAGTAGATTATAAGTCATTTTAACAGAAAGTTCCCCCTGCTTATCAGGAGTCCATAAAAATTTATCCTCCATATTGTTCAATGGTAATCTTGTAAAGGAAATCAGGTCCTACAAGGACTTGGCTAAGAGATACAACACATGAGACAAAGGGTAGAAAATGGCTAGGTCATTCCACCTCTGGGCCCCTTGCAAGAAAAGGAGATAATCTCTATTGTAGAAACCAAAGAAATTTTGTGCATGTCTCATTAGGTTTTTAAATTTATATGAAAATAGATAATTTTTTTGCAAGTTCATTAAATACTTTTATTCCACAAGGTAGGTGGGATAACCACTCTATGGCTTGTACTCCTAGACTACTTGGAAAGTGGCAGATTAAATATGTATCATTATAGGCTACCTCCATACAATCTACATAAAACTCATTTATATGTTATGTTGGATCACCTCCTCATTTATACTTGTTAAACTTGGTCATCTCAAAATTATTGGGGTAAGGCACCATAGCTATATTTTTATCAAATTGTTAGGTATGGTGTGTTATTGATTCATTTTTTGTGTGTGGACAGAGTTGAATTGATTATATGAGATGTTTTGAACTTGGGGGATAAATTATTGTTGTGGAGAAATTTTTTATTATGATATGTTATGAGGGATGATATGTGAATTGTTTTGATCAATGTTTGTTGGGATCAAGCTGGTATGAGTTTGTTGTTGCACATATTTATTTTATGGTCCATTTTTAGGAATTTTATGTGAAGTATGGGTGTTTGTTTTATCAAACTGGTATGAGTTTGTTGTTGGACATATTATTGTGGTACATTTTGGGGAATATTATGCAAAGGATTTTGATGTGTGTTTGTTTGGCTCAGACTGGTATGAGTTTGTTTTTGTATATATTGTTATTGTGAGGTTATATTTACATGTACAAATAGACTAGATACAAGGTCCTATTATGCTTTGGGTATGTTGGATGTTGGGTCTTGCTTCTAAGGGATTTGTGATGTGGAAGGATGCTATTTTTTTTGGAGAACCACATGTGGTGTTGGGGTTTGATTAGTGAAAGGATTATTTTTCTAGGGTGTAGGGTTTTATGAAAATAAAGGTGTGGTGTTAGTGTTTGGTCGGTTTTGGATATGTGCATGTTTGACCCATTTGATTTGGGTTTTGGTACAAGGGATTGATAAATTGTTTAAAAAATGGTATCGAATCCTTGTCACATGTTGGTATAGTTGGTTGAGTGAAGATGGTGGGTATTGGAAGTTTTTGTATAGGTATGATAACATGTTGGAATATTGATGTGATTTCTTGCATTGTGTTAGTTGTCACAACATGTGTAAGGGCTTGTTACCTAAGTATTTCAACATTAAAATCCATAACTTACCACCATTTTGTGCAAGTTCGAAAAAGTACGCATTTGGGTCCAAGGAAATAAGTGCATCAAGAACTCTAGCCATTGAGGAATCTTTTTGTATTTTAAAGAGTCTTTCTTTAATGAATTCTCCAAGTAGCTCATATTTTTTTGGTTATGCCCTCTATGGTAACTTGTTGAAGTGGAGGTGGTTGTTTTTGTTGTGGTTTTGGGGTTTTATATATTGTAGTATTAATATTAGGAGACATTCCCCATTCTATTTTGGGCGTATAGGTAGATGAAGTGACGTTAGAGTTGCTAGGATTTTCTTCCATGATTTATCTATATTGGGATCTCATAAGAAGTATAAAATATTGAATGAGCTTATGGAGTATGAGATGTTCATAATGTGATGGGAGAAATGGTTTCAAAATTATTTCAAGAGATATATTGATTAGCTTTGGATCAAAGGATTATGTTAATATGTGATTGGATGTGAAAAAAATGTAAGATTCAAAGTTATGGTAGGTCTCAAATGTTGATAAGGATTATATGTTGTTTTTGCATGGACTAGAATGTTAAGCACAAGAAAAAGGTATGATGTTGAATTTTGTAACACCTATAGGGGAGATTTTTTACTAAGGTAGCAAGTTCACAAGATAAGCATAAATGATGATAAGAGATATATTAAATCAATTTGACTAATAAGGGCTGCCAATATGAGGGTATGTTGATTTATGCTAATGAAATTGATGTTTTGCATCCAAATCTATGACTATGTATCATAAAAAATCCAAGATGAAAGATGAAAGTGATGGGATATGAAAATGACTGATCAAGACTATAAGGTTTATGTGTTTAGAGGCCTCTAATTTTTTATCAGCCTACTAGAGAATTTCAAAATTCAAAAATTGGAAGATTCTAGAAGATAAATTCTAAAAATCAAAAGTGTCATAGAATTACAAAAGTACTGCTCAACCTTTTAATATAAGTGACAATCTTTTTTAAAATCATTGATAGTTTATAGAAGCGACATGGTGTGATAGTCAAAAGTGGTGGTTTATGCAAAAAAATGACTATGAAATATTTGAGATGACAAAGAGAAAGTTTTGGATAAAAAATGATGAATGGTTAAAAGTGTCAATATGTTAACAAGTATTGATTCACTTCTATCAAAAGCACTAGGATATAAATCAAAAGTTTTGGGTTGCACAAAAGTGTGACTGTGCTTAGTAAAAGGGAATTTCAAGAACTGAACCTAAGATGTTTATTGTGGTTTTGAGTAAATTGAAAATTATTTGAGTGTGAGTTTGAAATTGTCTTGTTTGGTGAGTGATACAAACAAAAAAAAATCAAAATTGACTCCAAGATAATAAGGATGAATTTTCAAGTCTTCTTCCACAAAATCTCTTTATTTGGTAACACAACTATTGAAAAATGAATACAAACCAAAGATCACAACCTAGCTAGTTGTAAAAGGTGTAGGGTGATCCCACAATAGTGGTTTACAATTTTTGACCAAACTGAACACTGAAATTATTATTTTTAACTAAATATTCACATTCGGGCACCTATAGTGGCTAAACCATGAGGAATTTGAAGATGATGCAAACTAGAGTCTTGTCACATTTTGTCTATAGATTCTAAGAATATTTTTTTCAAAATTTTTGGAATCAGATTGCACTTTTTTTTCCATCTCCCATGAAAACTGGTTTTTCTTAGAAAACAACATTTTTAAAAAGTGATGCTCACCGTATACAACATAACTTTTTTTGTATGAAATATAAAATTCTATTTTTTTCAAATTTAGATTTGTAACTATGATATCTAGCACTTTAGTTTGGTCTCATAGTTTTTAATTGAATAATTTTTCCTTAATCAAGTTTCAAAGTCAAACCAATTACAATTCAAACATAGGCGGAATGTATACAACATAATTTTTTCTGTATGTATCAAAATTCAAAATAAAATAGTTTAATGGATAAAGGACATCAATACCCAACACGAACATATTTTTAAAATTTTTATTTTGATAATATTCTATTTTTCCACATGTGCAAAACAAAGAGGTTGATTTTTCGGTGAAAAACCTATGTTTAATAAAACTAAAAAAACACATATATAATAAAATCAAAACATGTTAAAATTATATTCATTGGATAGCTCGTTCTGAGGAATACTTGATTCTAGTTGGGTTTGTGAAGATTCCTCCATTTTCATCCTCAACCTGAGCTCTGAAGTGCCAAAATTTAGGTATTTTTTGTGTCTCAGATGGGGGATGAGGGATAAGGGGGGTTCGTATGAATCCATAGGGGTTCGAGCAAACCCCTTCAAAGAGGTTCGCTCAAACCCCTTTCCTATCCATTTTTTTGTTTTTTTTGGTGGCCAAGATTCAAAGGGGTTCACTTGAAACCTAGTTCAAGTGAACCCCTTATTAGTTCGTTTGAACCAGTAGGTTCGTATGAACCCCCAAAATCCCTTTTTCTGCCCTGGGGTCATTTTTTTGTGAGTTTCCCTTCCTCACTTGAATTGTAAACCACTATAGTGGCTTCACACTGTATTAACTTAAAGTGGGACCACCCACTAGAGTGCAATACCTTCCAATGAATGGTTGAATAGGGTATCCATAGGTCATGTACCACCTTGAAAGGACAATGTCCTAGCAAGGAATAGCAGTCACCTCAACAAGGGAAATTATATGGTGAGTAACTTCATGCATGATATTATACATTGCACCAAAATAAGATGAAAAACCATGACCTTAAATGATCCTAATAAATAAGGTTCGTAATGGGGGATTAGTGAATAATGAGCCCATCTAATAGCGCTTAAGATTAGAGGGGTCTCCTTTGCACTCCTCGACAAATGTTCCTTGATAGATTGAGGGTCACGTTGTTTGGCTATAATGACATTGGCCACACCTTGGGGTATAAATTTCATTTTCCTGCTTTATATACCCCACCTAGAAGAGTGGTTGAGGTTGAGCTTGAGGTTATGAAGACACCAAGCAATCCTCCTACTAAAGTAAATGAATAATATGATGTCTCTAATTCACAAGATCATTCTTAAGATTCACAAGGGAAGAGCATATGTAGGCAATCATTCCTCATGTATACAAACATATTGCAAATTAAAGTATATTTTGATCTCCAACATTGCACATAGCACAAGAAGAGAGAATACACACCACTAGCCTTCCAAACACAAAAAATAAGTTCTCTTTAATACCCAAATTCAAATGTGAAATTTGTATTGTACAATTTGAAAGCCCAAATTTAAATGTGAAATTTTTATTGTTCAATTTTAAAGCACAAATTGAAATGTGAAATTTGTATTGTTCAATTTTAAAGACTCACCTGAAATGTGAAATTTGTATTATTCAATTTTAAATCCCAAATTGGAATGTGAAATTTATATTTATATTTTTTTAAGCGCAAATTGAAATGTGGAATTTGTATGAAAACCCAACATAAAAACTTGCTAGTATTTTCCACAAGCTACATAAATGTGTTAATCTTAGAAGGAAAAGATCTAAGACATGTTAGGGTTAGGGAAAATTTAAAATTGAAAAACATATGCAATATTATACAAAACAAAAGCATCACTATAATTCAAGAAAAAGCATAAATTTACCACATAAGTGTTGTTGTAGCCTAGATATAAGCATCAAGTCATGTAAGATGTGTCAAGTCATAAAATATATTCTACTTAACCTAAAAATGTGTCATAGTAACCTATAGAAGGTTGCTACAATCCTCTAATGATAAAAAAAAATGTTCAAAATAGAAGCATCAAATTAAATAAAAGCATTATTGTGAGTTGTCATGAGTATCGATGTATGATAGAAGTGTCACTGTATAGAATGAGAAGTGTTGATCTAACTAAGAAGCATCTTTGTAACTTGCAATTCATCAAGAAATGTTAGATTAGGGATGTGGGTCCCACCGAGAATCCTAGAATGTCATAGGGGAATAATGGTATCTTGATTAGAAAGCCAATAAAAAAATTAGGGTTAGAAATATACAAGAACCAAAAAATTAAGATCAATTAAACACATACTCAATGAAATAGAATGCAATTGAATTAATGAATTAACCTAAAATTAACAAAGCAATTTAAATTAAGATCGGTTAACTCAAAGAACATGAAGAATATTATTCCATTGTGTGAAATTATGCCAATTTAGGAAGTGGATTACTCATATTATGCATAAACCATGTTTGAAAATGCTTGTATAATGATTTTTGCTCACGATTATGATGCTTAAATGATCAAAAGTGATCTAAAAAAGAATATCAAATTCTGATGGTAATTGTGAATAATTGTGAATGAAGGTGAAGTCTTCTTTATAGAAATGTAGATATTTCATCAATGGTGGAGATTGGAGATGAAGATCAATGGTTCAAATTATATCAAGGAGATCAAGGGTGGAGAATTAATGAGAGCTTTAGTTAACTGAAATTATCCCTTTATTTTAAGGAAATTAGTTTTAGATATTTCTAAAAGAGAATATTCTATTTTTTAAAATAGAATATTACTTTTAGAGGGAAATTAGGAAATTAAAGAATTAAATATTATTTAATTGCGAGAGGAAGAGAATATTCCATAAAATATTTCATGTGCAAGTGGGCAGAAAAAATACTTAATTAAATAATTAAAAAAAATAATTGTAAGTTGAGAGGATCATTAGGATTTAACTAAATTATTTAAATTATTTAATTAAAGTGGGAAGATAGAAAATTAATTTAATTAAATAATTCAAGATTATTTAATTATTGTGAAAACAGGGAAATTTGATGAATTTTGATGAAATAATTGAAAAGAAAAAAATTATGTGTACTTTCTTTCGCTTCTAGGGTTTTGGACCTAAAAGGAGAGAGACCATTTTCTTACCCTTCACTCAAGAAAAACCCATTCAAATTTCAATGCAAAGGAGATTGAAATCTAGCAAAGGGACTGTTCTAGGGATTGAATGATAACTAATGAGGGGTTCACCACCAAGTATAAACTTGGAAAAAACAATGAATCAAAAATGTAGTGTAAAAACCTAATTGAATGCAAGACAAACTAAATGACCTAGAAAGATGAAAAAAATGCAGTAAAAAAATATGAGACCAGAAGTGTGCACTTGGAAGAAAAAATAAGGTAGAATAGAGATCTAGATCACTAAAAAACTATTGTTGAAGTTGAATGGGACTCATTCACAAAGCTGGGAAAATTAGTCTTGTTTATGGGAAAATGTATTAGACCAGGTTTTACCCAAAGGCTATCTAGATGTATAAAAATCTTGATCAGGCCTATATAATGGGACTCATTTGTAAATAATGGTGAATCAGTCCACTTCTGCTTTTCTAGAACTTCTAGAGTGGATACTATGCCTCTCGGTCTGCTCTACTCTTTTTGAGTGGTTTCTAGATCCAAAACAACAAATTGCCACCTATAAACCTTCTCTGAGCTTCTCCAAGGTTTGATGACAACTTTTAGCAACTTTGGCCACTTGATAACTTTTCTCCAACTTTGTTTCTTGACAAATCAGCAACCTAATCCTACAAATCATACACAAGAAGAGGGGGAAATGTTGTGGGCTTAGTGAATAGGGGTTTTCCTTGGTCAAACCCCTTGTTGGTAATTATACCTTGAAATGAAAGAAATTATGAAAGGAGAATGATGAATGAAAAAAAGATAATGTTGCAACTCACCAAAACCTTGCAAATAAGTGTTGCAATTATGCTTGAAATGGCTACAATGGATGTGGTTCTTGATTCTTGCTTGAAGGAGATAGATCTTTAATGTAATGATTGCTTGGATCATGAAATATACATCACAAATGTTAGCACAATAACAAACATGAAGAATGTAATATTTTGACATGATGATTGATGTTTGAAGAATGCTCTTGAATGCTTGATAATCTACCCTTGAAATGCCTTGAATGATCTTGTGAATGCTAGATTATGAATACTTGAATGTTTGGGATATGAATATTTGAATTCTTGGGGTGAAAATGAGTGAATGAACCTGTTGAAATGCACAAGACAACTGAGAGGGGGGTGAATCAGTTGTATCAAATCACTTTACTTCTAACCTTAATCGATTCTACTTTAACCCAGTCTGTTATTAAGTATAAAAATGAAATGCAAATAAAAAAAAGAAAACACCAAAGACACCATATTTACATGGAAAACCCAATGAGGGAAAAAACATGCTAAGGATTAGCTCACAATATAGTAGTAATGTAATAACGGATACAAAGGCTCACTGCTAGAGGGCTCACTGCCCAGATACAAAGGATCATTGCCAAAAAAGAACTCACTATCTAGAAGGAGGCTCAGTGCCTACAAAAAAAAAAAAGATATATGAAGATCCACCACAAAAGATTCCACACATTCAAAACTTGATTAAAATATTGTAGACACCATCAACTCACTTCTTTCAGGAATCTAACACATTAAAGTACTACTACCTCAATTCACTCTTGCACACTCTAATTTTCACACACTTCACTTGCTTGCTTGATTCATGGATGGATGGATATTGAATTCACAACAACTTGATTTTATTCGATACCATCTTCAACCTTAGAAACATTCTCCAAGGTCGGCTATACAATTTCAATTTAAAAATTCAAATTAGGTTGGCTACTCAACATTTCTTTAGTGGATATAATGTGAGAGGACCAATTATTATTTAATTTAGGACCTAAAAAAAATATTGGATCAATCACATGCTTCCTCAATTTGATGCAAAAACTTAATGTAATGTGTAGACACCTGGTCAACCAAACCTATTGAAAACACCAATTATCTTTGAAGTACACACATCTCTAGCAAGATGATCCCACATGGATCACTCTACATGCTTCACTAGACAATTTACCATCTCTAAGAATACATTAGGTACATCCACAACAACACAACAAAATTCATTCACAAAAAACTCCTCAATAGTCCAACTGAATTAACCAACAACATACAGGAGCTCTGGATCAAGTCTTCCAAAGTGCTGTATCACAAGAACATTTGTCAGAACATAGAAACCATCAAAAATAATCATTTCCTAGATCCATAAGATCTGAAACCAAAAACCAAAAGACTATGGAGCCAAAAAAATTCTCCCAATCCCTAAATAAATAGTTCTACCAAACAAGTTCTCATATCATTGAACATATCTTTTATTCTCCATCGAACCAAAAACTAAAACTCATGATATATTATCCATTGAATCTCATGATCATAACTACAAATGCACACAACCATATGATCAACACAAAACAAATGCAAAGCACAATACTGGAGAACATTCAGAACACATACTCAACACTACCTTCATTATTTCTCAAATTTTCTCAAAAGCACTTGGAAAAAACATAACTAAAACTTCATAAATATAGGTTCATGTACTCTAAACACTTTTACAGTGTCTCAATTATACAAGTACCATTTTCAATAAAATTGAACTGTGTTGACATCAATGGCATCATTAATGACAACACCACAAAACACATCCATACTTGCAACAATCTCCCTCGTTGTCATCGATAGCAACACATGATGTGAAAAACCATCAAAGATATTATAACATACACAACCTTCAGAGATGAAAACCTGGACAAGCATAAAATTTTCAAATGACTCTCTCTCCCCCTTTGACATCAATGGCTAAGGAAATTTTCAAAAAAAAAACTCTTTCCATATAAAGCTTTGTTCACTCACCCTTAGGAGTGCACCCACATCACATAATGCAATAATGGACTTCTCTACTCGGGTATGTGCAGGATCATGATGGGTATGTGGCTGATGACTTTTTTTTACCCAAAATTGATGAAACGAAAAGGGTTTTTAAAGGAGATTCTCAGCTTTCCACCAATATAAATTATGCTTTACTTTGAATTTAATAAATAATTTTTATTCATTTTATATTGAATTACAACTAAAGTCCAGATTTTTAGGCTAATTGAAAAACATCTATAGCTTTCAAATGGTATAATATTTTTTGAATCCAAAACATGCATCACATTCTATGCTTCGTATACTATAATATTAAAAAAGAAAAAAATGAATTTTGTGAAGTTTTGACCAAGTTAAGGTGGTCAGACATACGAGTCTTTATATTTTTTAAAAGTTGTAATAAAAAAATTATAATTAATTATTTACTTGGAAACAAATTACAAAAAAACATGCATCACATGGGGACATGATTCCTCTACTTATATCTAAAATCTTATAAAAAAATATTATCATTTTAATGTGGTTAGGGTGGTCAGATAGACACCCACTTCTTAATTTTTCAATGAAATTTAAGTACTAGTGTATTGAAATTTCAAATTTTCACCAAATAGATTTTATTTTTTTGTAAATAAACCTAGTAATTTAGAAACTAAATTCAATTTTATACAAATTCTATTCTTACATATATTTTAAATAATATAGATAACTTATTCAAATTTTTATGTCAAGTTGTCTACCTCTGACTTTTCTAAATTTTTTGCCACTTAAGGGCTTGTTTTTTCCATGATGATCCTGCACATACCCACTCCCCCTGAGGAGTAGACCTCATTAATCAATCCAGATCAAAGAGTTTGTGAATCCACTGAATTTATGCACTTCCATGTGCATTTAGTTCAAAGGAGGAGGGGCAGTAACCCCTAACTTCCCTCTGAGATACTCAAGGTATCCTTCAGAAAGGGATTTAGTGAATATGTTAGCAATTTGTTCCTTGGTAGGTACATATTCAAGTCTATCTTCATTATGCAATACCTTCTCCCTCAAGAAGTGATACTTGATAGATATGTGATTTATCCTAGAATAAATCACTGGATTCTTCGAAATGTTTACAGCATTTATATTATCATAAAATATAGAGATAGGTTCATCACTCACCACACCTATGTCCTTTAAAGTTTTCTTCATCCAAAGTACCTGTGTACAACAAGATGCTACTACAATATATTATACTTCTGTAGTGGATAAAGAAATTGAATCCCATTTCTTACTCAACCATGAAACTAATCTTTGTCCAAGGAAGAATGCACCGCCACTTGTACTTTTCTGGTCATCTACACATCCAACCCAATCTACATTAGTGTAGGAATTTGATATGAAATCATTATCCTTTGGATACCATAGCCCAAAATATGGAGTTCCCTTAAGATATTAGAATATCCTCTTCACAACTATAACATGTGATTCCTTAGGTTTTGCTTGAAATATTGCAACTAAATATACTGCATGCATGATATCTGGTCTAGTAGCAGTAAGATATAGTAGTCCAACGATCATATATTTGTACATGCTTTGATCAACTCTAGTAGATTCATCATCCTTACTAAGCTTACATCTGGTTACCATAGGGGTACAAACCAGTTTGGACTCATCCATTCCAAAAAAAATAATAATTACTTCACATACTTGGATTGTGAAATGAATACCCTTTGTCAGTTTTATTTACTTGAAGTCCAAGGAAGAAATTCATATCACCAATCATAGACATTTCAAATTATTTTTGCATCTCTTCTAAAAGTTTCTTACACATACCTTCATTTCCACCAAAGATAATGTCATCAACATGTACCACAACTATCAACATTTTTTTTTCCTCAACCTTCAAGTAAAGATTGTTGTCTGCAGACCCTTTGTTGAATCCTTTATTTTTCAAGTATCTATCCAACCTTTCATACCAAGCTCTGGGAGCTTGATTAATTCCATATAGTTCCTTTCTTAACTTGCAAACCATGTGCATTTTTTCTAATAGTTGGGAACCTTCCAGTTGCTCCATATATACTTCTTCTTCCAATTCTCCATTTAGAAATGCAAACTTGACATCTGCTTGATACACTTTGAAGTCTTTATTAGATGAAAATTCTAAGAACATCTGAATGGCCTCCATTATTCCTACTAGTGTAAATTTTTCTTTGAAATCTATTGCTTCAAGCTATGAATATCCTTTACATACTAGTATTTCTTTATTCCTTGCCACTTAACCATGTTCATTCATCTTGTTTCTAAATACTCATTTTGAACCAATTACATTCTTATTTGAAGGTCTAGGGACTAGTTCCAATGTTTCATTCTTATCTATATATTGTACTTCCTCTTTCATTTCTTTAACCCAACTTTCATCATTACATGCTTCACTCGTAGTCTTAGGTTCTATCTTAGAAAGTAAACACAAGTTTACCTCAACCACTTTTCTTATTGTATTCACACCTTCACTTATGTCTCCAATTATCTATTCCTCTAGATGATTTGTCTATACATATTTAGGAGTCTTAGGTGCAAGCTCCAGAATCTCCTCTTTGTCACTTTGTTCTTTCTCTTCCTTTTCTTCTTCTTGTACTTTCCCATAGATAGGATCATCAAGTTCAACTTCACTTATTTCTACTAGTCTATACATAGCTTCATCAAATTTCACATTAACACTTTCAATTATTTTCCTCAATATTTTATTAAAGCATCTATATGCCTTGCTGTTGTTTGAATATCTAATAAAAATTCCTTCATCACATCTAGTATCAAAATTTCCAATTTTTTCATCATCTCTTTTAATATAGCATTTACTTCCAAATACTTAAAAGTATTTAACAATAGGAGTCTTACCAGTCCATAACTCATAAGGAGTCTTAGTGATGTTACTATAATTAGGGAAAATCAGATATAAAACTAAAACAACAAGATATGAAAACCCTAACTAGCACAATAGAGTACAAGCAAGCATGAAAATCAAAACAAGAAAGCAAAGCAAACTGATCTCCATGATAGATTTGATTTATCTTTATTGCTCTTCTCCACCTGCATGAGAATGCAAGATTTTGAAGGTTTGATTGTTGACATGTTGATTGCTCATTTTCATAGCATAATGATAAGATGAATATGATAGATAGATAGATAAGAAGAAATTTTGGCAGAGTAAGGATGCTGAAAGAGATTCTCCAAATGGCCTGTGAAAGGCTTGATTTATAGGAGAAGGCTGATTCAATTTGATGGCCAAGATTAAAAGTCAAATTTGTGATATGTATGGCTAGGATTAAAAGTTTATTTTAGTGTCTATGACACACATTAAGTGGGTTATGACATGATGCTAAAATTAAGATGTGGGGAAATAAGTGGGATTCTATTATTTATTTTGGAAGAAAAGATGCTTATGATGCACAATGAATGGGGGTAAAAATAGGATGTGAGTGGGAATCTCATAATTTAAATAGTAAAATTATTTAAATTATTTATGCATGTGAAGAGTTGTAGTCATGTGACACATGTTGCAATGTGGCAATAAGTGAGGGATTAATTCAAATATTTAATTTGAATTATTTTGAAACATGTGAAGGGGGAATTAATTAAATAAATGAGATTTATTTAATTAATTGGGAAGGTGATTAAGTGGAATAAATGGGATAAGTGGGATAATGTAATGACCTAGGGTAAAATATTACAAGATGTTTTACAAGGTCATGTATTGACTAGGTAATGTTATGACATGGACAATTTTGAGTGTCTACATTTTGCCCCTCTTTGAGATGATGTTTGAGATGGTGAGATTTATGTCAAATAACATCATTTCGAAGAAGTTAAGGTATGGATAGAGGAAAAAAAAGAGATGCCCCAACCACTTAAGGAGGTAAGGAATAAGATGAATGAAGAAAAGGGATGATAGAAGAATATGATGATGCAAAAGATATGAAGAAATGGAATGATGATATAGGATATGATAATGATGATGATGCCCCCTTGAGAGGATAGGCGGGTTACATAAACATGGATATTCTCTCGAAATGAATGAAGTGATAAAGGAGGGATAAGATGAATGACACAAGATAAGAAGTAGATGAAAAAGAAAAATGGCACGCTATGCTGCAATAAAGTGAGCAATCATATGTTTGATATAGCACTAGACGTTATGCACCGAGGTATAAAGGACCAAGGTGACGTTGTGTCTCATGCCCCAACATAATACAACCTTGTCTAGATACAAGATATGAATATTAGTTGGGAGTGATTCAGATTTGATGCAACTGCAAATTAAAATGATAACACACACAAGCAAGCAAGCAAGCATGCACAAATGATACAAAAACAAACAAGGTATTGCCCCTGTCAAGCTGTAAACCGATGATTAAGTGATTGACTAATGATGATGATGATAGTGTTGTCATTGTGGGGAATGATATATCCCTAGATCAACACAAGGATGATTGATTGATGATGATAGTGTTGTCATCGCGGGGAACGATATATCCCTAGATCAACACAAGGATGATTGATTGATGATTGATTGGGTTTACAACAAGATTAGGATCAAGACCGAAATGTGATTGGATAATTTGACTTGATTGATTAGCTTGGTTGGTATGGATTAAGGATTGACTTGCATTTGGATTATTGCTTGGAAGGATTGAAGATGCTTGATTTGAAAATTTGGATGATGATTGATGAATTAAATTGAGGAATGATTTACTTGGAATGATTTTGATTGATTGGATTGATGGAGAAATGATTTGATTTGATGATAATAATTGGATTGATTAGAAGAAGTGATGTGATTGATTAGAATAATGGATTTGATTAGAAGAAGTGATGTGATTAGATAGTTTGATGAAGAAATTGATTTGAAATTTTGATTTGAAGAAGTTGAATTGATGCGTTGAATTGATTGGAAGAAGTGAATTTGGTTTGATTTTATTGCTTGGATTTTTGTTGGCTATTTGATTTTTTTGTCTTTTTGAAATGTTTTGATATTTTTGGATTTTTGAAATGTTTTGATTTTTTTTTTTAATTTTTGGAATATTTGATTTTTTTGGATTTTCGAAATGTTTTGATTTTTTTGGATTTTTGGAATATATATATATATATTTTTTTTATTTTTGGCCTATGTGATTTTTTTGGATTTTTGAAATGTTTTGAGATGTCAATGGATGACAATTTGGGTAGCCTTTGTGCTAGATACCAATGACAAGGGAAAACCGAGTCTAGGTACAAGGATATAGATGTGATTGATGGATGAAAGGGTGGGTGATAGGATAAGGGACAAAAAGGCTCATGATATATGGATGGATAAAAAATGACAGGATGTATGCATGATAAGAGGGCAGGGATGTGATCTCCAAAGACTATGTCGCATAGGAATAACATGCCCCATTCTAGGTACAATACTTAGGATTATTCATGACAAAGCTTATGACACTAGGATAATGATAGGCTTGTTTGGAAGGATGGGGTATATCAAAAGATATCCAAAGCATGTTTCAACATTTTGCCCCATATTTTTATCAAGATCAAAAAGAGGAAGAGAGGATGAATGGACTCAATATGATAAGTATATGGGTATGATGGATAAAGATGGTAGGTAGGATTGAAATGATATGATAAGAAATGACATGATAGGATAGATAGTGCAGATGAGAGAAAGTGCCCCCAAGTGTAAGTGACATAGAAGATCAACCTACACATGACTCATGTTTATCAAGTTTTTATCATGGTACCTATCCAGGGCGCCTGTTTACCAGGTTTTCACCATTGGATGAAGGGGTTTATCTTTACTTATTTTTTGACTTTTATTTATTTATTTTTGACTTTTTTGAATTTTTTTTCAATTTTTTAGATAAAAGAAGGGGAATATGGATAGGAGGGACTCAAGTGTCTAGTTCCATGAAAGGTGATAGTCCCAATAGAGATGGATGTCATCTCATGGGCCATGTCAAATGTCATTATGCTCATAGATGTTGGTAAGGGATGACATGAAAGGGAGATGGAGTAGGTAGATGATGGATTATGATGTAGATTATGGAGGGATTGGTGGATTATGATGTGGATTATCTAGGGAAGATGGATGGGAGGCTTAGCCAAAAGCATGGACCATAGGAATGTGATGGGGGAGATATGTAGGATAATGAGTGAAGGGTGAGGGGATGGAGGTATGTGGAATCGTTGTGAAATGGAAGGGAACCATGACCAATGGTTGCACACATTGTGATAAACGTTGAAGCTTTTGATGTGGAGGGGGTGTAGGAAGCAATGGAGATGGTTGCTTAGGAGATGGGTGATGAAGTGCTTTAGGTACCCACATAGATTTAGTATTTTTATGACTTTTATTTTTCTTGTGGGATGGAATATGAGATTCTTGAATAGAGTGGGAATGTGAGGTGGAAGTGGATGGTTGGGATTTTTGAGATGTAGATGTCTCGTTTGACTTGTTTTCCTTTTTCTTAGGTACCCAAACCATTTTTTTTTAGACTTTTCTTTTGAAGGTATGGGCTTATATTGCTTTTTGGATGGATTTTTCTTTGATTTTTTGATTTTGTTGTCTAGGGCATGAGGACCCTTCATATTTTTTGCTTTATAGATAGAGGCATCAATTTTTTTGCTTTTGAATCCCATGGGTATGGTGGAATGAGTGGAAGCTTCATGTTTAGACAATGTGTGCATTGATTGGTCATGATTAGGATTTTTAGAGGATTTATGGATAGGTGGATAAGGGGATTGGATAATGGGGATATTAGGTGTTGGGAGTAGTGGAGGTAGATTAGATGGAGGGTTATCAGGAGTTGGAAGCAATGGTGGCAAAGTTGATGGTGGAAGATGTATGGTCACATGCTTTTGACATTTGTAAGATGATGGAGGAGGGATGGCAACATATGTTTTAGGCATATGATAGGATTTATGGTGGAAAGAGGACTTATGATGGATGGAGGAAGTAGCAACATCTTTAGATTGGTGTCCTTGGGGTGTATATCCAAGGCCATAAGAGTGTAGAGGGACCTTGACATGGATGGGCTCCAAAACACCTTGTTCATGAAGGCCTAAACCTTTACCTTGATAGTTCATGTTCTGAAGCATGCGATGGATAATGGGACTAGGTGTGTTTTGGACACTAGACTTGAGTTCATTATTAGATGAAGGTGAAGTGGATAAAGGTTGTTTTTGGTCTAAGGAGGAACATTCATGAATAAAGATGGATAGACCAATAGGACATGTCGATGGATTTGAAATGGGGTTGATAGTGGATGTGGAAGGATCATTAGGATCTTGATTATGTTCATTTAGATCCACACTATTGGTTTGATCTTCTATATTTACTTGGGAGGCATGTGTCTCATCATGACAAGTGGATAATGCGGGATCATGGATAGGACTAGATAGAGGGTCTATAAGAGAAATGGAGGTTTCTTTCTCATGGATAAGTGAAGTGGTAGGCTCTTGACCATGGAATGCATAGAGTTGGCTAAGAGGGTCATCATGGCCTTCTTGATCATAGGTAGGATCTAGATCATAGAGGGAAGCTTCATCATGAATATGATCAAGTATGCTATGAGTGGGATCATTAGAAGGGCCTAGATCTTGATTAGAATGAGAGGTTAATGTTTCCTCATGCTTAGGATAATTCTCTTGACATAGCTCTTGGATTTGAGTGGAAATGGAAGTGGAAGGCTCTAGAAGAGGCTTGGTATGATTTTTATGATCAATAGGTTGTGGACCACATGATGGAGTTGGAAGAATAGGCATGACATTCAAATGTTCCTTGGTAAGCTCATTAATGGGTGCTTGACATGGGGATGGTCTTTTTCGTGCTAGTAGTCTTTGGAGAAAATCGTTAAAGGATTCTTTGGTTGATGGATTAGAGCTTGAGAAGTTGGATGGTGGTGTTGGTGTAAGACTAGTGTGCTTTGAGATAGGAATTTTATTAGATGGTGATGGAGGACTAGTAGATGGAATGGTGTATGATTCCAAACTTATGGTGGTATTTCCCTTGTCAATAGCATCATTAAGGTGACCTAAGATTTCAACAATTTTTTCATCATCACTAGGATCTACAAAGTTCTCAACATCACTAGGATCTACAAAATTATCATCATCACTAGGAGCAAAGTTTGGACCACCTTGGAGGATATATGGTTTTGGATTATCTTCATGATTAAGCAAAGGGGCTCCTTGAAGTATGAGCTTGGGCTTGTGACTAGAATTGTTAAGGATTAGGACCATTTTAGCAACTGCTTGACTAGGATTAGGGTGATGATGATGATGTGGAAATATCAGATTGGATGACTTGGATTGATTAGGATGAAATTGATTTGAATGTGATTAGAAAAAAGGATGATTAGGATGATTAGAATGATATGTTGATGTGTTGGTGTTTATAGCTTGATATGGCAATTTTCAAACAAATGATTACACATGTACACACATGAATCACACACGTAAAGCACATAATCAAGTTTGAATTTGAAATTATTAATGTGATGATTAAACACGCACTTGAAGAAGACACATAAACAAGTCCTAGAACTAGTCAAGTGGGTATGGCCAATTAGGTCTTAAGCTAGGATGCACGAGGTTGACTAGGGATAATTTGAAAGAAAAATATTGCCACACAACTGGGAGAAAGGGGTAACCCACCCTTCACCTTCACTTCCCAAAGGTATAAAGTTCTTTGGGGCTTAGCCAAGAATGATAAGATTTTAACTCTCAAAGAAGCGTGTCTTTTGATTCAATGAAATCCCCTAGTAGGCCTTCTATGAAAGGTATGACAAAAGTGAATCAAGTGAGGTGTTTTTTATCACATGCACTTGATTCACACTCGCAATTGTTAATTTTCCTTTAGAAAATTGAAATGTGTGTAAAATAGTTCAAGCACTTGTTCTTTTTTAAACCCAAGGAAAATATGTGTGATTGAAAGACAATGATTCTTTTTAAGCCCAATTTCAAAGTGTGATTGCAAACAAGACGTTCATTTGAAAGCTCCAAATTCAAGTGTTTTGCAAACAAAATTGATTGATTAAATGAGAGATAAAGATGATAGAATGAGTGCACCCAAAAATTTTTGCTTTCCAATTTTATGTGTATGACTGATATTGCTACTACTAAAGCTCCTTATGATCACCTGCAAAATAAAAAAATGAAATTATAATGCAGCCAAAACAAAAAGTTCATCAGGAAATTTCAATTTCAGATACACATTTTTAACATAACAGAATTAGATTCGATTATTTGAAGATATTATTTATCTGAAAAATAAAAACTCAAAGAAAGAACCCCTACTAATTTTATGAGAAATTTTCAGAAATGTAAAGAAGTTAGAAAAATTCCCCGTTTTGCACTCAGAAACAAGGATTTGTGAAAAACATATAGAAAAAAAAGATCGGATTATTTCGCATTCTATTTGACCTATAAATTAGATCTGTAAAATAAAGGCCCCTATTAAAATTACAAGAGCTTTCTGGAAATGTCAACATTTTGGAAAAATTCGCTGATTTACGTTCAGAAAGTAAATTTTATGAAAAAACATAAAATAGTGATAACACCTACAAAACTGGTGATAAACTCTCAATATTTTTACTGTAGCTCACTGAGATTATTTTTAAGATTTTCTGAAAATATTATAGAGAAATAAACAGCCATTTGAAAGATATGATAGAATTTGAAAACCTCGGGTTTCATCCAAAAACTGGTAAATCTGCAACAAAAAGAAACAATAAAACCTGCAAAAAGCAAGCTAGATCAAAGGATTCACATCGGGTTCACCAAATGTAATTAGTAAAAATCAGATATAAAACTAGAACAACAAGATATGAAAACCCTAACTAGCACAATAGAGTACAAGAAAGCATGAAAATCAAAACAAGAAAGCAAAGCAAACCGATCTCCATGCTAGATTTGATTTATCTCCATTGCTCTTTTCCACCTGCATGAGAATGCAAGATTTTGAAGGTTTGATTGTTGACATGTTGATTGCTCATTTTCGCAGCATAATGATAAGATGAATATGATAGATCGATAGATAAGAAGAAATTTTGGCAGAGTAAGGATGCTGAAAGAGATTCTCCAAATGGCCTGTGAAAGGCTTGATTTATAGGAGAAGGCTGATTCGATTTGATGGCCAAGATTAAAAGTCAAATTTGTGATATGTATGGCTAGGATTAAAAGTTTATTTTAGTGTCTATGACACACATTAAGTGGGTTATGACATGATGCTAAAATTAAGATGTGGGGAAATAAGTGGGATTCTATTATTTATTTTGGAAGAAAATATGCTTATGACACACAATGAATGGGGGTAAAAATAGGATGTGAGTGAGAATCTCATAATTTAAATAATAAAATTATTTAAATTATTTATGCATGTGAACAGTTGTAGTCATGTGACACATGTTGCAATGTGACAATAAGTGAGGGATTAATTTAAATATTTAATTTGAATTATTTTGAAACATGTGAAGGGGGAATTAATTAAATAAATGAGATTTATTTAATTAATTGGGAAGGTAATTAAGTGGAATAAATGGGATAAGTGGGATATTGTAATGACCTAGGGTAAAATATTACAAGATGTTTTACAAGGTCATGTATTGACTAGGTAATGTTATGACATGGACAATTTTGAGTGTCTACAGTTACCTTTGATCTAAACTCTAATAATAATGTAAACAACAGTGTGGATCACTTCTCTCCAATACACATATAGAACATTTGCTTCTTTCATTATAGTTCTAGAAACCTCTTGAATAGTCTAGTTCTTCCTTTCCACAAATCTATTCTATTGAGCAGTTCTAGGAGAAGAAGAATGTCTCTTTATGCCATGTTCTTCATAAAATTCATTAAACTCACTAGAAGTAAATTCTCCTCCTCTATCAGACCTTAAGAATTTTATTTTAAGGTTTTCCGCATTTTCTACTCTTGCCTTCCATACCTTGAATCTATCAAGAGTCAGAGTTTTCTCTCTACGAAAAAAAACCCATGTCATCCTACAATAATAATCAATCAAGAGCATAAATTACTTGTCACCATTAAGGCTTCCTAATATTGTAGAGACATAGAGGTTAGTATGAATTAATTCCAACATTCTGATAGATGATTGTTCCTCTCCTTTAAAAATTCTTCTTATTTTCTTTCCCAACCGACAACTTCTGCAAATTAAATTTGAAGGCTTTGTGATTCTAGGAAATCCTCTGACTTCCCTAGAACTGATCTTGATCAGATTGTCTATATTCACATGTACCATCCTCTAGTGCGAAAGCAAAATTTCATTAATCTCAGAAAAAGAACACTGACCATCACCACCCTTAAGTTGATAGATATTTCCATGAGCTCTTCTTCTAAATGCTACCACAGTTTCAGATCCTTTTTTGATCTCATAGGTGTTATCCCGAAACTCAAGCTTTAAAACTTTGCTACACATTTTTCCAACACTTAAGAGATTATGCCTTAAATCATTTAAATAATATACATTGTTAGTACTATGTTTACCATCAAAACTAATAGTTCCTTTACTATAAATCTTAGCACCACCATCATCTCCAAACATAACTATTCCTCCATCATATTTCTCAAGTTTAGTGAACTTACTCTCATCTCTAGTCATGTGATTTGACCACCCATTTTCAATTACCCAAAAATCTTCATCCTCTATAGCATGAAAAGCAGTCACCAAAGTACCTTTTGTCTCATCCTTCTTGCTCGCTAGACTAGATTCATTTGCACATATTCCATGGTTAGTAGATAGAACTTTATTTTCTAGGGCTAGAAATAAACATTCATCTTTAACTTCCTCAAAGTCATATTCTTCATCAGAGATTCATGCATCTTCTTTGACATAATATAATTTATTGAACTTCCTATCCATCTTGTCTTTGTGATTATTGTTATTATCCTTGTTCTTATTGTGTGTAGCTCTATTAGGACATGTTGATGCATAATTCCCAATATTTCCACAATTGAAACACTTAAAGGGAAACTTACCTTTGTATTCACCAGTACCTTTCTTAAATCTCCTTGCAAAGTTTTCTTCCAACTCTTCTGAATCATCATCATCTGAGTCATCTCCTATCTTCATTCCTTTAAAAGATGTTTCAGTCTTTTCCTTATCTCTTGCAAATTTTCTCATCTCGAATGTAGTCAAGACACCAAATAGGAGCTCCTTGGTAAAAATATTTGGATCATATGATTCTTCAATAGTAAAGACTTTGTCACTATAATTCTCTAGTAGGATCATCAAGATCTTCTCAATTATATCTTCATCTGACATAGTACAACTTTGATTATTAGTTTCAATTGCTACAAGTTCAACTCTCTGATAGTAGCTCACAATATCTTCTCCTTCTTCCATTCTCAAGTTCTCAAATTTTTTCTTAGTAGTCAGTTTCGTTGAAAAATTTACTCTATCATTTCCTTCATAAATGTCTTCTAAATTTTCCCTTACTTCATGAGAAATTTCTAGAAAAAATAACTTTTGTCCTTTTAGTTTTAGATAGAGCACTAAAGATAGCATACCTTGCCTTTTCATTCTCCTCATAAGATACAATCTCATTTGTAGAGGAAGGACTAGCGAATGGTACGACATACTTTGTCTCTATAGTATTCAAGGTCTTGAAACCAAGTGAAACCAAATAAACTCTCATCTGTTCTTTCTAGTCACTATACTCAACTCCGTCAAAGATAGGAATATGTAACTGGTGTTCCATATGATCTACCTCAAGCAGTTGAAATTTTCACTGAGGAACAAGAGTTCTAATACCAATTGTTGAAGTGCACAAGACAACTGATAGGGGGGGTGAATCTATTGTATCAAATCATTTTACTTCTAACCTTAATCAGTTCCACTTTAACCCAGTCTGTTATTAAGTGTAAACAAGAAATGCAAATAACAAAAATAAAACACCAGAGACACTAGATTTATGTGGAAAACCCAATGAGGAAAAAAACACGATGAGGATTAGCTCACAATATAGTAGTAATGCAATACCACATACAAAGGCTCACTTCTAGAGAGCTCACTGCCAAAAAGAGACTCAATGTCCAAAAGGAGGCTCATTGCCTACAAAAAAAGACAAGATAAATGAAGATCCACCACAAAAGGTTCCACACATTCACAACTTGATTAGAAGATTGTAGACAACATTAGTTCACTATGTTTAGGAATCTAACACATTAAAGTACTTTTGCCTTAATTTTTTCTTGCACACTCTACTTTTTGCTCACTTCACTTGCTTGCTCGATTTGTGGATGGATGGATATCGAATTCGCAAAAACATTATTTTCTTTTATACCATCTTCAACCTTAGAAACATTCTCCAAGGTTGTCAACTATACAAATTTAAATTAGGTCTTCTATTCGACATTCCCATGGTGGATAAGAATGAAAGAGGACCAATTAAATATTTAATTTAGGATCCAAACAACATCTTGGATCAATTACACACTTCCTCAATTTGATGCAAAAATTTAATGTAACATGTAGACACCAGATTGACCAAACCTAATGAAAACACCAATGATCTTTGAAGTGTGTGAATCTCCGACAAGATGATCACATGTAGACCACTCAAAATGCTTCACCAAAAAATTTATCATCTATGAGAAAACTTTAGGTACATCCACAACAACTACAACAAACTTCATGCATAGAAAACTCTTCAACAATCCAACCAGACTAGCCAACAACACACAGGAGCTCTAGAGCGGGTCTTCTAGAGTTCCAAATCATAAGAACATTTGTTAGAACAAAGAAACTATCAAAAATAATCATTTCCTAGATCCACAAGATCTAAAACCAAAAACCAAAAGACTGCAAAGCTAAAACATTTATCCCAATCTAGAAACAAATAGTTTTTCCAAACTAGTTCTCTTATCGGTGAACACATCTTTTATTCTCCATTGAACCAAAAGCTAAGACTCAGAATATATTATCCATTGAAGCTCATGATCATAACTAAAAATTTAAATAGGCATAGGACCAACTCAAAATAAATGCAGAGCACAATACTGAAGCACATTCAAAACACACACTCAACACTACCTTCCTTATTTCTCAAAATTTCTCAAAAGCACTTGGAAAAAACATAAATACAACCTCATAAATATAGCTCCATGTACTTTAAGCACTTATACAGTGTCTCAACTATACAAGTACCATCCTCTATCAACCTGAACTGTGTTGAAATCAACAAAAACATTAATGATAACACCACCAAACACATCCATACTTGCAACAAAACCTTGTATCTATACATAATTATTCAAGAATTCTTGAATTTACAAAACTACAAGCTGACATCAAATCTAGGAGAATAAAATCCCATTAAAATTTGAATTAAATTGTAATTTCAGTCACATGAGACTCATTCGCCCAAGGTGGCAATTGAGTCCCATTACACATAATGTATGGGACCAAAAATGAAAAGTGTCTATAAATGTGTGAAACTTGGATTGGAGCCAAAAATACCTGGGTGGGACTCATTGAGCCAAGGTGGTGAATGAGTCCCAGACACTAAATCTAGACCACACAAGCCAAGAACACCTCAATTATGATTGTTTATTGATTGGTGTTAGAATTATCCTCGAAAAGATGCAATAAATAAGGCTTGTAAATGCAAAATAAGGCCCACTAAAGCATAATAAAGCCCAATTAGTAATGAAAAGCTTGGAGGAATGTGAAAGTGTGTTACATCACTCCAAATAAGGAAAGATTAATGTTAATTATGATTAAAATTATGTTTATTATGCTTAGTTAATTGATAAAACCCTAGAAACGTGTGAGAATGTGTTAGAAAACTTCACAAAGCATTTGCAAGGCACTGTTAAATTATATTAGTTCACAAGGGCCCAAGACCTAATATGAATTTTTTATCCACATCACAACACTAAATCAAGGCAACATTAAGCCAAAATCCACAAGGAGGACCCAAAAAAGTGGAAAAATTTCAAAGGACCCATTTTTTGACAGTACATTTAGCCCCAACTTTAGTGAGAGGATGGACCTACTTCAAAACAACACTAAAGTAGACAAACATGCACCAAGACGGCTTCCAATATACCAATTATAGCAAGATAAGATGTTAATGATCAAGAGGGGTGATAAAGCCCCTAGTATCAAGATCCCATGGAAAATCAACATAAGCATAGAGGAACACACATGAAAATGATATAAAGAAAAGAAACAAGGCCAATCATACACTACCAAAGATGAAAAAGAGAAAATAAATAAAAGAATCAGATCAAGCTTCGATCATTTTTCCATCTTGATGTGGATTAGATCTAGGTTGTTTGTCTAAAAAATGCATACTCACTCTAAGGCGGCGAAACTCCTAGTTGTTTGTTGGGTGAGAAGTCCTAAAAGGTGAGAAACATACACTCATGGATGATACGAAATCACACACACACAAGTGGCTATGGGAAAAGTCATGCCTTGGATTGGGCTTCTCGTTCAAACCATACCAAATTTATACCTCCTGATAATTTTAATAAGGTGTCATACAAAAATGATTTTTCAAGCTTCATGAGACAAGTAAAACTTCATATGCTTGGAGCTCATGAACAAACAGGATGGATCTATACGCATGCAAGCTGTATTATGCAAGGTGGCCATATAACAAAAAATGAAAAATGAAAAATAAGAAATGTTCAAAGGATTTTTTCTTAGTTCATGCGAGATCATTAACTTAGGGAACATTGTGCCCAATTTCTCCAAGAGATGACCAATCAAAGAATATAAAATTTGCAACTTAGGGGATGCAGTGTGTCACATAAAGCCACTAAGATGAATGTAATATGTTGAGAGATCATGCTCCTGAAGGATATTACACCCAATGTCATCCACAAAGTGACAAACAAATCGTATGAAGTAAGAAGGTTGCACTAAGAACTAAGAAAAGAAAAAAATGAAAAATAATAATGCCAATGTATGCCCCAAATTTAAGGGAATTGCTAAACACAATACTGCGATCAATTAATTTAAAGTAGCAAATGAAAAATGAAAACAAATATCAACTTTTACAAGAGTTTTTAATATATATTTTGAAATGCATTGTTTATGGGTATTACAACAAACAGAAGAGGATGAGCCAAGGCCCATTGAAATAGACAAGGTTAGATGGGAAGTGATGGAGGAAATGGCAGTACTTGTCATGAAAATCAATGTAGTAAAGGAGAGTATTCATCGGTTGTAGAAGAGAATAAGGAGTTTTGAAGGTGTGCACAGTGATATTTTAGCTTTTCAGCCCAACACATCTTGTTCAATAGTTCAGAATACTATATGCCTAGTTCAAAGTGGCTTTTGGCTCAAGAGTAATTGAAAAATATTCTCACCACAATTATCCTTCTCTATGAATGTATCTCTTTGTGTCATCTTTTGGTAACTCAAAAGTATATCTTGGACAATTCCCATTACTAGCTCATGGCTTGAAGAGAGACAACATACTCTTGGTACCCACATTAATTTTATAGGATTTTGGTATGTATATACTAATTTCATCATAATTAGCATTGCAAGGTGATGTAACTGAAAGTTCAATTGAAATGAATAAGGCATAACTTTCATTCTATGCCTCATGATGGGACCTTCTTTTATGACCACTACTTGCAACATGACTCTGGTCATACTTGTTTCCAGAAGAACTTCCACTATTGGATGATCCAGTAATTCTCTAAAATTATATATATTATCTCCAAGCAATGTGGTAAGAGCTAACTCATACAAAATCCAGCTTAAATGGTTTTTGCATCCTAATATATATATATGATAGGTTCCTCAATCCTCATTTCCCTTAGCACATCCCCAAATAATTGAGTCTCATGATACTTCAATTTTCATAAAAAACCCAAAATATGCTTTAAACTCAAGTGGGCATTCATCAAAATTTGTTTCCTAGCATTTTGCACTGTGACAAAATAAATCATGTTGCCTATAGAATCAATGTGGAAAATTGCTCAAAACTTCTCCTTAAGCTATGAAATTGCACTAGTATGCTGAGCTATGATAGGGGAGTATGATTGTGGAATCGTTTGGCATGAATTTTTCATAATTTCAAACTATAAATGCCCAAATTTTCCTATTCAATATTTTTTGAAAAATTACCACTATCAAGCTCATTTGAACCCTCCACTTACCTTTTTTGAAAAAAATATCAAATGTGATTTTGAGAAGCGATAACTTTGGATGTTAGATCATTTAGGCATGGTGAAAATGTGTGCAAGAGGGTTTTTAACTAAGCATATTTATTCAAAAAATATCAAACATCAAAGTTGACCTATGTGTAAGCTTTCTGGAAATGCAGTCTTCAAACTGGGTAAAACCCATTTGGTTTTGATTTTAAAAAAATACCAAATGATGTCCTGAAGCTCTAAAAATTGACATGGATGCACATTGAGATGGGGAGAATCAAGAGAACCAATCATTATATCATGATACCCTTTCAATTTATTAATATTTTCTTCCAAAGTTTCCCCTCTTGGAAAATTTTACACTATGTAAACATCAGACTTTCACAGAATCCTTCAACTTGGCCTTTTGAAACTTTGTGAAATCATATCATAGGAAGCTGAAATTTGGCATGCACATTCCCATATGTTAGATAAACATTCCTGCAAGGTGATTTTTCATGAAATTGCATTAGCTTGAAGTTGTGATTTTTCAAAGTGGGCCACTTGAGAAAACTTTTCAACAACACTTTTGAGTGTTGAAATCTAATTTTCCATCATGGGAGTCTAAAATTTTGCAAAAAAATGTATGATTTTTTAGGCTCCAATAGTGGATCCATCTAGGGATGTATGCTTCTTGTGGGATCAACAAGAATCCAGGTCTCTTGAGGAGCAGACTAAGTGCTTTATCCATTGAGCAGCAAACTCAAACTCTTTTTTTTGTCATGAATTGATATAGTTTTAAAGAAACCACACCACAACTGACGGCACAAGGCCACCAAAAAAAGAAAAAGCATGTTTTTACCTCTGTCATACACTCGGTTTTCATCATACTGCACTGAAACCAATCTGGAAATATTGTTAAAATCTACTTGACTGAATTTGTTTATATCTTCTATCGACTTATTATGCTCAATATTGCCCATACATTCTTTATCATTATGTATCTAAAAATCAGGTGTAAGATGAAAGATCTCATCATGTGGTAAGAATAGATAACAACCATCAAACCATCCACACCCATACTATATAAGATACTTTATTTCATTCCATCAACTATCTTTCCCTAAATGATGGCCTTCCACTTGGACTGGAAGACAAAGCAAATTATGCTGCATTTGACATTTACTATCTTAGATGTTGGCACAATCAATACTCTTTTTAACTTCATACATAGCCTTCCCACAAAGTTGTGATCTTAAAGATTTATTAAAATCAACAATTTGCAAATCAAACACATCGAAATCATCAATACCCCAAGACTTAACAAAAGTATGCATTTCTGGAGCACTGTTGGAATGAAATTCATGACCACCAGCTATTTATGTTTTGTCAAAATGTAATTGTGACTATACAATTTCATGCTCATCATGAAGTTAATCACTACATTCACACAAAGTGTCTTCTTTGTCAAATAAAATGTGTGTTGGGCATTCAATTTCAGCATCATTCATGTGTGTATATCTCTGATACTCCATAGTTAGAAAATTTGAAATTTTCTCACTACTGAGTGAACATGTTTTTTCATCCTCCACATTATTGTTGTATTTTTTTCTCTTCTCATCATCACAACAACACTCAAGATCATCATAGAAGGAAAAATTAAATGCACTATCGGCATAGTCATTTATTTCACAAGCTGATATATTATCTTGTTTATCTAAAAATGTTTCTTCCTTATCATAAAGTGGATTTGGGTACATGTTAAATTCATGTTCTGGCACACCTTGGAAAAATGTCATGATTTTTTCTTCGTACAATGGATTTGAAAAAAAAATGAAAAAACAATTTTGGGTGTACAAACTTCTTCTTCATAGGTTGTGTCTTCATGGTACTTAATTGCAACTGGAAGTGTTATTTGTTTACTATAAAATGGACTTACATTTTCCATTTCTTCTTCCTTCTTATCTCCATAAGAACTGCAAGAAACACTTGATTGAAAATCCATATGATTGTCATCAAAATCTAGATTTTCAATGGATTCTTCATAACATTCATAGTCACAATCTGTTATGCAAGAGAGACCATTTGTATCTTCATCCTCATCATGTAGATTTTCATAGAATTTATTTTCATTCGCACATGTCTCATCTCCTAGTTGTATTGCTTGATCAGTTTCTCCATACTCATCAATGATACCACTATTGGTTTCAACATTGATAGTGTCCTCATACATTTTATTATCTACAATGTCAGTCCATTTATCTATTTGGTCAAAAGAAACTAGTTTTCCACAATTTAGGCCAATAAGTTGAATTGGGCTCATATACTTTCATGAATTGCTCAATGAAATCAAACTTACTAGGTGGGAAATCAATAGGTATTTTCCCATAAACATATGCCATTCTTCTGAGTAAAGAATGCCCAGATTCTCCTTTATGTCTTCTTATGTCAAGAAAGGTATCCAAAAGACTTATTTCTTTCTTGAATACACAAACCTTTGTCATTGTTCTTCACAAATTTTTGATTTTGATATATACCTTGTTGTAGCTTTTGATTGACATTTCCAAGTGGGTTGGAATTGTGTTGCACTTGATACTGATTGTATTGATGACCTTAGTAGCTTACTAGTCTTTGTCCAGGAGGGACAGGATAAACATTTAGTTGTTTTGAAGCTTGTGATGAATAAATGTTCTATTGTGAATGATATGCTTTACGTCCATTGCCAAAATTCCTATTTATATTATGTGGCACTTGTGGGGTCCAAAAACCACTTGCATTTGTATATCCATCCTCATTGTAGAATGGTATATTTTTTGATGCATTTGGAACATAGTTGTCTCTCAATTGTAGTAGTTGTTTGTTTAATTGTAGCAGTTGTTGGTCCAATTTACACTCTCTTATTAACTATTTCCTTCTCACTTCTTATGACATCTTGAAAAGAAATTTGCAGCAGCTTTTTATCTTTTATTTTTGAATGGAAATAGTGTTGCTATTCCAAAATTTCTATGCATTATCTATAAATTTTTTAATAGAGTTACCACTTACTTTTCTCAAAAGTAGGAAAATGAAATGGATTTCGAAATTGTTCATGGTTTACCCTAGTGGAATCCCCTATGAAATCAAGTGAATGCAAATATGAAAATTTTATGACTCTATATCAACAAAGGCTTGGATTCAATGTTGACTTGGCTTGATCCCCAGTAGAGTCACCAATCTATTGCATGCATGACTCGGATGGGGAGCACAAATGACACAATTATGAACCTCTAGTTGTAGACCAATTCTGAAATTTTACTGACTCTTTAAATGGATGGGCTAGAACTGAATTTTTCCTGAGTTTGTCCCCAGAAGAGTTGCCAATCTATTGGATCTCAAAAATACTGGTTACAAATCCTAAGAGGATGCCAGGCTCTATGATCAGATTTGCAATCTTCTTGAACCAATGAACAGAGATAAACTATTCAGTTGATGACTCCCTACACTTCAAGCTCTTCCATACCTAGGTGGGTAGACCTTTATAATGGAGCAAATTAGAGGAATGTATGATTTGGTTGAATTGATGGATATATCGACAATGGAAAAGAGTGTGGGATAGATGGAAGCTTGATAACTAATCTACTTCTATTGTGACAAAATTGGTAATTTGTAATGTGAAATTGGATAAGTGACATATGAATAAGATGGACCAGTGCTCTATTGAGTATGCAGAGTCAAAAAAGTTCTATAATAGGTGACTGGTATTGGTTACAATTCTAATTGTTTGGCTTTAAATTTTTTTTATACCTTGTATAAACATGCAAGAATATGATTGAAAAAATCTTCTTATTGATCCAATTGATCCTACTAGGTTACTATGATTTATTAAAAGGATTTTCATCCTTGAAGGTGATCGGACTTCAAATTTTGAGAAAATTAAAGCTCGGGGTTTTAAGGTTTCAAAGTTACTCATGGTAACCTTGATTATTGACCATTTGAAATCCTCTTGTTATGTTTTAACAGTGACCTACTGCCATGGAGAACCGGTCACTTAAGTGAGGTTTTATCCCTCTCTGGTGGTGCTTTACCAGCCCCGTTTCACCTAATTCGCCGATCTTTTTGGCATAATGGCTTATGTTCTACACCGCTAGGAATTTCAATGCGGGCCCCACTTGGATGTCCTATTTGAGGTTTGATGAACTGTCCGATCAAGGATTGGATCTTGACCACTTCTCACTGACCTCGTAGGTTTTACTACTAACGTCACCAAACTAGTGTGAGGCTCACGAGATGTCACCATCTGGCGTGAGCGGATGAATGGGTTTTCTTCCCGAGGTGTTGGCTATGACATGGGGTCATCTTTTCACTGGTAATAGCCATTAATAACGGGGTAATTATGGTTTCTCACACACCTTGCACAAGTGGAGTAAATATCCGGAAGGGTGTTGTGAGGTCTACGAGGGAGTGGCACATGGCTTTTCTTTTCTTGCCAATGGAACTATGTGGGTCCCACTGTGTGGTTCAGATCTATCGCTTTTGAGGGTTTTGATCGGATATGTTTTCTAAAGGTGTCGAGGTGGATTGTCAACATCCATTGACTTGATCTCAACCCTCCATTTTTTAGTGTGTCTCCTGAAATTGTGGTTCAATTGCAAGGAAGGGGTGTGTGAGTTGTCTGTGTGGCATATATTGCTTGGTTGTTGCTTGTGTCATTAATGGAACAGTTTTTCCTTCTCCAGAGGATATCCAACTGATTTCCTCCTACATGCAAACAATGCCATCCTACTGAGGGTATTCATCGTTATCTGGATCATTAATTGTGTGAGTGCTTGAATTGCCTTCAAGTAATTGTACCCTGCATACTGGGCTATTCTATAAATGTTGACTAAGTTGTATGCGATCAGCATTGCATCCTCTTGTGTCTGTGTGCAGTAAGGTTTCTTCTTCTATTTTGTTGTTGAGCTCTGTTTCTATCATGAATAAATTAGTTAAGCAAAGGAGTGTGAGGCTAGCTTCACCAGTCATGAAGAATTCTGATTCTCTCGTGGCTCACAAGGCTATTATGGGAAACAATGGGAAGAGGTCAGTGCATTGTTCATCCCTGATAATCATCTCGAATTTTGATGAATCTGAGACTGATTCTAATTATCAGTGCTACTTGGCCTCCTTGTGGAGCTTATGGGAGTGGAAAAGGAGGTTCTAGAAATTGAGCTAGTATCTACATTGGCACTGGGTCCAATTGTTCAGGGATGTGCTCACAAGGTTGGTAAAGAGGAGGTGGTGCCATCGCTGTCTCAGGCACGCACTCGAAGCGATCGCTTGTACCGGGGCCGTGTGTTCTCTTGATGGTGACTGGTTGGGGATTTCTTAGACATGGACGTGCATGTGCTCTGCATGAATTTTTGTTCGCCAACTGGTTATTGTAACTGTTTTTTGATTCCTCTGATCATGCACGATGCAATCAAATCATGAGGAATGTGGATTTGAATTTCATTTTGTGTTGAAATTCAATTTTGTATCAACAATGAGGCCTAATGCTTGTTGCTCTCCTATTGTATAAAGGAGATTTCATGGCTCATTGTTAAGGGTCGGGGTTTTTTTGGGTCCGAAGCTTTGAAGTTTATATAGTCAGTCTTATAGTTGAAATGTTATGAACATTTTGTTTTGAAAATCATCCCGAGGGGAATTTTGTATACATATTAGTGTGATATGCTTTTTTAAATTACTGATATCGAAAGAAATCTATAAAATTAAGATGGTTTACTCTCCTATGTGTGTGGCATGGCTTGTGAATGGAGTTATCAAGGGTTCCTCTATTCAATTTCAATAATTAATTGAAAGTGTAGTTAGTTTTCTTGCTTTAACTCAAGGAGTTAATCAAATGCTTGAAGAACCAATTACATTTTCATGGTTGTATATACTCAGGATTCTTGAAGAAGTACTATTTAAGTGTACTAAAATATCTCATGATAGTAATGCTATATGAAGATAAGTTCATAGTATCGGGATTTTATTCTGTATGACTCTGTTGCCCAATGGATGAGGCACTGAACAATGTTTGTAGCATTATTTTTGGTTTAAGACTATAAGCTCTAAGCATGGTAATCCAAATACTAAACATAAACACTTGTTAAAACCTTGTCCTCCTTCGGGAGGTATTTTCTCATAGTAAGTGGGTCAATTCCGTTGCTCTTCGGCACTAGTAATCATTCTCTGGTCTACCAATACCATGAAATGTTGACTATCTTTCTGAGTGTGTAGGAATTGTGATCTATATACAGGAAGTGTTCTTACCAAGTCATGAGGTATTCTTATAAACACATTTAGGTTTACCCACCTTGGTCCTACAGAGCGAAAAGAGTAGGGGAGTTCAGTCCACAACTGACTCTCGTTAGTTGGTCACTCGTAGTTGTAGTTATCCTTGATAGGGGTTGGCTACCTCTTAGAGATCTACAATTTCTATGTGGGAAAAATAAAACACCAACATAATGGTGAATTTGATGGGGATGAACTCAAAATTTTTGGTTGCAGACAGTGCTGCTATAGAGTCATATTAAAAGATATGTTGTTCTGAATTTACACAGTGAATGTTTCAAGTTAAACGAAAGGAGGTAGTTCAAACGTAATCATAATAATCTTATGGTCTATTTTTTCATGTAAGAAATGGATTAAAGAGTTCTAGATTTATTCATTGAAGGATGGTTTTATTTGGGGAGAACTTCTGAGACATTTAAAGAAAAAGAGGGAGAAAGAAGACAAAGGAACCATAGGGATGGGAGGTGCTTATCTAGAACTTGTTGTTCAAAGTAAAGATAAGGGATAAACTTTGATGATAATGGGTTGTGACTCTGAGAGATACTACTGGTGATATGGTGCGACTCTGTAATGGGTAATGAAACCCATAATTTGATAGAATCTAGAAAATATGCTCTCAAAGTTCTTTGAAATATTGTCCTCTACAAGGAGGTGGCGACTCTGACTGAAGAACCAGTGAATAAATGAAGGAATAGTTCTAGATTTGTGATGTTTATAGTTTGGAAAAGAGGTTTATACATGTTGCTAACAACTACCAGGTATTTTACCAAAACCAAAATAGTTCACTACTTTTAAATGATAATGGGTGTTTTGATTAAAGATAAAAATGGTTCCAAATTTATATGTTAAGCATATACAAGGGAAAAAGGATTTTCTTTACCACACCTCTAGTAATACAATATGTAAAAGGATTTATGAAACACATTTGTATTGCATAAAATCTTGGAAAATAAGGAATACTTTTGTCAGTCATTAACAAATTCCTAGTTGAGCTGACAAGTGATGTGCCTGATAGTCATATGCTATTGAATAGTCTACCGTGTGTAAGGTCAAACATAAATATGCCAAAAGAATATGCTGTATTAAGCCCTTTTGGGAGTTTTGTAACCCAAAGGTATATGCCTTTTATGTTTAGTGATATTAGTAATTATCCCAATTCAATTCCCAAGAAAATTAGGGAGTATTTACCTCAATATACAAGGCAAGTTGTAGAATCGGCTTCAAAACATTTACAACATTTTGTAGATGTAATGGGTGATTATGAAATTGATCATGAGGATGTTGTCCTAAAATTATTTGTGCAAACCCTAAAAGGTGATGCTAGAGACTGGTTTTCCTATCTGCCTGCCTTTTTTGTTACTTTATGGAATTAGTTGGTGATTGCTTTTATGGAACAATTCGGTGAAAGAGTCGATCCCAACACAGTAAGGAAAGGATTTATGGCAATTCACATACAAGAGGAGGAATTAGTCCCATGTTTTAATCTCAATTTTTCAAGAGCATTAAGGGAGATCCCTAAAGAAATAAGACCAAATGAAGCTGAAAGCTTGGTTGTATATCTTGGTGGTTTCAATAAGAGGATGAGCTTTTTATTAAGGGATAAAGAACCTACTACTCTGCCTAAAGCATACCATCTAGCTATGGAAATTGAAAATAACATGAAATATTCAATGATGAAGAGATATCCGACTACAGGTGTTGATTACCCTTGCTTAAATGCTAATATAATATTTGAGCTGGCTATTCAAAAAATTGATGATAAAATTCTTGCTAGAATTGTCATATGTCCAAAAGTGCAGTTTGATGATAATGAGATCTAGGTTGAAGCCCAGTCCGATTCGAATGAAGAGGATTAGGTTTTTTGTGTATCAGAATTGTATGATATGAGAAGGCAAGAAGAGGAATCATCATATGAGTTTTTTTTCAGATTTTCAGAAATCTTAATACAAATTCCCATAGAACAAAGACCTAATGATTATGAATGCATTGATCTGTTTTGTGAACTATATGAATTGGGACTGAGCTCCTTACCAAAAGAATTGAAACATGCTAATTTGGCTCAGGTAATTAAATGGATAGAGATTGAAGAGTCTGTCAGGAATGCATCTACACAAAATAAAGGTAGTGCTCATTCATTATAGGATGTTTGCATGAGTAATGAAAAAATTGAGACATGAAATGATGCAGGATTATGTGAGACACCTATTGTGTTTCCTAATCCTAATTATGATTCCAATATTACTGAGATTCTATTGCAAGCTAGCGATTATGATTTTAAGGGTAATGATTGCAGTGCAGAGAATGCAACATAACTATTATTTTTACCAGAGTTGTGTGAAGACGAAGAGCCCCATGTTTGTTCCCAAATGAAGAAAAAATTGTCAGATGGTGTATATCTAGTGTGTACCTCAGATATGTTAGCATTGGAACAGGGGAGTTATATAAATGGTGAACAATCTAAGGATATTGGTGTTTGTGATCAGAAGAATACAATCAAAGATAGCCAGTATTGTAGTGAATACATAGGCCCTATGGTTTTCCATGACTACCTATGCAAAGTGGAGATGGAGGTGTTACTGCCCTCTAGCATTGATGTAGTCAGTAAGGGGTTTTTAGATTATGCTGAATTATTCACTTATAGATCAACATATTCAACAGAGAGTACTGAGTACAATAAAGCCAATATGTATTGCTCTATCTTTTCTGATCAAAGTGAAGTTGATGTTTTTAAACCTATCTCTGAGGGTTTTCATATAGAGATGAATGAAGAGGTACAAGAAAGGATGTGCCAGGAGAAGACTTCCTTGAGCTATGTATCTTCTTAGTTAGCTAATGGAAATAAGGATACTTTGCATACTATTCTATATGATAACTTTCAGTTTAATATGCAAACTAAGGATAACAGAATGGATGATGTTGCAAACTAGGTAACTTATGAGAGTTTTCATTTCCTGGAACATATGAGTCAACACCTCATAAAATATGACCAGGAGTAGGATAAAGTAAAATATTATCATGGTCATATATTTCTTTTAAATTGGTGGGGTAGAGAATTGATTAAATCAATACAAGGGTAGAGTGGGGAAAGCTTCCATTGCAGTCACAAAGGTATTGGTTATCCCATGCACTTAAAAACATCAAATGGGGAATGTTGCAAGTTCTTTTTCTATCTGGAAGAGGAAAGTTTTGTTTTTGATAGAGGTAAGCCTTGATCTCTCTTGTTTGGTAGCTTGGGGCGATCAAGTTTGTATACATAAGTCCAGTTGGGAAAACAACGCAATATATCTATTGAAGGGCTTGTGCAATTCAGTAATCTGGTCTACGAAACTAGAGATTGTAGATTCTTGCTATGCCCACAGGGGGCATACATCCCCAGTCAAAGGCATTGACGGGACTTCAAATTTTGAGAAAATTAAAGCTGGGGTTTTAGGGTTTCAAAGTTACTCATGGTAACCTTGATTATTGACCGTTTGAAATCCTCTTGTTATGATTTAATGGTGACCTATTGCGATGGAGAACCGGTCACTTAAGTGAAGTTTTATCCCTCTCTGGTCATGCTTTATCAACCCTATTTCACTTGATTCACCGATATTTTTGGCATAATGGCTTATGTTCTACACCACCAAGAATTTCAATGTGGGCCCCACTTGGATGTCCTGTTCGAGGTCTGATGAACTGCCTGATCACAGGATTGGATCTTGACCGCTTCTCACCGACCTCGCAGGTTTTCTTGCTGATGTCACCAAACTATTGTGAGGCTCACGAGATATCGCCATCTGGCGTGAGCGGATGAATGGGTTTTCTTCCCAAGGTGTTGGATATGACATGGGGCCATCTTTTCACTGGTAATAGCCATTAATAACAGGGTAATTATGGTTTCTCGCACACCTCACACGAGCAGAGTAAATCTGGGAGGGTGTTGTGAGGTCTGGGAGGGAGTGGCACGTGGCTTTTCTTTTCTTGCAAATGGAACTATGTGGGTCCCACTATGTGGTTCAAATCTACTGCTTTTGAGGGTTTTGATTGGATATGTTTTCTGAAGGTGTCGAGGTGGATTGTCAACGTCCATTGACTTGATCTCAACCCTCTATTTGTTAGTGTGTCTCCCGAATCAGTGGTTCAATTGCAGGGAAGGGGTGTGTGAGTTGTTTGCGTGGAATATATTGCTTGGTTGTTGCTCGTGTCATTAATGGCATGAGTTTTCCTTCTCTAGAGTATCTCCACCTGATTTCCTCATACGTGCAAACAATTCCATCCTACTAAAGGTATTCATGGTTATCTAGATCATTAATTGTGCAAGTGCTTGAATTTCCTTCAAGTAATTATACCCTGCATATTGGGCTATTCTATAAATGCTGACTAAGTTGTATGCGATCAACATTGCATCCTCTTGTGTCTATGTGCAGTAAGGTTTCTTCTTCTATTTTGTTGTTGAGCTCTATTTCTATCATGAATAAATCAGTTAAGCGAAGGAGTCCGAGGTTGGATTCACCAGTCATGAAGAAGTTTGATTCTCTCATGGCTCACAAGGCTATTATGGGAAACAATGGGAAGAGGCCAATGCATTGTTAATCCCCAATAATGATCTTGAATTCTGATGAATCTGAGACTGATTCTGATTATCAGTGCTACTTGGCCTCCTTGGCAGAGCTTATGGGAGTGGATGAGGAGGTTCTGGAAATTGAGCTAGTATCTACATTGGCGCCGGGTCCAGTTGTTTGGGGATGTGTTTGCAAGGTTGGTAAAGAGGAGGTGGTGCCATCGATGTCTCAGGCATGCACTCGAAGCGGTCCCTTGTACCGAGGCTATGTGTTCTCTTGATGGTGACTGGTTGGGGATTTTTTGGAAATGTCTGCTCTTGCTTTTTGCTCCTATGGACGTGGACGTATGTGTGCTCTGCACGAATTTTTGTTCATTAACTAGTTATTGTAACCGTTTTTTGATTCCTCTGATCATGCACGATGCAATCAAATCATGAGGAATGTGGATTTGAATTTTGTTTTGCGTTGAGGTTCAATTTTGTATCAACAATGAGGACTAATGCTTGTTGCTCTCCTGTTGTATAAAGGAGATTTCATGGCTCATTGTTAAGGGTCAGGCTTTTTTTGTGTCTGAAGCTTTGAAGTTTGTACAGTTAGTCTTATATTTGAAATGTTATGAACATTCTATTATGAAAATCATCCCGAGGGGAATTTTGTATACAGATTAGTGTGATATGCTTTTTTAAATTACTGATATCGAAAGAAATCTATAAAATTAAGATGGTTTACTCTCCTGTGTGTGTACCATGGATTGCGAATGGAGTTATCAAGGGTTCCTCTATTCAATTTCAATAATTAATTGAAAGTGTAGTTAGTTTTCTTGCTTTAACTCAAGGAGTTAATCAAATTATTGAAGAACCAATTACATGTTCATGGTTGTATATGCTCAAGATTCTTGAAGAAGTATTGTTTTATTGTACTGAAATATCTCATGATAGTAATGCTATATGAAGATAAGTTCATAGTATCGGGATTTTATTCTGTATGACTCTGTTGTCCAATGGATGAGGCACTGAACAATGTTTGTAGCATTATTTTTGGTTTAAGACTATAAGCTCTAAGCATGGTAATCCAAATACTGAACATAAGCACTTGTTAAAACCTTGTCTTCCTTCGGGAGGTATTTTCTCATAATAAGTGGGTCAATTCCGTTGCTCTTCAGCACTGGTAATCATTCTCTAGTCTACCAATACCATGAAATGATGACTATCTTTCTAAGTGTGTAGGAATTGTGATCTGTATACTGGAAGTGTTCTTACCAAGTCATGAGGTATTCTTATGAACACATTTAGGTTTACCCACCTTGGTTCTACAAAGCCAAAAGTTTAGGGGAGTTCAGTCCACAACCGACTCTCATTAGTTGGCCACTAGTTTTTGTAGTTATCCTTGATAGGGGTTGGCTACCTCTTAGAGATCTGAAATTTCTATGTGGGAAAAATAAAACACCAACATAAGGAACCAATTAACAGACCCACACAATGACAACAAATGTGTATTGAAAAAATAGAGTATACCCTTAATTTGAATAATGAGACAACATCAATGTGGAGACAGTATGACAATCATATCAATTACCTATCTCTTCTTATTGATCCAATTTTTACCTAGAAGTTATTGTAATCAATTAAAAGGATTTTAATTCTTCGACAAAAACCAATTAACTTGACTACATAATAACAACAAATGTGTTTTGATGAAATTTAAATATCAACTTGGATATGCAACTTCAAATAATAGAGAAGAAACAATGTGGAGATAGCTAGATAGTTGATTTTGAATTTAACAAACAATTGACACCAATATTGAGCCACAAAATTAAATATCTTCCATTGATTTAAGCCAAAATTTATGCATGCATCATGGTCCATGTTGGTGTTTTTTTTTACATAGAGATTGCAGTTCTCTAAAAGGCATCCAACCTCTATTGTGGATGACTACAAAGACTAGTGACCAACTAACAAGAGTTATAGACTGACCTCCCCTACACTTTTGGCTCTGTAAGACCAAGGCAGGTAAACCTAAATGTGTTCATAAGAATGCCTTGTAATTGGTATTGGCAGACTAGAGAATAATTATAGGCACCAAAGAGCAATGAAATTGACTAACTCAAAAAAAAAAAAATTACTTCCCATAGGAAGACAGGGTTTTAAATGTGGTTGTGTTCAACATATGGATCACTATGCTTAGAACTACAGTCTTATACCAAAGAGAAAAGTTGCAGACACTATTTAGTGCCTCATCCATTGGGCAACGGAGTCATACATAGTATAATTATGATATTATAAACTTATCTTCATATATCCTTACTACAATGAGATATTTCAGTATATTAAGATAGTACTTCCTAGCTAATATTGTGGGTATACAACGTTGAACATGCAATTTATCCTTTCAAGCATTTGATTAACTCATTAAGTTAAAGCAAGAAAGCAAATTACACTTTCAATTAAACATTGAAACTGAAAAGATAAACCCTTGATAAATCCATTCACAATCCATGGCACACACACAGGAGAGAAAACCATCTTAATTTTGTAGATTTGTTTTGATATCAGTAATTAAAAAGCATAGCATACTAATCTTTATACAAATCCCCACCCGGGATGATTTCCTGAATAATGTTCACATCATTTCAACATTAAAGCTAACTGTACAGATTCCAAGTTTTCAGATCCAAAATTCTCCTTCTATAATGAGCTGTGAAATCTCCTTTATATATCAGGAGAGCAACAAGCATTAGGCTACATTGTCAGAACAAAATTGAATTTCAACTCAAAGTGAAATTCAAATTCACATTCCTTATCATTCGATAACATCGTGTATGATCAAAGGAATCAAAAAAAGGTTACACAGTAACTAGTCAGAGAACAAAACTTTGTGCAAAGTAGGCACACATCCACATCCACATGATGAAACAAAAAGAAGAGACACATCCAATAGACCCACCACTGGTAACCATCAAGAAAGCACACGGCCCTGATATAGGTGACCGCTTCGAGTCCGCGCCTAAGACAATGACAAAACCACCTTCTCCTTACTAGCCAAGTCAACACAACACCTAATAACAAGACCCAGTGCCAATGTAGTTATATGTTCAATTGCCAAAACCTCCTCATTTACTCCCATGAGCTCAGTTAGAGTGGCCAAGTAACACCGGTAATCTGAATCGGTGTCAGATTCATGATCATCGGAGTCAGATATGACAATGGGAGACAAGCAGCATACTGGCTTCTTTCCATTATTTTTAGTAGCACCCCTGGGCATTGTAGGAGTAGTAGGCTCAATCACGACTGGAAAGCTTTGGGCTCCCAGCCTCGCACTCTTACGTTCAGCTGATTTATCCATAGAGAAATGAAACCCTAGCAATATATTGGAGAAGAAACCTTCCTGCACAAAAACAAAAGAAAATGCAATGCTAATTGCACGTAACTTAGTCAGCATTTATAGAATGGCCTAGTGTTCAGGATACAATTGCTTGAAATAAATTCAAGCACTTGATCAATTAGTAGATAAGACAGCCATGAGTGGCTTTTGCAAGGTAGTACTGTTCGCACGCTGGAGAAAATTTCAGGAGGAGATCCTCTAGAAAAGGAAAATCTGTGCCATTTATGATAGGAGCAATAGGAAGGGAGTATATGCCACATAGACGAATAGCGCACCCCTCCTTGGAATTCAAACCACTGATTTGGAACACACCTGGCAAAACGGAGGGTTGAGATCAAGTCAATGAGTATTGACAATCTACTTCAGTGCCTGGGAAGAGACATCCAATCAAAACCCTTGAAGACAGAAGGTCCAAACCATACAGTGGGGCCCGCATAGCCCCATTGGCCAAAGAAGAAAGACCACATGTCACACCCTCACAGACCTTGCAATACCATTAAGAATAGTTAATCCGATCATGCGAGGTGTGTGAGAAATCATAATTATCCCAGTTATTAATGACCTTCACCAGTGAAGAGACGGCCACACGTCACCGCCAACACCTCAGGAAAACCCACACATTAGTTGATGCCAGATGGCAACATCTCGCAAACCTCGCACCACTTTGGTGATGCTAGTAGGAAAACTTGCGAGGTCGGCGAGAAGCGGTCTAGATCAGAACCTGTGATCGAATGGTTAACCACACCTCAGATGAAACATTTAGGTGGGACCGGCCAGTGAAACCCCTGGCAGCACGAAAATACAAGCGGTCTTGGCAAAAAGACCAGCAAGCCAAGTGAAAGGGGCCGGTAAAAGCATGACCTGAGAGGGATAAAACCTAACTTAAGTGACTGGTTACCCTCGGTAGTAAGTCACTATTGAAACATAACAAGAGGGTTTCCAATAGTCGATAATTAAAATCACCATGGGTAACTTTGAAACCCCAAAACCCAACTTGCATCACTTAAAAATTTGAAATTCCCATCAGTCCATATAGTAAATTTTATATGAAATTCTTTTTGAAAGTATTTTTTGTGTATCTCATACCTAACTCCTAATTCTAATCTCAATCTCCCTCAATTTTGATTTCAACCTGCATATATACATTGTATTTTCAAGAGTTGTGACCCCATGTATCTGTTCATTGCATCTCTTTAGTATCCTTCTTCTTCGACAAAAATATTTAATTAATTTCCTCTGAAAAATTAAATATTTTAATCTTCGTTATTGTGTCTCCATGAAAATCATTTTTCAACTCCTTGTTTAGCAATTTTCTCACTTTATATTTTACCCAAAATGTCCATTAGGTAAATTAATTACCCACTTTGTAATCTTTGTGGTCCCTTTTAATTTCCTTCATGAAAAATAATTATTATCTTCCTTTCACATTCATATTTTTACCAAATAGTAAAAATAATTACACGCTCTCATAATTTCTTTAGTGAAAATATTTTATAAACTTTACCTTTTATGCTTTCCATGGGTAAAATAATTATCGGTATTTTAACTCCTTTTTCATTTTCTTCCCCGTGAAATTCAATAAGTCTTCGCTTTTGTATTTCTCTCGTAATTTCATATTTAAATATTTTATTTATGTTACCCATATTGTATTTGTAGTATTCATTTAAATATTTATATCACCTTCAAACCTTCGGTGTGACATGCCTCATTGGATAGACTTATATATATCCTTTTGATAGTAGTGTGTCTCCCTAAAATGTCTCCATTAGCATGACCAACTCTTTCGGAGAGAGCTGAGGGGCTTACTCTGATTTCCCATGTCTCTCTAACGCTTCTCTTGTCATTGTTTTCACTCTCTTCGTTCTTCCCACGCCATCTGAGGGATAGTGCATTGCGTCTTATCGATATCTCATTTATTTTAGGGTTTTCTTGTATTAATGCAAGAAGCGATTATTACCCCTTGTAGATATTTCTCAACTGGCCTATCACCTCAAAATTTTAGAAACAAAGATCTCTTTGTTACCAAGAAATTATCAATTCTTCACAGTTGCTTACTATCCTTTTCCAATTACTCAAATGATTCCCTTAATATGTTGATCAATGCCTTCAATCATATGCTTTGTATGCAAAAATTGCTTTGTCAAAATCGTGCATAAACAAGAGGTCATTATGTAGTCTTTTTAGCTCTCTAGCTTATCTCATTGGTTTAATACCCCTTCGTTTTACCTTCTGGTTGGACAGTGTGTCCTTGTGTGGGTAACTCATGATGAGCTATGCGATGACACTCTGTCTAGGACAATAGATGATATTTAATTTTTCTTTAGTATGTATGAGGGTTGAGGATCAGTTCAGGCCACCATCTTGACGATCCGTAGTGGGTAACTCATGATGTGTTGTGTGATGGCACTTTGTATGACCATAGTTGGTACTTGTTTATTGTGGGTATGGTTTCCATAACATACCCGATGTGACCATGGTTGGTGTTTGATTTTGTGTGTATGGTTCTCATAACATATTTGATCTGCTTTATATCTGAAAGCAATGTGACCACGTAGAGTTGTACTTGTGTTGTACCTGCATGGTATTTGAGTTGTATGAGTTGTACCTTGGGATGTACTTGTGAAGTTCATGTGATTGGCTATTACAGTTTGGCTCAGTTTATGTTAGCCTGTGTCTAGAGGTAGATGGTCTTGGCTAGGATTCCTAGTTACTATCTCCTAGCATGGGGGGTGGGCCTTTGGGTTCCACTTGGTTGGGTTGTGTGCACCTAAATCCATTGGGTTCTTTCTTCATGTTCGTGTGGATGAGACTTCTAGTTGGAGAGCTCGTTGGATTCAGTTTAAGTTCTTGCTTTATTGCATTTTAGTTGATCTTGTATTATTTTACCCCTCAGTTGTTAGCGAGGTGGAAGTTGTAATTGTAATTATGATTATTGATCTTGCCTCATTCGGGGAATGAGTGTTGTAATCTTATTATTTAATTTGGGTAAATTGAATTAAAAGTTATCTCTTGTGATGATGTAGTTATCTTTTGGAATGCATGTGCTTTAATTATTAATTAATTAATTGACATGGTTTAATTCATGTTTTTTTGTTGAGGTTCTATATAACCTCTGTCTCATAAACTTAGAGGTTGTTGGCATTAGTTGTGAACTTGCTTAATAATTGTAATTAAACAAAAAAAAAAAATTATTCTATTTAAGTTGTTGTTGCAACTTCCTCTAGGGTTGTGTGGCAGGGCATTACACATGGTATCAGAGCCTAGGTTTAAACACTGGGTACTCTAGGATTATGATGGAGCCATTAAGCTTTTAGTTGTATGGGTTTTGAGTTGTGTACCTCACTTAATACCTTGGTGTGTAGACAAGGTTTTGATTTGGTGCATTATGTGTGTGAGGGAGTTATATCCCTATGTGTTTGTAGGCTTCCAGGAGTAAGCCTAACCCTAGGGCGAGAGGATGTAATAACCCTCTATTTTTCCTTCTGGTTGGAAAGTGTGTCCTTGTGTGGGTAACTCATGATGAGTTGTGCGATGACACTCTGTTTAGGACAATAGATGATATTTGATTTTTCTTTAGTATGTATGAGGGCCGAGGATCGGTTGAGGCCACCATCTTGACGATCCGCAGTGGGTAACTCATGATGTGCTATGTGATGGCACTTTGTGTGACCATAGTTGGTACTTTTTTTATTGTGGGTATGGTTTCTGTAACATACCTGATGTGACCATGGTTGGTGTTTGATTTTGTGTGTATGGTTCTCATAACATATTTGATCTGCTTTATATCTGAAAGCAATGTGACCACGCATTAGGGGAAATTTAGATAAAAAATGGGCCTCCTAAGGATGACATCATTAGCTTTTTAAGTTATCAAAAATCAACTAAAAGATGACATCAACCTGTATGGTGACATCATCCAAAATAAAAATAAAATTATTTATTGTATAAAATAAAACTTTCTAAAATCTTATGATTTAACTAATGATGGTTAACTTAACTCTACATATCTTATTCTATCTCATTCATATTTCTAAATATAAAATATTCTTTTTGTCTTTTAAATTTATATTCTTAAGTTCTATTAAGTTCTATTATAGAAATTTTTATATTTAAAAAAAAAAAAATATTCTTTAAGAAAAAAGCTAATGATATTCTTTAAAAAAACTAATTTTTATATTTTAAAAAAACTATTTTTATTCTATCTCATTCATTTTATTAAATTTTTAAAATTCTTTTTATTTTTTAGATTTATATTCTTAAGTTCTATTATAGAGATTTTTATATTTTCAAATAAACATTTTTATTCTTTAAGAAAAAAGCTAATGATATTCTTTAAAAAAAAAATTATTCTTTAAGAAAAAAACTAATTTTTATATTTAAAAAAAAATATTTTTATTCTATCTCATTCATCTTTCTAAATATAAAATATTCTTTTTGTTTTTTAGATTTATATTCTTAAGTTCTATTAAGTTCTATTATAGAAATTTTTATATTTTCAAAAAAAAAAAATTATTCTTTAATAAATCTAAATCTTTAAAATCATATATATATATATATATAAAATAAAATACTAAGTAAAAAATTAAATATCTAAAGTTATTTTTACTTTTCCAATTTTTAAATAAAAACAAATAATCAAGAAAAGAAAGTGAACTTGATTTTTTTAATAAATTATAATAAAAATATAAGTTACCGAACTTTTTGAATTAAAAAAAAAATGAAGAAAGTGAACTTGAGTTTTTTAATAAGTTATAATAGAAATATATGTTAACACTTTTAAAAATCATTGACTTCAGTTTTTTAAGGAATTATAATAAAAACGTGTGTCCCCACTTAACTCATGTAGTTAAGTAATTTATATATTTTATATTTAAATAATTTGTATTATATGAGATAATTTTTGCTTTTTTAGAGTTCCTTAGGAGGCCCATTTTTTATGTAAATTTCCCCTAATGTAGAGTTGTACTTGTGTTGTACCTACATGGTATTTGAGTTGTACCTAGGGATGTACTTCTGGGGTTCATGTGATTGGCTATTATAGTTTGGTTCAGTTTATGTTAGTTTGTGTCTAGAGGTAGATGGTCTTGGCTAGAATTCTTGGTTACTATCTCCTAGCATGCGGGGTGGGCCTTTGGGTTCCACTTGGTTGGGTGACGTGCACCTAAATCCATTGGGTTCTTTCTTCATGTTCGTGTGGATGAGACTTCTAGTTGGAGAGCTCGTTGGATTCAGTTTCAGTTCTTGCTTTATTGCATTTTAGTTGATCTTGTATTATTTTACCCCTCAGTTGTTAGCGAGGTGGAAGTTGTAATTGTAATTATGATTATTGATCTTGCCTCATTCGGGGAATGAGTGTTGTAATCTTATTATTTAATTTGGGTAAATTGAATTGAAATTTATCTCTTGTGATGATGTAATTATCTTCTGGAATGCATGTGCTTTCATTATTAATTAATTAATTGACATGGTTTAATTCATTTTTTTTTGTTGAGGTTCTATATAACCTCTGTCTTGTAACCTTAGAGGTTGTTGGCATTAGTTGTGAACTTGCTTAATAATTGTAATTAAACAAAAAGAAAATTAGGCTGTTTAAGTTGTTGTTGCAACTTCCTCTAGGGTTGCGTGGTGGGGTATAACACAGCAAGTGATCCTATGAATCCTTCAAGATGTATTTTCTTCAATAAGAGAGAGAGGGGAATTCCATAGGCAGTCCCACAAAAAAGCATTCAGTGACTTCAATTTTTCCTTTAACAGTATTGCTCTACTATCCAAATCACTTAAAGCATATTTAGGCCCCTTGTATTCTACATACTAACAATTTCCAAATTGTTTCTATCCACAACAAGTCCACTTATATTTATCACCCTTGTGCAAGGACACCTCATCACCCTGAAGACAAGTCCAGTCGTGCTCCCATTATATACATCATATCCATGACTTGGTAAATGTATCACGCTATGTGGATCTAAATCCTACACATTGAATATGGAGATTGTCACTATACCTAGGTTGAGGATCAAAGGTCCCAAGAACTTCTATTGGAAACATCTTGATATTGTATAGGAAAATGGATCTCGGATTCTGTATGAGCTTTCAATAGGTAAATTCTTGAGCGAGATAATCTATAGCAAGTAGTTTCCCTATGATCTTCAGCATCGATGTGATCATGGAGAAAAAAATCAAAATGACTCTTCAATAATAAATGGCTCATACAAGAACTTGTAATATTCTTTTCGAGGTCCATGGAACATTTTAAGTATTACTAAGTAGAGGTTTATTGGCACAACCCATCATTTGGAGAAGATCAAAAAATATGCTAATTGGTGTGAGCACTTTCTTGTCCAACACAAAACTGAGTGTCCATAAAAACAATACTTGAGTGTCCCATTAATAGGATAGATCAAGTACTAGCACCCATTATTTCATCAATTATGTCCTCAACATTATAGAATTGTTTGGCCACATTGTATAAGCCTTGCAAAAGATCTTCTACTAGCTTTGGCAAGTAAGCACTCATAGCGTTGCTTTCATAATTCTCCAAAGTATGGAAAGATTGTATTTATGCAAAAATATACTTTCGAATGGCGTAGAGATGGGTATTTTCCTTTCCAACACATTAGATATATTTTTTCAAATATGATAGTGAATGGAATAGACATGATATCAAGTGACAATGTTTTCCTGATTGATTCAACTAAGGCAGATTGGATATCCCACCAAGGTGTGTGTGCTGTCAAGCATGTGGATACCAAATTTTATAGGAGTTTTTAATATGTATTTTGTGATGCATTGTCTATGGGTATTATAATAGAAAGGGGATCTCGAGCCAAGGACCATTGAAATAGAAAAGATTAGTTGGGAAGTTATAGAGGAAATGGAAGTACTTGTCATGCAAATCAATGTAGTAAAGGAGAGTATTCATTGGCTTTAGAAGAGAATAAGGAGTTTTGAAGGTGTGCATAGAGATATTTTAGATTTTCAACCCAACACATCTTGTTCCATAGTTCAAAATATTGTATCCCCAGTTCAAAGTGGCCTTTGGTTCAAGAATTACTGAAAAATCTTCTCACCACAATCATCCTTCTCTATGAATGTATCTCTTTGTGTCATCTTTTGGTAACTCAAAAGTATATCTTAGAAAATTCCCATTACTAGCTCATGGCTTGAAGAGAGAAAACATACTCTTGGTACTCACATTAGTTTTATAGGATTGTGGTATGTATATACTCATTTTATCAGAATTAGCATTGCAAGGTGATGTAACTGAAAGATCAATTGAAATGAATAAGGCATAACTTTCATTCTATGCCTCATGATGGGACCTTCTTTTATGACCACTACTTGCAAAATGACTCTTGTCATACTTGTTTCTAGAAGACTTTTCACTATTGGATGAGCCAATAATTCTCTGCAATTGTATATATTATCTCCTAATATACATATATATGTATTGGATGTATATATATATATGTATATATATATGATAGGTTCCTCAATCCTCATTTCCCTTGGAACATCCCCAAATAATTGAATCTCATGATACTTCAATATTTATAAAACCCCAAAATATGCTTTAAAATCAAGTGGGCATTCATCAAAATTCATTTCCTGACATTTTGCACTCTAACAAAATAATTCAAGTTGCCTCTAGAATTGATGTGGAAAATTTCTCAAAAATTCTTCTTAAGCTATGAAATTGCACCGATATGTTGAGATATGATAGGGGAGTATGATTGAGCAATGGTTTGGCATGAAGTCATTGGAATTTAAAACTGTAAATGCCCAAAGTTGTTTACTCAGTATTTTCTGAAAAATTACCATTGTCAAGCTCATTTGAAACCCTCCACTTGCCTTTTTTGAAAAAATATCAAATGTGATTTTGAGAAGCTATAACTTTGGATATTAGCTCATTTAGGTATGGTGAAAAAAATATCAAACATCAAGGTTGACCTCTATGGAAGCTTTCTGGAAATACAGTCTTCAAACTAGGTAAAACCCATTTGGTTTTGATTTTGAAAAATACGAAACGATGTCTTGAAGCTCTAAAAATGGACATGGATGCACATTGAGATGGGGAGAATCAAGAGAAGCAATTTTTCTATCATGAAACCCTTTCAATTTCCTAATATTGTCTTCCAAAGTCGTCCCTCTTGTCAGTTTTTACACTGTGTAAACAATAGACTTTCGCAGAGCCCTTCAACTTGGCCTTTTGAAACTTTGTCAAATCAGATCATAGGAAGCTAAAATTTGGCGTGCACATTCCCATATGTCAGATAAACATGCCTGCAAGGTTATTTTATGTGAAATTGCATCGGCTTGAAGTTGTGATTTTTCAAAGTGGGCCACTTGAGCAGGTTTTTCAACTACACTTTTGAGTGTTGAAATCTAATTTTCCATCATGAGAGCCTAAAATTTTGCAAAAAATTGAATGAAATTTTAGGCTCCAACAAGGATCTCTCTTAGCTATCTAAATATATATTTTTGTTTACATTTTGATTCAGTTACGGTTTTGATCAATAACTTCTCCCGTAAATGCCTTCGTTTTTGGTCAAAAACCCACATGTGCTAGTTTTAGGATAGATTTTTACTCATTCATCGAAACGTGATTTAAAAATAAATAAATAGACTCCCTTCTACACGTGATGAAAATAATTCAATTTTTAATTAGTTTTCAAAAAAATTAGGGGGAGCACACTCAAATTTCAGCTTTTCAAGATGTGTCCACTTTTAAAATTCATAAAATGTTATACATTCATTAAAAAATTATTTGAAATAATGAGGATAAACTACATGGTGTTAGCTCATTTCTCACCATTCAGATTTTTGAAATTCTAAAAAAAAGTTAATCAAAAAGGGGGGGCCTTAGATGCTATGCTATTTTTTTTATATAAAAATAGGACTTGTTTTGGGCCCCCACTTTTTGAGACCCTTAATCTTCATTAATTTCCAAAAAATTAATTATCTTAGAAACTAGACTCAAAGAACTTCAACTTTTGTTGTTTCTACATCTTGAAATTTTGAGCGTAACTATCTTCATTTTCTCGTGCAAATCAGATTTTGTTGATTTCAGAAAAAAGATGTGGCATCTTAAGAGCCAAAATTGTGTCATAGATCCATGCACTTACCCTCATTGTGGTTGCCCCTTTTCTATCAATTATCCTAAACATATTTTTCTGCAACATGTACGAGAGACTCAATTCCTCTATGCGAGAAACAATATTACATGGAATATATGAGTGTTATTTGGTCAACCAACTAGACAGCCATGCTCATTAACTAGGTGACATCTTCTATACAACTAGAGCAATAGGTAGTGAAATGCCTAAAATGAAAGACAATTTTTTTTCTTCAGAAGGTACAAATACATTCTCTAATTAGAAAGAAACTCTCAATGCTGACCCAAAAAGACCTGCAAAGCTACATAACGGTATTGAAATGACATGCATATGCAATATGTGCAAATAAACTAACAATGTTGGATAGTGTGTTTTCCAACAGTGCAAATAATGTGAGCATTTTTCTTTGTGCAATGGACAAATGGAAATTCAGGAGTGCACCAACATGTACTACAAATCCTAAAATGAAAAAGGGATCTAAAATGAAAACATTGGAAAAGAAGTGAGCAAAGTGGATGATATAGATAATGTTTTCACTGAAGAGATTCTACTTGTTCTTCAAAACTTAAGGACGAAGCATGTGTAGTTTTTCCAATGGGAAAATGTCAATTCATGACTAGAGAAACAGGTTGCAAAATGCCTAAAATGAAAGAAAAAACAACTTATTCAAAAGATACAACTACATTCAATAATTAGAAAGACACTCTCAATGCTAACCAAAAATCTCCTACAAATTTGCATAACAATATTGAAATGTATTGCATGTGCAATATGTGCAGATAAAGTGACAGTATGCGACAATGCATTTTCCAACAATGAAAATAATGTGAGAATATTTTTATGCAATGGAAAAATGGCAATGCAAAAGTGCACCGACATGTACTACACATCCTGAAATGAAAAGGGGATCTACAATGAAAACACTGGAAAAGAAGCAAGCAAAGTGGAAGATATAGACAATGTTTTGACTAAAGACATTCTACATGTTCTTCAAAACTTAAGGAAGTAGAATGTGCAATATTTCCAATGGGCATGTGGAAATTCACAATTGGAGCAACAAGAACTAAAATTCCTGAAATAAAAGACAATATTTTTTTAGAAGATACAACTAAATTATCTAATTAGAAACACTCTTAATTCTGACCAAAAAGTAGCTGCAAAGCTACAGTATTGAAGAAGGCGTATGTGAACAACTTCTAGGAAGAACTTTATGTAATGAAGACACAACTGCATTCTCTAATTAGAAAGACACTTTGAATGATGACTTCATTACATTCTTGGACTATACAAAACATTAACATTTTCATGACAAAATAGTTGGTAGGGGACAGTGTGTTTTCAAAAATGATAAATAATGTGAGAATTTTATTTGTTGCAATTAGATGAAGAAAGTGAAAGGACATTTGGATTATATGAAACATTTGTTCAAAAAAATCAAAGTGAAACAAAACTTTTTATAATGAACTAACTATCATGGGACAATGTGTTTTCCAATAGTACAAATAATGTGACCACTTTATTTGTTCTAATCAGATGAAGAATGTGAAATACCATTTTCACTATAGCAAAGAGTTGTTCAAAAAATTGAAAGCGGTCTTCATTATGTTTTCAGTGGTAATGAAACAAAACTTTTCATAAGGAGCAAATTGGCCATTTTATTTGTTCCAAACAGTTGCTAAAAATTAGAGAGTTGACTTGATTATGGTCTTCATTGTAACAAAAAATAATAATAATGAACTAGCTGACATTTGGACAGTGTGTTTTCCAATAGAAAATAATGCGAGCATTTTATTTATTCCAATCAAATGAAGAAAGTTAAATGGAATTTTGACTGTACCAAAACAATTTGAAAATTTTCTTCATAACATTCTTGGTTTCAATGATAAAAAAACATTTAAGAATGAACTAACTGACATGGGACATTGTGTTTTCCAAAATTGCAAGTAATGTGATCATTTTTTACATAATGGACATATGGAAACAAATAAGTGGAGTAGGATGTTCTAGAATGACTAAAATAAAGAAGGGAACTACTATGAGAACATGTGAAAACAAGCAAGAAATGTGAAAGAGATAGATAGAGTTTTGACTAAACAAATTTTTCTGGCTCTTCACGGATTGAGGAAGGACTACATGCAATATATGCAATGGGAAAATGGAAATGCACAATTGGAGAAGTAGGTACTAGAATGCATGAAATAAAAAAGGAATATATTCTATATGTACTCAAAAATAATAAGTAAACACAAAAATAATGAGTTGGGTGGAGACAGGAAAGTTTGATGTCAAAATTATAGATAACTTATGTGAACAACTTTTATAAAAGATGACATGCTTACCTACAGATCGAGGTTCCTTGAAGTATACTTATGCAATCCTTAGTAACTCTTGAAGAAGCAATAGAGTGAACACACATTGGCTGACATCAACCTATCACCACAGCCAAAATTTGATAAGGAAGCATGGTATTGCATAATATATCATACCAAAATATTGAACTTACCTATGCATAGTTATTAAATTGGAACCATACCTTCCATTTGGTTTAAACTCACAAAAGATAGTCATCGGTGAGGACTCCTTTCCCTAGATTGGAATGAAAAAGTGAACAAAAAAGACCAAAAAAGAAATCAGAAATTTTAGGACATGGTAGAAGAACATAGGGTAAGTGCGTGGATCTGTGACATTACATTGGCTCTTAAGATGCCACTTTTTTTTTGAAATTAGAAAAATCTGATTTGCACGAGAAAATGAAGATAGTTATGCTCAAAATTTCAAGATGCAATAAGAAAAAAAGTTGAAGTTCTCTGAATCTAGTTTCTAAGCTACTAATTCTTTTTAAAATTAATGAAGATTAAAGGTCTCAGAAAGGGGGGGTAGAGGTCCTATTTTTATAAAAGAAAACTACATAGTGCCTGAGGGCTCCCCCCTTTTTGATTAACTTTTTTTAGAATTTAAAAACTCCAAATGGTGAGAAAGTAGTTAACACCATGTAGTTAATCATAATTTTTTTGGATAATTTTTTTAATGAATATTTAATATTTTATGAATTTTGAAAGTGGATACATCCTGAAAAATTGAATTTTGAGTGTGCTCCCCTATAATTTTTTTGAAAACTAATCAAAAAATAAGTTTTGTCTTCATCATGTGTAGAAAGGAGTGTAGTTTAAAAAAATGTAATTTGTTTCAAATTTTGATGAACGAGTAAAAATCTATCCTAAAACTAGCACATGCTGCTCTTTTACTAGAAACAAAGGCATTTGCAATAGAAGCTATGGATCAAAACCTTGACTGAATCAAAACAAAAAAAGAATTATATATTTAGGTAGCTAAGAGAGAGGTTAACACTATCATGATTTCTTTATAAACTTGCATTGAAATAAGTGCAAACATGATAGGGAGGATAGATGAAAATATGAGGAAATTTGGAAAATCCTGTCAATTCACTCGTCCAAAGCAGGTCATTTGGTGAGTGCCAAATTTGGTGCTCGCCAAATGGCACATCACATTTGGTGAGTGCCAAATTTGGAATGCACCAAATGAGATATTCCATTTGGCGAGCACAAAATTTGGCGCTTTCCAAATGACCTACTTTGAAAAAAATGTAACTTTCCCCTCTCTTTGGTCGACCACTCTGATAATGTTGAGAGTGCACAGTTTATGATCTTAGATAGATAGTTCATGTTTTACCTTTCATATGATCGGTTCCTTGTTACCCTAATTGGATAACTCTCTATCCATCTTAAGTCTCTCTCTCTCTCAGGTCTCACACCCTCCCATGCTACCTAGACTAGTATCTCTCACTCCAATCCCCTCTCTCAAGTCTCATTCCCTCCCACCCTACCTAGATAAATCTATCTCACTCCAAACCCCTTTTTCACTCTCCCTCTATCTCCCCCTCCATTCCTTTTGTCTCTCTCACTCCATCTCCCTCTCTTAAGGTTGTTATCTTTCTCTTTATGTCTCTATCTCTCAAGTATCTCCATCCTACCCCCTCTCCCTCTCTTAGGTATCTCACTCAGTCCCTCTATCTCTCTCCCACTCCCTCTCTCTTAGTCCCTCTATCTATCTCCCTCTCTCTCTCTCTCACTCTCTCTCTGGTATCTCCCTCCCCCCCCTCTCTCTCTCTCTCACACACACACTCCCTCTCTCTCTCCCACTCCCTCTCTTTAACTCCATCTATCTCTCTCCCATTCCCTCTATCTCACTCCCTCTATATCTCTCCCATTCTCTCTCCCTCACACCCCCTCTCTCTCTCTTTCTCTCTCCTAGCCCATCTCTTTTTCTCTCCCACTCCCTCTCTCTCTCACACTCCCTCTATATCTCTAACACTATGTCTCTCTCCTTCCCACTCCCTCTCCCTTTTTCTCTCTCTCAAGTATCTCCCTCCTACCCCCTCTCCTTGGGTATGTGTAGGATCATGATGGGCCAAAAACTGGCAATATGATGGGTATGTGGCTGACAATTTTTTTTTAACCCAAAATTGATTAAATGAAAAGGGGTTTTAAAGGAGATTCTTAGATTTCCACCAATATAAATTATTCTTTACTTCGAATTTAATAAATAATTATTATTCATTTTCTATTTGAATTACAAATAAAGTCTTTATTGATAGGTTGATTGAAAAACATCTATAACTTTAAAATGGTATCACATTTTTTGAATCCAAAACATGTGTCACATTCTATGCTTCTCATACTATAGGATTAAAAAAAAAAAAAATTGAATTTCATGAAGCTTTGACCAAGTTAAGGTGGTCAAACATACAATTTTTTTATATTTTTTAAAATTTGTAATAAAAAATTCATAATTAATTATTTACATTGAAAAAAATTTAAAAAAAATATGCATCACATTGGGAAATTAATCCTCTAATTATATCTAAAATCTTATAAAAAATAATTATCATTTTATTGTGGTTAGGGTGGTCAGACAGACACCTACTTATTTTTTCCTTGAAATTTAAGTACTATTGCATTGAAATTTAAAATTTTCACCAAATAGATTTAAAATAAAATAAAATAAACCTATTAGTTTAGAAAATAAATTCAATTTTCTAGAGATTCTATTGTTACATATTTTTGAAATAATATAGATAACTTATTCAAAATTTTACATGAAGTTTCCTAACTCTATTTTTTTTGAATTTTTTGCCACTTAAGGTCCTATTTTTTGCATGATGATCCTGCACATACCCCCTATCTCTCTTTATCAAGTCTCCCCCTCCTACCCCCTCTCCATCTGATATTCACTCCCTCTATCTCTCTCCCATTCCCTCCCTCTCTCACTCCATCTATCTCTCTCCCTCTCCCTCTGCCTCTCCCTCTCCCTCTCTCTCATGCCCTCAATATCTCTCCCACTCTCTCTCAAGTCTCTCCCTCCCACCCCCTCTCCCTCCCTCAATCTATCAAGTATCTCCCTCCCACCCCATCTCTCTCTCTCAAGTCTCTCTCTATTTCTCTCACTCACTCCCTCTATCTCTCAACCATGCCCTCTCTCTCACTCCCTATATCTTCTCACTCTCTCTCACATATCTCCCCCCACTCCCTCTCTCTCTATCTCTCTCTATCTCTCTCCCTCTCTCTCTCTCTCACTCATTATATCTTGTCCATCCCTCTATCTCAATGTCCCTCTCTCTCCTACTCTCTCAAGTCTATCCCTCCAACTCCCTCTCTACCACTTTGTCTCCCTCTCCCTCTCTCTCAGGTATCTCCCTCCCACCCTCTCTCAGGTTTCTCCCTCCTATCCCATCTCCCTCTCTCAAGTCTCTCATTCTCTCTCTCTCTCTCATTGAATCCCATTATCTCTCTCCCACTCCCTCCCTCTCACTCCCTCTATCTCTCTCCCATCCCTCTATCTCCCACTCCCTCTCTCTCACACTCCCTCTCTCTCCCCCTCCATCTCTCTCCCCCCTTTGTCAAGTAGGAGGGAGAGACTTGAGAGAGATTGAGAGGGACTGAGAGAGAGAAATAATGTTGATAGTTTAGGGTTGAGTGTTTAGTGTTGAGTGTTTAAGGGTTGAGGGTAGAGGGTATTCGGTTGAGGGTAGAGAGTTTAATGTTTTAGGGTTTAGGGTTTAGGGTTGATTTTTTTAGGTTTTAAGGGTTGAGGGATTAGGGTAGAAAGGGAGGAATGGATTGAGGGAGAGATGGAGGGAGAATTGAGATAGAGAGAAGGATAGAAGAGGAGGGAGGGAAAAAATAGACGAGGGTTGAGGATCCAATGTTTAGGTTAGAGGGTTGATAATTGAGGGCATAGGGTTGAGGAAATATAGGGTTGATGGTTTAGGGTAGAGAGAGAGGGAGAGAGTTTAGGGTACAGGGTAGAGGGTAGATGGTTAAGGGTAGAGGGTAGAGGTTTTAAGGGTTAAGGGTAGAGGGTAGAGGGTTAAGGGTAGAGGGGAGAGAAATAGAGGGAGGGAGTGAGTGAGTGAGTGAGAGACCTGAGAGTGGAAGAAGGGGTAGGAGGTAGATAATGTTGAGAGAGAGAGAGGGTTGAGGATTTAGGGTCCAGGGTCCAGGGTAGAGGGTAGAGGATAAAGGGTAGAGGATAGAGGGTAGAGGGTAGAGGGTTATGGGTTTAAGGGTTAAGGGTAGAGGGTTGAGGGTTTATGTTTTAGGGTTTAGGTTTTAAGGGTTGAGGGTTGAGGGTAGATGGTTTAGGGTTTAAGGTTTGAGGGTTGATGGATTAGGGTAGAGAGTTGAGTGTTGAGGGTTGAGGGTTGAGGGTTGAGGGTTGAGGGTTGAGGGTTGAGGGTTGAGGGTTTATGGTTTAAGAGTTGAGGGTTTAAGGGTATAGGGTTTATGGTATAGGGTTTATAGTTTAAGGGTAGAGGGTTTAAGGGTTGAGGTTAGAGGGTAGAGGGTAGAGGGTTTAAGGGTTGCGTTTAGAGGGTAGATGGTAGAGGGTTTAGGGTTTAGGGATTAAGGGTTAACGGTAGAGGTTTTATGGTCTATGGTTTAGGGATTATGGTTTATAATTTAAGGGTAGAGGGTGTAGGGTTGAGAGAGAGGGGGGGGTTGAGGGTTTAAAAAATTTAGGGTTTAATGGTTGAGGGTTGAGGGTAGAGGGTAGAGGGTAGAGGGTTGAGGGTAGATGATAGAGAGAGATAGAGGGTTGATGGTTGATGGTTGATGGTTGAGGGTTGAGGGTTGAGGGTAGAGGGTTAAGGGTAGAGGGTAGAAGGTTTAAGGGTTTAGGGTTTAAGGGTTAAGGGTAGAGGTTTTAAGGTTTAGGTTTTAGGGATTATGGTTTATAGATTACGAGTAGAGGGTGTAGGGTTGAGAGAGAGAGATAGAGAGAGAGAGGGGGGGGTTTGAGGTTTAAGGTTTTTAGGGTTTAAGGGTTGAGGGTTGAGGGTTGAGGGTAGAGAATTGAGGATAGAGGGTAGAGGGGAAAAGGGTAGAGGGTTGAGGGTAGAGGGTAGAGGGTAGAGGGTAGAGGGTAGAGTGTACACAGAGAGAGGGTTGAGGGTTTTAGGGTTTATGTTTTAAAGGTAGAGGGTTTAAGGGTTTAGGGTTTAGAATTTAGGGTTTACGGTTTAAGGGTTTAGGGTTAAAGGGCTGAGGGTTGAGGGTTGAGGGTTGAGGGTTGAGGGTTGAGGGTTAAGGGTACATGGTGGAGGATTTAAGGGTTTAGGGTTTAGGGTTTATGTTTTATACTTTATGGTTTAAGGGTAGAGGGTGTAGGATTGAGAGAGGGGGGGGGTTGAGGGTTTAAGGTTTTTAGTGTTTAAGGGTTCAGAGTTGAGGTAGAGGGTTGAGGGTAGAGGGTAAAGGGTAAAGGGTAGAGGTTAGAGGGTAGAGGGTAGAGAGAGAGAGTTTTGAGGGTTTTAGGGTTGAGGGTTGAGGGTATAGGGTGAATTAGGAGGTGTCTAGGGTTTGGCTATAGTACATGAAGTGTGAACTTGAACTATGCATAGTAATAATAGATAAGAGTTATCTAGGATGAAACATGGATAAATATGGTATAACATAGAATGGATAAAGGAACATATTGTGGAACATAAGGGATCATGGAATATCTAGGGTGAAATAATAATGGGTACAATAAGATGGAAGTAGAAGGACATAATGACACATAGGATGGACTAGAAGATATTAGTGGGATGGGCTAGGAGGGGATCATAGAAAATAGGGTAAAATATTAAATGTTAATGGGATGGGATTAGGAAGGAATAAAATAACAATGAGTGAATTAGGAGAAGATAATGTGACATGATCAAGAGGGGATGATGGAACATAGAATGTACTAGTAGAGACTAATTGGATGAGCTAGGATGGGATAATAAAACATTTTTACAATGAACTATACTAGAGGTTAATGTGAAGTAATTAGGAGGGAATATTATACCATAAAGTGAATTAGGCGATGTATAAGGTTTTAATATAAAAAATGAAGTGGGAACTTGAGGTGTGTAGTAATAATGTATTAGAGATTTGGTCAATAATGAGTAGAAGGAAAGGTTTCTTGTAACAATATGTGTATAAGATGAAATATGGAGGAAGGTGGTATAATATATAAGATGTTAAAGATTGGTATATGTGATATAAAATGGTTAAAATATGCGTGATGAAAGGAATGGAAGAATGAGATGGATTTTGAATGGTAAATATTAATAGGATCTCACAAGACCAACAATTTTTTGTGTTTCCCATCAATTTTTTGGATTTATATACACAAAATTATGAAAACAAGCTAACATTGTTTTACAACAGTGTATGTGCAGGATCATCATGGAAAAAACAAGCCCTTAAGTGGCAATAAAAAGACAGAAAATCAGAGTTAGACAACTTGACGTAAAAATTTGAATAAGTTATCTATATTATTTCAAAAAAATGTAAAAATAGAATCTCTAGAAAATTGAATGTAGTTTCTAAACTACTAGACCTTTATTTAAAAAAAAAAATTCTATTTGGTGAAAATTTGAAATTTCAATGTAGTAGTATTTAAATTTCAGGGTAAAAATAAGAAGTAGGTGTCTGTCTGACCACCCTAACCACAATAAAATGATAATATTTTTTTATAAGCTTTTAGATATAAGTAGAGGACTCATGTCCTGATGTGATGCATATTTTTTTATAATTTGTTTCCATTTAAATAATTAATTATGAATTGTTTATTACAAATTTTAAAAAATATAAAAGATTGTCTATCTAACCACCTTAACTTGGTCAAAAATTCATGAAATTAATTAATTAATTTTTAATCCTATAGTAGGCAAAGCATAGAATGTGGCACATGTTTCAGATTCAAAAAATGTGATATCGTTTGAAAGTTATAGATTTTTTTCAATCAGCCTATCAATCAGGACTTTATTTGTAATTCTAATAGAAAATGAATAATAATTATTTATTAAATTCAAAGTAAAGTATAATTTATATTGGTGGAAAGCTGAGAATCTCATCTAAAAACCCTTTTCGTTTCATCAATTATTGGTAAAAAAAGAGTCATCAGCCACATGGGCCATCATATGGCTTACATATCACCACTTTTTGGCCCATCATGATCCTGCACATACCCAACACCATTAATGAATAAAGGCTAGTTGAGTGAAAGTTGTTTGAGGACATGAATTATGAGGAGTGGAGGTCGAAGGTCCACAAGAAACTCTTTGACATCCAAAGCATGTTATTAGACAAACATTCAGATATAACATTCAACTATTTAAATGCATTAATAATATCTTTAATACTAGTTGCATACCAGTGTACTCAACATTGAGAATGAATAGGGGTCTACAGGAATGGATCACATCTCATGAACACTCCGACTCTGAAATTTCATCATATTGATATTCTACTAATTTAGTTATTCTTAAATTTCAAAATATAATTTAATAAAAAAATTAAATGATCTTGCTGAATTTTACATGAGTGTCAATGTTGAATGTATTATTCAACAAATCATTTGTGAAATCCATCACCTCTACAATTGATGTAGGTTTTATAGCTACATCTTTAGAACTCTGATAATCATACATTAAAATAGCACCACAAGCGCCACAATGGTGGGGAAGAGCTCAGGGCCTACATGTCTCCTCTACATTAGGCTCTACTAGAGGCCTCAAACACAGTATATTGGTCTAGGTGAGCAAGCTAATTGACTCTAACGTGTCCACCTCTACACTATCCTTAACAATGGAAGGAATGATGACATGCTCCACCATGGGTTTGGACAAGGGTCTCGATGCCAACTATGGATTGCATCGTGCAATAGGTCTATCATATGTGGAGCCCCCACCTCTACCCTGAAAGTATAAGATGTCAAAATAATTTGGCATCTTATTGAGGACAAACTCACAATAGAGTTTCCTCAAAAATTATAGTGGTACCTCATGGTTATTGCATGGCGGTTGGTCAAATATCATCCACCACTGCTCCCAAAATTTATTTGTAATTAACTCACAGTGGCACCAATGGATGGGGAACCTCATGCATGCATGATACAAAGGTGTGTTGGTTCTTGGGTCTGTAAATAGAGCACACAATTCAGGTTTGCTAATTTTTCATTTTTTCACATCTACATATGACAAACCACTAGCATAAAATTCTCTCATCTCATGCCTCTTATTTGACCAAAAAAATATTTTCTTGCTCATTTCTCCTACATGAGATACATTTGAATTCAATGGTTTGCTAATCACTCTCCTATAATGCTGGGTTTTTGCATGCTCGATTAATCTTCCAATTAATTGTTCAATGTCTCTTATTGTTTTCAATTTTATTTAGGATATTTTCCTGTGTTCCTTGAGGATGCCTATAAATTGATGGAGGGGTTTCAGATTGTTCTTGTATAGGAGGCTCTTCGTGAGGGGTTGATTGTGAATTCTCAATTTTTAGAGGTGGAGATTCATTCCTTGAGAATTAGAACAAAGTTTTATTAAAAAAACCTATTTCAATCTACATTCTAAATAGAATTTAAAATTAAAAAAGTAAAAATACATAACCCTTCGTAATCTTTGACTTCTTTGACATGTTGGTAGCATCCTCGTGATGAATTGCAAGCTAAGAGTGCAAAAAATGGAAGAGATTTGGCGAGTGCAAATGGAAAAGCTGAAAACCTCCAAGCCAAGCCACGAGTTGAAAAGAAAATGAGTTTTGGAATGCATTTTTTTATTTTAATTCACCTTTTGCATTTGGTGCACACCAAATTTGGCATGCACCAAATTCTCAATTTGGATTTTTTTTCCCTTTTTCCCAATTTGGCATCAAAATTGTGTCATAGATTGGTGCACTTACCCCATACTGGAAAAATAAATCTGCAATACCATTTCCTATTACAATATAGAAATTGAAATAGGTTTTCTCATATTCACCCATATTAGATGTTGTATCCTCTACCCCATCCATAGTTGTTGTGTCTAAAGTCTCACATTGCATATTGATGTTCACATTGAAACTATTGTTCGTGGAGAAGGGAAAGGAGTCACACTGAGGAGTTCAATGATCTAACTATTGTGCAACATGATTTGTACGATGGGTTGCATGTCAAGGATGATCCCTGCTTTCACTAAACCATGGAAGCATGTGAATGGTGCTAGTTGCAGCTTCATCAAGATCGAGAATGAATTCAAAAAAAATTGAATTTGATTGTTGTATGTCCTAAAGAAACCTCTTGATTCACTATGCATATGATTACACTTGTTCTAGACACTCGGGTAGTGTGCACATCACTTTTTTCAAGATTTAATTTGTGTCATTCCAAATACACATTTTTAGAAAACATTTATCATATAAATGAGTGATAGAAGGAGCTTGTGTAGGGGTGAAAAGATTAGGATTGTTTTCTTTGATGCCCCCTATGACAATGTCTCATTCAAATCTATCCCTCTATCAATTGGTTGACCTCCCCCATGTAAATGACCACATAGAAGAAGCTTGTATTAGGTAGTAGAAAATGATAAAAACATTTGTTTCCCATAAAGTAACACACTTTGAATTGAAATTCACTTACTATGGACCACCCCTTCAATGGAAGATGATCTTTTAATCAAGTCAACAACCTTAAGGACATGTTTACAATTAGTCCCTTGCAAAATCCAAGTGCACTCATAAACAAAAAGGTGCTCGCCAAAATTCTGAATAATGTAGTGGTATAATCTACTTTGAATTTTCACCCAGTACCATCTAGGATGTGTTTCATTTCGAACATAAAGATCATCCAAAATTTCCTTGGGCCACTCCAAACTAGATTGCATATTTAAAAACTTATAGTTCATCAAAAAACTATAATGTTGTAACCTTTCCTTTTGCCTATACAATGGTTCCATTTTATACACAAGCGTGTTATACAAATAGTTCATTCTCCTAGTGCATTTTTTAGAACAATTACACAAGTACTAAGTTTTGAGAATTTAATGGTACAACTCAATGGATGCATTTGTATCCTGGTTGGAATGTGGGAATAGTCTACAATTTTTTACCCACATGGCTGTGAAAAAAAGATAATAGTCAAGTAAACCACAATGTATTAGAGGTAATGTCAAAGAATACGAATGGTGCAAATCCTACAAGGTGATAGAAATTGTCAACTCACCAATTCGACCTCCTCCTTCACACCAGGTCTTCTTGAAGTACTCTAAAATTGAGGCTGATCATGAACTCCTTAAAGAAAGAGTTCAATAATTGATTGATGTTGTCTTTTCTTTCACTGATTTCCATAATGATCATTCCAAGTCTGTGGAAAAGTTCCACTGCCCTTTCCTTGGCTACGTACTTATATACATTCTTCAACCAAGCCCTTTTAACATGCCAAATGCATAGAAGCACACAACATCAAAAGACAACCCTAATAGACAATACAAAAGATATTTTTTACCGCTCATCTGCATGACAAAGTGGCATTGAAAATAAATAGAAAATGAGAAAGGTACACATATGAACAAAGAGATGCACATATTATATGGCTTGGATTTTTGTAGTCACATAATCAATAAAAAATGAATTGCTTCTGTAGTCGAGTTTGGCTCTTCTTCCACAAGTATGGAATTCACGTAGCCACACATAGATGTACTCAATCTTGTTTTGTGAGGATACTACCCATGCAACAACCACACCACTCCATTGCTTGTCCAAGATGAGAAAAGTATACAATGGAAACTATAGACATAACAAGTCAGCATGAGAATTTTGAAGTTTATAGCCAGTAAGAACATTGACAAGATGAAGAACTATTTTTCAATGTTTTTAAGGCCTCACCCCATATTTGTTAGTGGAAAACATGGAATCCATCAAGATGATTGAATTGTACGAGTGGAAAACCATCCTATCCAACATCCATGGAGTCTAAACCCTGATAACGAAAGGTGTAACATTCTCATGGGGCCATTGAAAGTAGAAGAAGTTGTAAGAGTCCTCTTCATTCCACATTCTGATACTTTTTGAATCCATTTTGTGTTTCTATGTGTGAATATAATGCACCTTTTTCCAAGTATTCATTCCATCCTTTATTGTAAGGAATTGATCTCTCTTTAACATCATTCTAGAGAAGATGAGATCATTGATGTGTCTATCCATTATTACATTGACACTCACATGCATGAGAAAAAGGCTTTCAATATAGCTTTTGCATTATGCAGATAGATTAGTGGAAACTGTAGAATGGCTATCTCCACTCGTGTCACCAATTCCATGGGAAAATTCACCTTTTTTATTGATGTGGAATATTTATCTGTGGATAATATAGGCAACATCGGGTCTACCATGCATAACCTGTACAATGAAGTGGCATTGATAACCTCGCATTTGTGTAAATGTCTTTTATTGTTTGTTCTCTGGTGGAGGCTAGTCTTTGAGGTCTGTAGGACCATATTGACACCATTAGCTATGATGAAGGCATCATCTCATCATCTTGAAGCAAGAGAGAGTAAAATATCATTGGACCATACAAATGAATGTTGAAAGATACAAACCTATGATACAAATTGTTTTTCCATAAATTGTTTTGTCATCGACAAAATGTTTGATGGTATACTGTCTTTTTTTCATGTCTAGAAATTTATTTTAAAACCTTCAATGAACATTTCACCGCAAATGAAATCATCAAGTCTCGTACGAGGAATTTCTGCAACAAGGTCAAGGACCCCATCATTCTTGACATGAATAGGAGTCCAATGCAAATCGGAAGAGGAAAAAGGAGAGCCTCCATCCCATACATCTTTCACCTCCAAATCGTCTTCCTTCTTCCATTTCAAACCTCTCCCCATTCTAGGAAAGGATGAAATTGGATGAACATTCAAAATTAGAGTGGATTGGGTCAAGAGAAATAGATTATTCATTGAACATAAATAAAATGTTCCTACATTGTTGCCACCAACGTGAGACCAATAGGAGGTTGTTAACTTAAATTGAGTAAAATTAAAGGTGATAGATTGAATCAAGCTATGCATAAAATATAACATTTAAATGCGGTCTAGAAATTAGACTGTCTATCGCAACATACAAGTGGACATAGACAATGACAACACAAAATGAAAACCAAAGCCTTTGATGAAAACCTTGTATGTAAAAAAAAGGTGCATCCATTATTGCTAGCAACACAAAAATGATAACAAGTTTTTTGCATTTGTTGAATCAACAATGGAGAGAATGAGAAAAGGAAAAAAGATATAAAATATCCTCTCAACCATGATATAAAGAAATGTAGGTTGGAAAGCATAGTGTGTAGTTGAACCTCCAAGTGGACATAAAGATTGCAAGTAAATTTGCAACCCCGCATGTAAATATAACTAAGATTTCAGATTATATGGGGTGTACAAACCTCTTTTACTTGAGGAGGCATGTCATAATATTGAGCCTTCCATTTGGTGTGACCTAACATGAGGAGAAAAAAAACATCTATCAATTCAAGAAATAAACAAGTGAAGGTTGAACCAAAAGATGATTGGTTCAACTTGCAACTTGGTGGTTGATCCCACAATACTAGTTTACAATATTTGGGCAAACTAGATGCTAAACTAATTTTTTTAAACTAAATCTTCACTTTCGGGATCCTATAGCGGCTAAATCGTGAGGAATTTTAAGATGGTACAAAATAGTGATTTGTGAAGTTTTGTCTATAGATTCTAGATATATTTTTTTGAAGTTTTTGGAATCAGATTGCACTTTTTTTTCATCTCCTTCAAAAACTAGTTTTTATCAGTAAACAACATTTTTAAAGAGTGATGCTCACCGTATACAACATAATTTTTTTTGTATGAAGGATAAAATTCTATTTTTTTTGAATTTAGATTTGTAACTACGATATCTAACTAGTTCATTTGGTTTCATAGTGTTTTATTAAATATTTTTTCCTTAATCAAGTTTTGAAGTGAAAACAATTACAATTTAGACATAGGCAGACTGTATAAAACATAACATTTTCTATATGTATCAAAAAAAAAAATAATAATGGGTCAAGGACATCAATACCCAACTTGAACATATTTTTCAAAATTTTATTTTGATAAGATCTACTATTTTTCCACATGTGCAGAACATAGAGCTCGATTTTTAGTGAAAAACCTACATTCACAAGAAATAAAAAATAAATATAATAATCAAATTTAATTTAATTAAAATTATACTTTTTTGGAAGCTTATAATAAGGACTACATACTTACAAAAAATAAATTTTAAATGAATTCATTTGATCCCCCAAAAGGTAAATCAAAATTGGTTTTTTATCAACATTTTGATGGGTGTAAAGGAGACTTTGTTATAGGTATGGTTTAAAACTAGCGGGGTTATATCGAAGAGGCCTTGGTCTAATGTGGTTTGATAAAATCCTCTTCAATTGGAATCCTTTAAATGGAACTTTTCAAGGCTTAAATCATTATATTTTCTAAAAATATGTGATTTCAGCAAAAATCAGGATCTCCCAGAAAGTGTAAACCACTATTGTGGCAACACCCTGGTGTGTAGCGTAGGAGTGTGACATGCATAACAATATGCAATTAATTCTAAAATTGCAACAATAGATGTATTATTTTGGGAAGATACATTGGCTATGGTCTATGTGTATGTGTTAAAGGAGAGGAAGGGTTAGAGGGCAACCAAAACCTTTGATGACAACCTTGTATGCAAAAAAAAGTGCATCCATTGTTCCTAGCAACGCCAAATGATAACATGTTTGTTGCATCTATTGAAAAAATGAATCACTAATGGAGAGAATCAGTAAAGGAAAAAAGGTGTAAAATTTCCTATCAACCATGATGTAAGACAATGCAGGTTGGAAAACACAGTGTGTAGTTGAACCTCCAAGCTGACATAAAGATTGCAAGTAAATTCACAACCCCACTTGTAAATATAACTAGGATTTTAGAGTTTATCGGGTGTACAAACCTCTTTTACCTGAGGAGGCATGTTGTGATATTTAGCCATCCATTTGGTGTGACTTAACATGAGGAGAAAAAGCACATCTAGAAATTCATGAAATAAACAAGTGAAGGTTGAACCACACAATGAGTGGTTCAACCTACAACTTGGTATGTGGTGTAGGAGTGTAATGTACATAACAATATTTAATCACTTCTACAATTGCAACAATAGATATATTATTTTGGGAAGATACATTGGTTGTGGTTCATGTGTATGTGCTAAAGGAGAGGAAGGGTTAGAGGGCAACCAAAACCTTTGATGACAACCTTGTATGTAAAAAAAAAGTGCATCCATTTCTTCTAGTAACACCAAAATGATAACAAGTTTGTTACATTTGTTGACAAAAAATGAATCAGTAATGGAGAGAATGAGGAAAGGAAAAAGGTGTAAAATGTCCTATCAACCATGATGTAAGTGAATGTAGGTTGGAAAAAATAGCATGTAGTTGAACCTCCAAGATGACATGAAGACTGCAAGTAAATTTGCAACACTGCATGCAAATATAACTAAGATTTCAAATTCTATGGGGTGTACAAACCTCTTTTACTTGAGGATGCATGTTGTGATATTCATCCTTCCATTTGGCATGACTTAACATAAGGAGCAAGAGAACATCTACCAATTCATGAAATAAACAAGTGAATGTTGAACCACACAATGAGTGGTTCAAATTATAACTTGGTATGTGGCGTAGGAGTGTAACATGCATAAAAATATATAATTACTTCTACAATTGCAACAACAAATGTATTATTTTGGGAAGATAAGTTGGTTGTGGTGTGTGTGTATGTGTTAAAGGAGAGGAAGGGTTAGAGGGAAACCAAAACCTTTGATGAAAACCTTGTACATTTAAAAATAAATGCATCCATTTCTACCAGCAACACCAATATGATAACATGTTTTTTGCATCTATTAAAAACAAAATGAATCAATAATGGAGAGAATGAGGAAAGGAAAAAAGGTGTAAAATGTCCCATCAACCATGATGTAAGCCAATGTAGGTTGGAAAAAACTACATGTAGATGAACCTCCAAGAGTACATAAAGACCACAACTAAATCCCCAATCACGCATGTAAATATAACTAAGATTTCAGATTATATGGGGTGGGTATGTGCAGGATCATCATGGAAAAAATAGGCCCTTAAGTGGCAAAAAATTCAGAAAAATCAGAGTTAGGTAACTTGACATAAAAATTTGAATAAGTTATCTATATTATTTCAAAAATATGTGAGAATAGAATTTGTAGAAAATTGAAATTAGTTTTTAAATTACTAGGTTTATTTACAAAAAAATTAAATCTATTTGCTGAAAATTTAAAATTTCAATGCAGTAGTACTTAAATTTCAGGGAAAAAATAAGAAGTAGGTGTCTGTCTGACCACCCCAACCACATTAAAATGATAATATTTTTTTATAATATTTTAGATATAAGTAGAGGAATCATGTCTCGATGTGATGCATATTTTTTTGTAATTTTTTTCCAAGTAAATAATTAATTATATTTTTTTTGATGATTTTTTTTTAAAAAATATAAAAACTCGTATGTCTGACCACCTTAACTTGGTCAAAACTTCATGAAATTCAAATTTTTATTTTTTAATCTTATAGTATGTGAATGATAGAATGTGACACATTTTTTGGATTCAAAAAATATGATATCATTTGAAAGCTATAGATGTTTTTCAGTCAGCCTCAAAATCAGGACTTTAGTCGTAATTCAATAGAAAATGAATAATAATTATTTATTAAATTCAAAGTAAATCATAATTTATATTGGTGGAAGGCTAAGAATATCCTTTAAAAAACCTTTTCATTTCATCAATTTTGGGTAAAAAAAAGGTCGTCAGCCACATACCCATCATATTGCCACTTTTTGGCCCATCATGATCCTGCACATACCCGGGTGTACAAACTTGTTTTACTTGAGGATGCATGTTATGATATTCAGCCTTTCATTTGGTGTGACTTAACGTGAGGAGAAAAAGCACATCTAGCAATTCATAAAATAAATAAGTGAAGTTTGAACCGGACGATGAGTGGTTCAACCTACAACTTTGTATGTGGTATAGGAGTGTAACATGCATGATATTATGTAATTAATTCTACAACTGCAACAACAGATGTATTATTTGGGAAGATGTGTTGGTTTTGGTGTGTGTCTATGTGTTAAAGGATAGGAAGGGTTAGAGGGAAATAAAAACCTTTGATGAAAAACTTGTATATAAAAGAATTTTAATCCATTGCTACCAGCAATGCCAAAATGATAACAAGTTTGTTGCATCTGTTGAAAAAATGAATCATTAATGGAGAGAATGAGGAATGAAAAAAGGTGTAAAATTTCCTATCAACCATGATGTAAGGAAATGCACGTTGGAAAACACAATGTGTAGTTTAACCACCAAGCAGACATAAAGACCACAAGTAAATTCACAACCTTGCATGTAAATATAACTAAGATTCTAGAATATATGGGGTGTACAAACAGGTCTTTTACTTGAGGAGGCATGTTGTGATATTCAACCTTCCATTTAGGGTGACTTAACATGTGTAGCAAAGGAACATCTAGCAATTCATGAAATAAACAAGTGAAGTTTATACCACATGATGATTGGTTCAACATGCAACTTTGCATATGGTGTATGAGTGTAATGTGCATAACACCATGTAATTACTTCTATAGTTGCAAAAAAAGATGTATTATTTTGGGAAGATATGTTAGTTGTGGTGCATGCATATGTGTTAATGGAGAGGAAAGGTTAGAGGGAAACGAAAACCTTTTATGAAAACCTTGTATGTAAATAAATGTGCATCCATTGATGCTAGCGATACCAAAAGAATAAAACATTTTTTCCATTTGTTGACAAAATCATGAATTAGTAATGAAGTGAATCAGGAAAGGAATACATGCATAAATTTTCCTATCAACCATGATGTTATCCAATGCAGGTTGGAAAACATAGTGTTTAGTTGAACCTCCAAATAGACATAAAGACCGCAAGTAAAATCACAACGTTAGATGAAAAAAACTAAGACATCATAGTATATGGGGTGAAAAAACCTATTTTACCTAAGCGAGCATTTTGTGATATCAATCCTTCCATTTTAGGTGACTTAACATGACCAACAAAAGCGTATATGACAATTCATGAACTAAAAAAGTTCAGGTTAAACAACACGATGAGTTTTCCATCCTACAACTTTATATGTAGCCTATAAGTGTAACATGAATAATAATATGTAATTACTTTTATGGCTTCTATGAATGTGAAAATAAAAAAATGTTCTTTGGATCCACTAATAAAAAAATGAGTCAATGAACATAGGCCAGTTTTTTTGTGTGTATTTATTTGTAAAACATATGAAGAATTCAAAAATAAATTTTAACTAAAAACCACAAATGAAATAAATTGTAAAGCTAAATTGTATTTAAAACCATAGTGAATTAGATAGATACTGTGTTGACTTAAGAGATTCTTTATTCTCTTGATAAATTGACAAAGAAGCATGTGTAGTATGTGCAAAGGTGAAGAAACAATGCAAATATGGAGTGAACAGGTTCTATAATCTATGAAATTGAAAAGGAATATGCTCTAAAAACCCTTTAAAACAAGGAGATGAAACTTAATGAGATATATATATTTTTAATTGGAGAGATTCTTACCGCTCTTGAGAAGTTGAGGAAGGAGCATGTGCAGTATGTGCAATGGGAAAATCAATATGCATAAATGGATAAACTCAAGATATTTTGTATTGCATATGAATTTGTGTAAGAAAATAAAGTGACATATGATGCTATAACTATATTTGAACTAGTGAAGTCAAACATTTGTGAACATAAAACAAAACATGACTAGTGAAAGAAAATCAAGCACAAAATCAAAAATTCCACCCTTTCGCTTATAATAAACACAAATATATAAAATACAACCCACAATGTTTTCCAACATACCTCTAGTTTATTGATTCTAGAAAGTTGAAACATAATTTTTAGTGTACGTGAGACATATATTTTGTATATGTTCCTTTCATTACATTTGTATTGTGTAAACAAAAAAAGGTTTTCATTACAATCATATTATCTATATAATTAGAGGTTGGAAAACACAAGGCATTAAGAAACCTACAAACCACATAGAGTTGTAAAACCCTCTATATATAAGAACACAATTGGTTGGTCACCACTTAGCTAAATATGGTTACTTTTTTGTATCCCCCGAATGCAAATCCTCCCCAAATTCTCCACCTTTCAGCTTCGTACAAGCTCAAACAACTAAATCACAATCAACTATGTTTTCCTACTTGCCTATATTTTAATGATATGATGAACTCCAAACACAATTCATACAATAAGTAATAGTTTTGGTAAATTTTCAAGGTTCCTTTTCTTACATTGGTACTGTAAGGTTTTCATTACACTCTTTTTTTCTATTTATAATTCAATGTTGGAAAACATTGTGTGTTAACAAACCTAAGATCTTCTTAATACTTCAAGAGACAATGGGTACTAAAATGTATGATATGAATAAGGAAACATTTGTAAAAACACTTGAAAATAATCATACCAAAGTGTATGAGATATATAATGTATTGACTAAAGAGATTCTTCCTTCTCTTGAGAAGTTGGGGAAGGAGCTTTTTAAGTATGTGCAATGGGAAAATGACAATGTAGAACTTGAGTGAGAGGTAGTACAAAGTATGCAATGAAAAAAAAATATGCTTTAAAAACACTTGAAAAGAAGTAGACCAAAGTGAATAAGATAGATAATGTATTGACTGACGAGATTGTTCTTGCATTTGAAAACTTGACAAAGGACCATCGTGCAATATGTGCAATGGGAAAATACCAATGCAAAAGTGGATAAAGTCTATAAATTTTGTATTCCATATGAATTTATGCATGAAAGGAAAGTGAGAGTTGATGCTATAAGTGGGTGATCCCACAATACTATTTTATAATTTTTGGTGAAACTGGACACTAAACTAATTTTTTTCTAACTAAATCTTCACTTTTGGGCACCTATAACAGCTAAACCGTGAGGAATTTAAAGATGATGCAAACTAGTGATTTGTGACATTTTGTTTGTGGATTCTAACTATATTTTTAAAAAAAAATTGGAATCATATTGCACTTTTTTTGCCATTTCCTTCAAAGACTAGTTTTTATTCATAAACACCATTTTTAAGGAGTGATGCTCACCGTATACAACATAACTTTTTTTTCTATGAAGAATAAAATTCTATTTTTTTTTAATTTAGATTTGTAACTAGAATATCTAACCAGTTCATTTGGTTTCATATTTTTTTATTGAATATTTTTTCCTTAATCAAGTTTCGAAGTCAATCCAATTACAATTCAGACATAGTTAGACTGTATACAACATAATTTTTTTGTATGTATCAAAATTCAATTTTTTTTACTGGATCAAGGACATCAATACCTATCCTGAACATATTTTTCAGAATTTTATTTTGATAATTTGTTAGTTTTCCACATGTGCAGAACAAAGAGCTTGATTTTTGGTAAAAAACCCATGTTTAATCAAACTGAAAAAAAAAAATACACAATAAAACAAAAACATATTTAAAATTATATTCGATGGATAACTCATTTCGAGGACTACTATCATCTAGTTAGGTTTGGGAATAATCCTCCATTTTCATCCTCAACTCGAGCTCTGAAGGGAAAAATATTGCAAAAATTTGGTGCCAGAAGGGGAGAAGGGGGAAAGAGGTGGGTTCGAATGAACCCCGGTTCGAGCAAACCCCCCTTGGAGTTTCGCTAGAACCAGGATTCCAATGAACCCAGGTTCGAGCAAACCCCCTCTTGAATTCAATTTTCCATTGTCTTCATCATAAGAAAATGCAAAAAGGCGAGTCCCATAATTTAATATGGTTCACTCAAACCAGGGTCCATTCAAACCCCTTTTGGGTCCATTTGAACCCCTTTTGGGTCTATTTGAACACCCCAATTCATGTGAACGCCTAATTTTTTTTTTCATAGGAGGGTTTTTTCAATTTTATTTCCTCACTCGAATTGAAAACCAATTTTGTGGGTTTACCCAAGTGGAGTTGAAAAAATGAAATAATAGACTCTTCAACTTAATAATTCCATGGAACAAATATAATTCAAAATAAATGATAATGAAAAGGAAAAAATAGATCTTAGAGCAGAAAAAGAGAATCAATTGGCTGGAGACTTGAAATCCCTATGTGAAAAGGTAGAGATATTTTGTAAATAACTTATCAAAGGGAAAATATCTGCATTCTCTAAACAAACACTCTCAATGTTGAGCAAAGAGCACCTGCAAAGCTACATAAAAGTATTGAAGATATTCAAAACTCTATCAAAAAATTGGATGGTGTTGTCCTAAGGGCTGATGAGGGAGAAGCTACTCAAGAGCTACAAATAAAAGATATGAAATAGAAGGTAGAAGCACATGAAAAGGAATTCCAAGGAGGTGATAACAAGTAACATCGATGGGGATGAGAAAAAATGTGTGATTGGTCAACTTGTAGATGCAAAAGCAATAGTTGGAACTACTAAAACTAAAGTAAAACAACATAAGCACTACAATTAACCACTTGGAAAGGAAATAAAAAGATTAAATGAAATTTTTTATCATCGAAATAAAAGGAGTTTAATTAATGGTGTTGACACGCAAGTGCAATATAAAAGACATGAAGTTGAAAAAATAAACACAATAATGGAATGTGTGATTTTGAAGGCATTCATACTATTTTGTAACATTCCATATTGACAAAACATAGGTTTTAAGAAGAAATCAACCAACTATAACACAACCCCTTACATTTAAACAAGGAGATTCATATAACTGAAAAAAAGCATTGTGTTTTCCAAATTACAATTCTTTTGTGCACTTTTTTTTCTCAATCATGCAAAATTTAAACAAAACAATGGAATGTGTGATTTTCAAGACATTCATACTATTTTCAAACATTCCATGTTTCAAAACAGTAGGTTTTAAGAAGCAATCAACCCACCGTGAGACAACCCTTTACATTTAAACAAGGAGATTCAAGTAACTAAAAACCACCATTGTGTTTTCCAAATTACAATCATTTCGTGCACATTTTTTTTCAATCATGGGAAATTTAAAAACAACAATGGAATGTGTGATTTTCAATACATTCATACTATTTTTTAACATGCCATATTGCAAAAACGTAGGTGTTAAGAACCAAACAACCCATCATGAGACAACCCTTTACATTTAAACAAGGAGATTCAAAAATCTAAAAACCACCATTGTGTTTTCCAAATTACAATTATTTTGTGCACTTTTTTTCAATCATCTGAAATTTCCACACAACAATGGAATACATGATTTTCATGACATTCATACTATTTTGTAACATTCCATGTTGCAAAATCTTAGGTGTTAAGAAGTAATCAAATAGTTGTAACACAACCCATTATATTTAAATAAGGAGAATCAAATAACTGAAAAGCACAATTGTGTTTTCCAAATTACAATTATTTCATGCACTCTTTTTTTCAATCATGCGGAATTTAAACACAACAATGGAATGTGGGATTTTGAAGATATTCATACTATTTTGTAACATTCCATGATGCAAAACCATAGGTGTTAAGAAGCAAGCAACCCACTGTGAGACAAATCTTTACATTTAAACAAGGAGATTCAAATAACTGAAAACCACCATTGTGTTTTCCAAATTACAATTATTTGGTGGAATTTTTTTTCAATCATGCAAAATTTAAAAATAACAATGGAATGCGTTATTTTCAAGACATTCATATTGTTTTGTAACATTCCATCTGTTGGGTTTCAAAAATGTTGGTTTGAATGAACCACAAGAGGTTGCCAAGGTCTCACAACGTTATTGGCCAACTAACAAGGCCAACCAATATAGTTCAACCTTCTACCCTCAAGGCTCTCCTAAACCTAGGTGGGTGCACCTATATGAATGACCTAGATCTTGAATTATGCTTCCTACTTGACTAAACTATCCACAATGGAAATTGGATAGTGGAAAGGCATGATCCTAATTTGGTATAAATTGTATATGCAATATCAAGGTGAAAATTAATATGTTTGGTTAAGAGATGTAAATAAAATGGATAAAACTAAATGGTGAAATGGGGAAGACCAGTGCCTTGTTGGGTAAATGGATTCAATGGAGTGTTATGATGGACAACTAATATCGGCTACAATTCTAGTTGTTTGGCACTTTGAGAATGAGATTCTGTGACTGGCATACAGATTCATTAATTTTATGACTTGCATAAATGTGCAAATAGGTAACTAGAAAACTCTTCTTATGAATCCCAATGATATCTTTCTAGGTTACTATGATTACTTCAAAGAATTTAACCCTTCCTTGAAGGAGCCAGTCAAATAAACCACACAACAACAAAAAATGTGTTTTAACAAAATTAAATATATTCTTGATATCTTAATTTGAACAACAGGAAAAGACCATTATGGAGATAGTATGACAACTATATCAACCACAAAGCTCTTCTTATTAATCCCAATGTTACTTCTAGGTTACTGTAATCAATTTAAAGGAGTTTAATTCTTTAAAAGAGACCAATTAACTGATCACACAAGAGCAACAAATGTGTCTAGATGAAACTTAGGTATCAACTTGGATATGCAGATTCAAATAACAGAGAAATAACACTATGGGGGCAACCCAGTAGTTGCTTAATTTGAACAAACAATAGACATCAATATTGAGTCACAAAAATTAATATCTTCCATTGATTTCTCCAAAAATTTATGCATGCTTCATGGTCTCCACTGTAAAATTTATATGATAAACATTTTGAAAATAATTTCAATATATTTCCTACCCTACTCGTAAATCTACTTTCTATCTATCTTTTTTAAATTCATTTTCACTTTGCATATCTACATTTTTTAGGGTTACAACCCTTCATGACATCTGTCTGGTGCAACTCTTCTCTTTGGTGCAGCTCTTTGTTTACTGGTTTTTGGCAAAAATATTTTAATTAATTGCCTCTTTGGCAAATTAAATATTTTAATCTTCATTTTTATGTTCTTGTGAAAATAATAATATTTCCCCTTTTGCACTTATATTTTCTTTAAACAAATATCTTCTTCGAATAACTACCCATTACCTACTCTCGTAACTCCTTTAATGAAAAATATTCCACCCCCATTGTATACATTCACCTTTTATGCATTTGTGGGTAAAATAATTATTTACCTTATGACTCCCTTTGTTAAAATATTTTATCTTTCCTCCTTTATTCTATAAATCATCCCCTTTATATTTCTCCCACAATATTTAAATTTCTTTCTTTATATTTGACCATACGGTATTTGCAGCATTTATTTAAATACTTATATCATGTTCGGTGTGACAGGCTCTATCGAAGAGACATTATTTTCTCCTCCAAATAGTAATTCTCTCGCCGATGAAATCATTTGTTGTTGGCCTATTGACAGGACTTTACTTTATCAGGGGAGCTTCAAAATGTTTTTACTGATATCAATTGTCTTGCCGATATCGGTGTGACTTGCATTTTTTCCCACTGACTATAATTCTCTTGCCAATAAGTTCTTTCAACGATGTGAATTGGATAGTCGGAGAGACTTGAGAAATTTGTGTCGATAATGCATATCCCCCCAATTCATTTTCCCATGTTAATTTTACAAACAACACCGTTGAATGAAGAACTTCATCTGAAAATACCAAAGAAAAATTTGGAAAAATCCACGGTTCCATCCCCCATTTTCACCAATATCTCGAATTTTTGTGCATGATTGAGCTTAAAACATTTTACAGCTTCGTGAGGATGATCCTTAATTTGGTAGCTTCTCACAACACATCCAATGGTTATTAAAAATGCCATATTTTGTAACCTCCTTATTATATGATCCATGATTCAAGTAGCAAAATCCTCCTCTGTAGCAAACTCCCCAACCCAAAACTCTCAGGATCCAATGCCTTTGATGTGTTTAAGCACCAATTTGATGAATGTAAAAGAGAATTCAATTGATTTATTGGCTGCCAGCATAATGAAATTTTTTTATGGATTTTATCAAATACCTCCATAGTATATATGAACTTTTCCTGTCAGACATCAACAATACTTTTGTTTATTATGCTTTGATGGGTGTTTAAGTCATATTCTGAATCTCTTCATTCTATCGATGATTTGAGTTCCACTAATTTTATGTTTTTAGCAGTGTGCATACTCGATCAAGTTTTAATCTTCTTGCTACTTATTGAATGAATGCAACTGATTTCCCCATGCTCTTGGTTTTTAATTAAAAAACCGATTATAAGGCCGATTACAAACTTTCTCACCATCTCAATGGATGAGACAAACTACAAAATGTGGGTAAGTCCAATCTTATTTACTTTCAAGTAAGGATCAAGTGGATCAATATGAATAGTTACTTTCCCTTCATTTCCCTTTGGAGGATTTTGTGTATTACTTTTTGCTTCTGATTGTCACAAGTCTTATGCCATGATTGTGATTTAGGAAACCATCTTTGTCTTTTCTAATTTTGAAATCATCCTGATAATGTATTCATTGTGTGGCCTCTATATCTCTAGAATGAATCTTAGATTGAAGTAACTGATCATCAACATTTGATTTTGACAATTGGCTCTATGGTAAAAATAAGCTAAGTTGCCTCCAAAATGATTTTTGAAAACTAATCAACTGATCTCAAAAGGCCACGAAAAATGCACTAGTATGTTGAAATATGATAGGAGAGCATTTTTGTACAACAATTTCGCATGAGTTCATCAAAATTGAAAACTATCAACAGTCAAAGTAGCCTACTGGACATTTTCTGAAATCTACCACTGTCAAAACATCACTTGAAACTCATTAGATTGCCTTTTTTGGAAAAATATCAGATTTGATTCTTAGAAGCTGCCACCCTGGGGATTGGTTCATTTAGCTCACGTGGACATGTAGGAAAATGGGTTTTTCTTCAATCTTTCTCCTTTACAAGATATGAAAAATCAAACTTGACCACTTTGTAGCTATCTGGAACTGCAATCATCAAATTGTGTAAAACCCATTTAGATTTGATTTTGGAAAAATACCAAACGATGTTCAAACACCCTGAAAATTGGCATGGAAGTACATTGAGATAGGGAAAATTATAGGCACCAATAGGTTCATTATGATCATCATCCATTTGCTTAATATTTACCCTCAAAGTTGACCCACTTGGCAGATTTTACTGTGTGCAGACAACAAACCTCCACATAACCCTTCAACTTGCCATTTTGAAATCATGTCAAAACTTATCGTACGGAGCTAAAAATTGGCGTGCACACTCCCATATGTCAAATGAACATGCTTAAAAAGTGATTTTGCATGAAATTGAGTGGGCTTCAAGTTATGATTTTTCAAAGTAGGCTCCTGAAGTGGATCAAACAGTTGAACATCTGAGTGCTGAAATCAATTTTTTTACTGTGGCACCTTCAAATTTTTCCAAAATTTGATGGTTCCAACAGTGGCTCCGTCTAGGGATCTATGCCCCCTGTGGGCATAGCAAGAATCTAGGCCTCTGGGAGAGCAGACCAAGAGTTTTATTTATTGAGGAGCAAATTGAAATTCTTTTATGTCATGAAAAGATATGGTTTCTTGAAAAAACCTCACCCAATTGATGGCACAAGGCCACTGAAAAAGAAATGCCACTATCTTCCCCTATCATACACCTTGTTTTGTTGTGATTTTATCGAATTCCTCCTGAGAATATTTATGTAATCTGCCATGCCATCGTTATTGAAGATTTTTAGAAATTTATTATGTTCAGCTTGACTTATGTTCATTTCACCCCTATGTAGTTCATCATATGATAAACGTCTGTTACCTTCATGATACAAAGTGTATCCACATCCAATGGAACATTCATAAGCTTTCTCATTATCATATGTTACTGAATGATCTTGCAGCTGTATTGGGACCTGAAAATCTGACTGCTTTTCATGGAAATCAAAAAAAAATATCTCATCATCATTTTCTAAAACAATCAAATAAGAGCTCCTTTCCATTTCTTCCCTATCACTAGTTGGAATTAACACATACTTTTGATCCACACAATCATCCTCATACATACTTGAATTAATCAATGTCGAACACTCATCATCGATGATGTGCAAACCAATATCTTCCTTTTGTAGGCAAAAATTATTTAAGTCACATACCTCTTCTTGGACAGACAAGGATTCTTGATCAGCTTCAAGGATCTCTTCACCAGTCTGAGAAATACTCATGGAGTCATATGAATTATTACACATAGTACCTTCACTGTCAAACCAAATGTAGGCTGTACCCAAAACTTCAAAATCATCTTTGTGTGCAAATTTATGATATTCAAGAGTTAACAAATCTGGAACCTGCTCACTGCTGAGTGAACATGTTTCATCTAGATCTTCTACCATTTCTCCAACTTCTTGATCTTCATAAGAACTGAAAATATCCCCTTGTTACAAATCAAGATCCTCATGCTGGTCCTCATGGTTATCAACTACAAGTGAATATGCCATATGTATCTTTTCAAGTGGACTTGCTTCTTCATTGACCTCTTCTATTTCATCATCTCGGCCCTCATAAAAGCTTTCTCCCATGAATTCTTCCTCATCATCAATTGTGTCACCGTGGTGTTGGTTTGAGAATGAAGGCACAATTTATTTATATTTGCTTGCTTTATCACCAATATATTCCTTATGAAGTGTATCTTCAAGAACATCTTCATCATTGTAGTCCTCATTCAACATGTATGATTGACCACCCATATCATCACCATCTTCCAAATCTGAAAAATTGTCATTAGAAATACTAGTAGAACATGCTTCCTTTGTGTGTTGCATTGCTTGAGCATCCATGATATCACTACTAGATTTATTATTTCCAGTATCCATGTGTTTTATCCCAAGCATGGAATCAAGAAATTTATTTACTACATCAAAGACATGTTGTTTTGATGACTCTGACCAATAAACTGATTCAGGTTCCCATGCTCTTGCAAATTGTGTAACAAATGTGGGTCTTGTAGGCCTATGATGAGGAGGTAATTGCATACAGATGTATACCATCTTTTTGTATAGAGAGTTTTCATCCTCTCCTTCATATTTCCTTATGTCAAAAAATGTATCTAAGGGGGAAATTCCACATTCTAATTTTGTAATGAAGTCTTGGCTTTGAGTATGTATATCATCATCTTCTTCTTGATGATGTAAATAATCATCTTTGTCCTCATACTGGCTCAAAAATATTTCTTTCAAATCCTCCCATGAAGATATACTTTGCATAGGCAAATTTTTAAACCATTCCCTTGCGATATCCCTCATAGATCTTGAAAAACATTTCATAATGACATCCTCTGGATAAACTTGAAAGTTGAAAATGACATTCCAAAATCATTCCATATGCTCATAAGCCGATTCATTCCATTCTCCATGAAATTTAGTGATATGCATTAGCAGTTCTATCTCATTGTAGGGGTAAGGATTTGGGTAGCCTTGAACATTACTAAAGTTAAATGGTTTATCGATAATTGAGACAAAATTTGGAGGGCCATATGGGTTTTGATAGATCATTGATTATTTTTAAGAAATGGAAGATGAATATTTATTTGAGGTAATGGTTGTGGCGCATATGTGTTCTACTAAGAATAGCACACATGACCTTCATTGTCGAATTCGACTCCCAATCGAAGCATTCATTGTTTCAATTGTAGTGTTTTTTGTTTCAAGTATAACTGTTGTTGTTCCAATTATTCAAACTCTTTCATATATCGGTGTCTTCTTTCTGCTCCTGACATCTTCAAAAAATGTTACTAATCCAAAACATCTATGCATTATATATCACATTAAAACAGAGTCGCCACCTACTTTTCCAAAAGTAGGAAAATTAAATAGATTGCTTTGGATTGCCTCTAGTGGAATCTCCAAACAAAATGTACAATCTTGTTGACTCTATAAATGGAAAGGCTGAAAATATTCCTGAATAACTCCCTAGTGGAGTTGCCAATTTGATGGGTCTCAAAAACGTTGGTTTGAATGAACCACGAGAGGTTGCTAAGCTCTCACAACATTATTGGCCAACTAACAAGGCCAACCAATATAGTTCAACCTTCTACTCTTAAGGCTCTGCCAAACCTAGGTGGGTGCACCTATATGAATGACCTAGATCTTGAATTATGCTTCCTACTTGACTAAACTAGCCACAATCGCAATCTAATAGTGGAAAGACGTGATCCTAATTTGGTATAAATTGTATATGCAATATCAACGTGAAAATTAATATGTTTGGTTAAGAGATGTAAATAAAATGGATAAAACTAAATGGTGAAATGGGGAAGACCAATGCCTTGTTGGGTAAATGGAGTCAATGGAGTGTTATGATGGACAACTAATATCGGCTACAATTTTGGTTGTTTGGCACTTTGAGAATGAGATTCTATGACTGGCATAAATGTGCAAATAGGTAGCTAGCAAACTCTTCTTATGAATCCCAATGATATCTTTCTAGGTTACTGTGACTACTTCAAATAATTTAACCCTTCCTTGAAGGAGCCAGTCAAATAAACCACACAAGAACAACAAATATGTTTTGAGAAATTAAATATATTCTTGATATCTTAATTTGAACAATAGGAAAAGACCATTATGGAGACAATATGACAGCTATATCAACCATAAAGCTCTTCTTATTAATCCCAATGTTACTTCTAGGTTACTATAATCAATTTAAAGGAGTTTAATTCTTTCAAAGAAACCAATTAACTGATCACACAAGAGCAACAAATGTGTCTAGATGAAACTCAGGTATCAACTTGGATATGCAGATTCAAATAACAGAGAAATAACACTATGGAGAAAGCCCAGTAGTTGCTTAATTTCAACAAACAACAGACAGCAATATTGAGTCACAAAAATTAATATCTTCCATTGATTTCTCCAAAAATTTATGCATGCTTCATGGTCTCCACTGTAAAATTTATATGATAAACATTTTGAAAATGAGTTCAATATATTTCGTACCCTACTCCTAAATCTACTTTCTATCTATATTTGTTAAATTCTTTTTCACTTTGCATATATACTTTTTTTAGGCTTACAACCCTTCACGACATCTGTCTGGTGCAACTCTTCTCTTTGGTGCAGCTCTTCATTTACTAGTTTTCGGCAAAAATATTTTAATTAATTGCCTCTTCGAAAAATTAAAAATATTTTAATCTTCATTTTTATGTTCTCGTGAAAATAATATTATTTCCCCTTTTGCACTTATATTTTCTTTAAACAAATATCTTCTTCAAATAATTACCCATTACCTTCTCTCATAACTCCTTTAGTGAAAAATATTCCACCCCCAATGTATAAATTTCACCTTTTATGCATTTGTGGGTAAAATAATTATTTACCTTATGAATCCCTTTGTTAAAATATTTTATATTTGGGTGAAAATAAAAAATATTTTATGTTTCTGCCTTTATTCTATAAATCCTCTCCCTTATATTTCTCCCACAATATTTAAATTTCTTTCTTTATATTTGTCCATACGGTATTTGCAGCATTTATTTAAATACTTATATCATGTTCGGTGTGACAGGCTCTATCGAAGAGACATTATTTTCTCCTCCAGATAGTAATTCTCTTGCTGATGAAATTATTTGTTGTTGGCCTATCAGCAGAACTTTACTTCATTGAGATAGGGACAATTATAGGCACCAATCGATTCATTATGATCATCATCCATTTGCTTAATATTTACCCTCAAAGTTGACCCACTTGGCAGATTTTACTGTGTGCAGACAACAAACCTCCACAGAACCCTTCAACTTGCCATTTTGGAATCATGTCAAAACTGATCATACGAAGCTAAAAATTGGTGTGCACACTCCCATATGTCAAATGAACATGCGTGCAAAGCGATTTTCTATGAAACTAAGTGGGCTTCAATTTTTGATTTTTCAAAGTAGGCTCCTGAAGTGGATCAAACAGTTGAACATCTGAGTGCTGAAATCAATTTTTTATTATGGCACCTTCAATTTTTTCCAAAATTTGATGGTTCCAACACCATCTTGCAAAACTGTAGCTGTTAAGAAGCAAGCAACCAACTATATCACAACCCCTTACATTTAAACAAGGAGATTCAAATAACTAAAAACCACCATTGTGTTTTCCAAATTATAATTATTTTATGCACTTTTTTTCAATCATGCAAAATTTAAACACAACAATGGAATGTGTGATTTTCAAGACATTCATGTTGTTTAATAATATTCAATGTTGCAAAACCGTAGGTGTTAAGAAGAAAACAACCAGCTATAACACAAACCCTTACATTTAAACGAGATTCAAATACTAAAAAGCACCATTGTAATTTCCAAATTATAATTATTTCATGCACTTTTTTTTTCAATCATGCAAAATTTAAACACAACAATGGAATGTGTGATTTTCAAGACATTCATACTATTTTGTAACATTCCATATTGCAAAACCATAGGTGTTAAGAAGAGAGAAACCCACCATGAGACAACCCTTTATATTTAAACAAGGAGATTCAAATAACGGAAAAATACCATTGTGTTTTCCAAATTACAACTATTTTGTGCACTTTTTTTTTCAATCATTCAAAATTTAAACACAACAATCGAATGAGTGATTTTCAAGACATTCATACTATTTTGTAACATTCCATATTGCAAAATTTTAGGTGTTAAGAAGCAAGCAACTAACTGTAACACAACCCCTTACATTTAAACAAGGAGATTCAAATAACTGACAACCCACATTGTGTTTTCCAAAATACAACTATTTTGAGCACTTTTTTTTCAATGATCCAAAATTTAAACACAACAATGGAAGGTGTGATTTTGAAGAAATTCATATTATTTTGTAAAACTCCATGTTGCAACACCCTACATGTTAAGAAGCAAGCAACCCACTATGAGGCAACCCTTTACATATAAATAAAGAGATTCAAATAACTGGAAACCAACATTATGTTTTCCAAAATATAATTATTTTGTCCACTTTTTTTTCATTCATCTGAAATTTAAACACAACAATGGAAGGTTTTATTTTGAAGATATTTACACTATTTTGTAACATTGGAAAGAAGGTAAAAGAATCCTAAGGTTTGTGAATGGAACCAAAGGATATGGCATTTTGTATAATGCAGCAAATGATTTTGGGTTGGTTGGTTATATGAATAGTGATTGGGCAAGGAGTGTAGATGATAGTAAGAGAACATGTGGATATTTGTTTCACTTGGGTTCGAGAGTCATTTCATGGTCTTCCAAAAAATAACCCATAATTTCCTTATCTACAATTGAAGTAGAATATATAGCAGCCAATGCAGCAGCATGCCAAGCTATTTGGCTAACGAGGACCTTAGTATATTTGAATGAAGAACAAAATGATGGAACAACTATATTTTGTGACAATTTTTCATCAATTTTTTTTGAGAAAGAATCCTATTTTTCATGGAAGAAGTAAGCACATTAAAATCGGGTATCATTTTATAAGAGAATTAGTTGAGAATGGTGAAATCAAAATGAAATTTTGTAGGTCTAAACAACAAATTGCAAAGATTTTCACCAAACAATTGAGCAGAGATTGCTTTGAATGCCTAAGAATAAATTTTGGTGTTGTTGATTTGAATGAATAATGATGTTGTTTGACGGCTTAGTCAAAGGGGGAGTGTTGGAAATAGTTATTCCCTAGAGCCGTTCTCACCAAATCCCTAGTTGTTCCACCTACCTGTCAGGAGCCCTTTCTTCAAAAATAAAATTTGGGATCTTCATCCCTGATCTACTCCTAACAACTCTAGAATCTATTATGGTAGGTGAGTTCAAATTTTGAGAGGGAATTTTTGAATAAACAAAAGGAATGAATGAATGTAGATAGTTAGGAAGAATTTTTTTACAGCAAAAAGAAGAAGAGAGTAGCAAGGAATTTGCAAAAAAGTTTAAAGTTCAGGGAAGAGGATGAAAAAAAAGGTAATTGTTGATGGTGTTTTTATGCACTTTACAACACAGGTAATACGTAGGTCCATTACCTCTCTTGAAACACAATATTCCACAATCAAATTGCAGAACACTATCCCAAGGTCTCTCGAATGTCAGGTCTTGACAGTGCTTGGAATATTTCAGTTGTTTATGTGATTTGCTCGAATCATAGGGCGACCTTACGTGGTTGAAGTTATAGGAGAATTGAGTCGATAAATGGAGTTCTAGAGGTCTTGAATTGATATGCTTTGTTGCAGGCTCAAACAACAGTCTTAGACTCCATCATTTTGTTGGATTTGGCTTTACAATGTGCAACGAACCTTGGCACAAATTGCTTCTAAACAAAAGGAAAAAGGAAAGGGCGAGGAAGAAAGATGTTTCCTGGACCTACAACTACCGATGAACAGTGATCATGGAGGTTCCTACCGTGGATAGTTTCCTTAAACAAGATTTCACTTAACCATAATTCTCACAATATCATGAAATCAGTGCTATCTTCTAGGGACTACAGATGTTCATCATTCATTCATTATGGAAGCATGAACAAAGATAAAGTTTAGTGAGCAGCAATGGAATCAAATTCCAGACTAACTTTGCACAGTCATCTACCTTCAGCAAATGACCAAAAGTATGGACAAAGAAAGCATACACACAACAACTATCTCCAAAACCAGAAATAACATGCTAAATCTACCAATTCTAATATGAAGATGCTAGAACAACAAAGTAACTTAAAGCAAAACTATAACTAAAGAGGGAGAAGAATCATGAAACATATTGAGAAACCCAGAAAATACACCAAAAATGACTGTATTTGCTATTTATAATTTCTATAGCATGCCTTTACAACAACTCAACTCTCTTAAAATGAGAGGAGAAGAGCCCCATTTATAGTTTTCAAAAAACAAAATGAGTGGTCAAGATTCAATTTTATTATGTGGCCAAGATTCATTTTACATTAGGGTTTCACCTACCCCATAATATATTACAGTAATAAATACTTCCTTGTCTCTTCCCTATTTCGTCATCTAGTGACAACACTATAGCAAATTTGTCTTTTAGTGATTTTCCCTCTGCTGTAGCTATTTTTCAAGGAACTATTCGTCGATGACTGGGTTGCCCTCTCGCTTCTTCAATGCGGCATACTCCATGAAACTTAGGATTAGGGGCTGGAGCTTATCTACCTCCACGATGTCGGATTTCAAGATTTGGTAACTCCATTCCTGAGAATTACTACCAAGCTTCTTCCAGTCTGCCTCATACTTAGCATCATTCTCTTTGCAAGCTTTTGATTGTGCGAAGGCTCCAACCGTAAAATACATGAAATTAGTGGTGATTTCGATAGACATCCCATCTTCCATAATCTTCAAGAAGTGGGGCTTGATGTTCTTGGGATTGATCTCAATTGTAGGCACTTCATACCTCGTCATCAGTTTGAGGTACTATGTACACTCCTCCCTGGACTCCCTTGCCCATTCAATGTCTAGAGCTAACCACTCCAAAATCTGTTCCAACCTTCTCTTCTAGTGATTATAATCTCACTTCCAAGTATCTACCAGCCAGTGATCGTTGTCTTTGAAGGCAAGGTCCTTCTCCCAGATGTCACTCGACAATGCGAGAATGGCCTCGATCTTTGGGTAGGCTGCATCGTACTTCCTAGGGAACTTTTCATAGACCTACCTTGTGTCCTCGAGAGTTTTCTGAACCTCTAGGAACCTATTTGCTACCCGAACAGCCATGTTGATACCCGTGCTCCCTATGTCCAAAACCTGTCGGAACCAATTTTTCATAGTTTTATCCAAGTTTCGTCTCTTTTCTAGTTTGTCAATCTATTCTCTGGACAACAACTGAGGCAAGGCCGATGATGTTGTCGGATGATCATCCAGAGATGACCACTACTGAATATAAGTTGTTAGGTCGGCCACCTGCTCCTTTAATTCCTCCTTGGAGATCTTATCCTGCTGGATAAGGTGCACTACTGTGGCGACCGATTCCTGGAGATGCTCAACCTTCTGTTCCCTTGTGGCCACTCCTAGGTCGATGGTGGAGACATTGTAAGTTATGCCATGTTCCCCAACCATCGACATTTCTATTTTCACTACTCTTGATCTTGAGGCATCCATGGTTATCTTCGATCTAACCCTTGGCTTCTTCTCTTTTCTGGTGCTTATTCGTGCTCTAGCCATGATGGCCTCCATCCTTGCCTTGGGATCCTTTGATGCAGGAGTCTTTTGTTTGAGTTGCCTTTGCAGCCAATTAGGCATTTGGGGCTCTTTTCTTAGCGCCTCACTTTGAGTCCCATTGTCCTCCTTTTCGAGCTCAACAGTACTGACAATAAGAGCCTTCTCATTAGTTCCTGTATCTTCCTTTCCTTTATTAGAACCTTGCTTAGATGTCTCATGTTTAGTGAGGGAATCAGTACATTGCTACTCCTTGGGTGAATCCATTTCCTTTTCAGCATCCTCTTCCTTGTTTAAATTATCTTGATGCTCAACTGGGCTCTCTACTTGTATTCTCTCTTGGAGGAAAGTTTCCTCACCATGCTCTGGAGTCTGGCCATGTTCCTCGGTTGGAGATCTATTACCTTCTGTCTCTGGAGCAGCAGCCTCCTCTTCTTGTGCAAGTCGGTCCTCGGCCTCCTTGTCCTCAATTTCCTTGAGTTGTTTGCCCCACTTGGCATTGAGCTCGGGGTCATTTGACTCTCGGATCAATTGAGTATCACGGTCCTCACTGTCTTCACTGGACTCACTGGAAGACTCATAGGCCACCTTATCAATCTTTCGACATTCGAACATGGGATGGTCATGATATTCAAACTCTTCATACTCTGATGCCTTCTCAGCCTCTAACTATTATCGTTCACACTCATCTGATATCTACATGGTCGCCTTCATCTTTGGTGATTCAGTAGAGGGGGATGTTGTTGGAGTGGAGGCCATAGCTTGAGCTATTGCTGCCTGGACTATTAGATTGGTGAGCATCCCCGAAAGCTCAGAAGGCACATTCTGCATATACCTTACAAAAGATTCTGGAAGGTTTGGGGCTGGTGTTGTGGTAGTGGATTCAGAAGGAAGGGAAGGGGACATGGAGGGAGAGGTCATAGGCGAGGTGGTGGCAGATGATGAATCCACGGGAATGACCTGCACTACCGGAGGAGTAGGAGCAAGGTGGACAGAGATATCCACCATAGGCAGGGAGGAAGCAAAATTTGGGATTGAGGCAAGCAGGGTGGCGGGAGTGATCATAATGGGCGAAGATCCAAAAGACCTAGATCCTTTTCTTGCGATCCCAAGGGGCGAACCCTTGGGCATCACCATTGTCTCTGTGCTTCCTATTATTTTTATTTTCTTTTTAGAGGGCTCTAGCTCGGAAGACTTACAGGCGTAGACCTTTGATTTGGGCAGCTATTGGCTAGCCTCCTTTCTTTTCTTGGTCTTCTGAGGTGGCGGGGCTTTAGATGTCTCCCCAGTTGCAGCAGCGGCTTCCCCACCCTCAGAGCCACTTGGCTCACTTACATGTTCAGTTGCAAGCTCGATGTACGTTAGGATGACCCCTTGTTGTTTCAATTGGGCCACCTTCTCGTTGATCCACACTCTCATTCAGACTTTGATAGCCCTGGTGAACACACTAATATCACTGAGTTTTGGTGCATCCCAATTGATAGCAGGCAGCGGTAGGTTGGAAACTGTATCGTAAATTGGATCCATAATTGCTTCCTCATCCTCCTCTAGTTGATCAAGAACTGGGCATAAGTTCACCCTTCGTATATGGATGACGGTCATGCGCATATAATATCGCAACCATACCTCAAGATCATTCCTACATTTGGCCTAGAAGTCCTTGATGTTGTGGAGGTGGGCATATCCGTGCCCCAGTGCCTTTCTGACATGGCCATAGGGATCCATCCGTGGCCTTGCTGTTTATTGTTCAAAATTATATTCTGCCAACTCCCTTTCTGAATATCCTATGCATTGGGAAGTGTGGACCTTATACATCCCCTGCCCAAGGTTCATGGGGTAGATGGGGCCTATCAGATCTTTTTCACTCAAGACACTATGAATGTGTCACAGCTATCGAGTTAGCTCCAAGAGAACGATCCAGTCATTTGGGTATCGGGGCAGCTTGTTTGGTTTATCTGAGAAGCCTTCAGCACGGATGTATGTGAACCTTGAGAATTGAATATACTAGAAGGCGTATTGTCTGAGGAGGACCTAGGCACTGTGGGATGTCCTATGAAAATCTCCTCCTACTAACCGGATTACGGGCGCAATGAATGCATCATTCACCCTGCAGTAGTTTGTTTTGAAATTCCTAAACTACAAATGAGGGTATTTGTCATATGGTTTGAGCTCTGGCCCTAATGGATCACTTGGAATTACTGTCAAACCTTGATAGTGTCACTGATTAGTGAGGGAATACACCAAGTAAGAGGTCATGAAGAATTTGTTAGTTTTCTTCATAGTGGTAAACTGCTCGTGGAATCAGTCATTGATGATCTCACCCCAATAGAAGACAGTGCCCTTACCTCGGAGAATCTATTCTATGAAATAGAACATCCACTCCTAAAAGAAAACTGCGCTGGGAAGGCCCATGACTCGGCTGAGCATAGTTACAAGGTCATGGTAGTCTTCATGGAAATCGCTGCGGTAGAGCTCCTGAGGGAGCTTCCTAGCACTAGCCCATTTGTCCTTCAACCAACACTGGTTGATAAGCCTTTTACATTCCAACGGGTCCTATTCCCACACTGAATTACAGTCTTCCAAGGTGGGGACCTCCATGCTCTCAAAGGCGGGAATGTGGAAGGTCTCTGTTATGTCCGACGAAGACATATCTACAAGGATATTCCCCTCATGATCCACGATTGTTCTGGTATCAGATTGGTATGCCTCCACACATGCCATCACCAGCTCTGGGGCCACTAGGGCCAACAGGAAACCTACAGCCTTAGCAATTCCACTGCTCTTTATTAATTTGGCATTTGCAGTCTTCGGGTTCATTCTGACCCTCTGCGTGAATTCATCAACATCGACTTGCTCGATGTTGGTATCTGAGACATCCCTCCAAAGGGTAGTGATCCTGGATTGAATAGGAACCCCTTGGAACTTGTACTTCATCAAGTCTTTATCCTCCTTGCCCCTTGGTGGCTTAGCTATTCTATTTCCCTTTTTTGAAGCATCGAAAGTCTTTGGGCAGAATTCCATAAATCCTGCACAACAGATGAGAATTAGTAACAATGAACCTGACAAAATGGCCAGCAGCAAACCCCTGCATGTCAAGATTAGTCTGACAATCACATTCAAATTTAATAATCATGGAAGCAAGATATTCCATCATTAGAGGTCAATGCAAACAACCCGGAGTTCCTAGGCTGGAAATCCCTTGGCAGAATGCCCCTTGAAAGGGAAAAATGAGAATGGAATTTCCATGTGCACTTCCCAAAGTTGGATTTGAAGATTTGAGGTTGGAAATGGAAGAAAACCAAATTCTAGCAAGTGGTTCAAAATCCATTTTGGATTTGGAGGTTCAGGCATCATTTGCAGGGAAGCCATTTGAAACGGCGTAGAGGAGACGAAATTCCAAGCGACGGAATCCGGATCTTGGATTGCCATCGCTAGGAAGCGGCTAGGAGTCAGTCATCCGGGATGGTGAAATGGAAGAGGAAATCTAGGGAAGGAAACCCAGTAGGAAGTTTCTAGAAGCAATCAGAGGGTTAGGGACAACCGGACGGCAAACGAGGCACCAGGACCCGGAGGTTGGGAAGACTCTCAGGTGGGGCCATTTGGAACAGCGGAGGAGGAACGAAATTCCGAGAAGGGAATTTTGGTGACCAGAATTTGGAAGAAGATCAGAGGAAAAAAGATGAAAGGCTTGGGGTTCTAGCGGACAGTGGACCAGGGTCTAGGATCCGAGAAGATGCTCGGACGGGGCCGTTTGGAACTGCGAAATCACAACGAAATCCCGAAAAGGGAATTCCGGAAGCGAAGGTCCAGGGGGAAGGAAATGTCGAGGGTCTCGATCGGGAGAAGGGAGATTTTGCAACCGGGAAACAAAGTCTGGGAAGATGCAAGGTGGAGGTCATTTGAAATGGTGAAATGGGGACGAAATCCCAGGGACGGAATTCCAGAAATTGAATTTCGAGGGCGGATTTCGAAGAGAATGGGAAGTTTGGAATGGACGGACCTGGAGGGTCCAGGATCTGAGGGTCGGAAAGATGTTCGGATGGGGCCATTTGGAACAGCAGGGACATCACAGAATCCTGGGAAGGGAATTTCGAAGATAGAAATTTGAAGAAGGGAAAAGGCGAGTTCAAAATGCGAAGGAGATGGCCGCTAGAGGACCTAGGCTCGGAAGACACCAACGCCATTACGAAGAACAACCGCGACATGGGAAGGTTCCGGATCAATTTTTGGGTGATTTAACGGCGGATTTTTGGATTTTCACAACATGGGTTATGTGTGGAGGGGGAAAATTTACTTAATTTATGTTTCATTTTACACTTTACCCCAAGCAAAATCAGAAAATTCACAAAAAAAATAGCCAAGGCGCACGAACAGAAAACCTACCTCGAAAATCCGAAGAACAGGATGCCGGATGCGCGGAGCTCATTGGGAAAACACTTCGAAATCCGACAGGAGGAAAACCAAATTCATCGGGAGCTCTTCAATCTTTCTCTATCACTTGAGTCTTTGATAATGACGGTCGGAAAATTCAATTTTATAGCAAAAGACAGCCATTAATTCGGCATTAACTCCTCCATATGGTTGCAGGTTCGGTTGGTGAGTTTGAAAACACAGGGGCAGCGAGAGGTCCAGAGTTGGGGGTCTGGGAAGCCATCCCGGGGCAGCCGCTCGAAAACAGTGAAGACCGATAGGAAAGCCGGGAGGGGAAACCTGAAAATTGCCATAGATGCCAGAATTTTGACAAGGAAAACCCAGAAAGCTCGAGACTTAAAATATGGTATTGGGAAATGAGCTACCCCCCGCCTCGAAACACAAAATGGGTACGTAGAACGAGGTGAAATGAAAGGGACCAAAAAATAAATTGGGAAAAGAGGGTCCCCATTCTAAATGGGGCATGTGTGCGAAAGGCACAACAAATGGTGACTCCGCTGGGAGAACACTCCCGATTTTCTACAAATAAATATTCATTTTGAACCCATGATCTCTGATTTCGTAGACCTAATACAATTTTCAAATCTGAACTGAGGACAGTTTAAGGAAGGTAGGATTGAAAAGACTACAGATTTATCATGGAAGTGTGTGCATGGTGAGTTTATTTCCTTTCCTCAGAGAGAGTACGAGTAACCATTGGTCAGAGGGGATAAGCTACATAGTTCAGCTAATCCCAAAAGTAACCTGGACATTGCTTTGCTACTAGTCAGCCATCCATAGCCCCGACAGAGTTGTCACTACGATCTCACGAACATAGCTCTACTCTCAGCCAGGCGTCCATAGCCTCGGTAGAGATATTCACACACCCACACGGTTGATTTTTGCAATTTATTTATTGCTTGTGCTGGATATTTTCTTTTAGCACCTTCTTGTTCTTCTTTTTTTTCTATAATTTTCTATCAACCATGCGAATAGCGAAGTTCACAATGGGCTTGAGAATCGCAGTGGTCACTAGAACAGACTTTAGATTTTTCACTTATCTTTGCTTCCCAGTGATCACCATACTGTTCTTTTGGAGATATTTTCTTAAATTTGTTTTTGTTCCATGATAAGAGCAGGGATTCAAGCAGATAGCCCTCCTAGGTTAGTGCAAAGTACAAAAGTTGAAAACTGATACTTGGAGCTTTCAGAGGGTAGCAGTAGGGAATGACGGCTTATCTAGAGAACAAAACGAAAGCAGACAGCAAGGTAACCATTCGCTCAACTGGGCATGGCCACCACAACAGAATAGGGAGACATCTCCCAAAATCACAACAAAGTGACCAAAAAGGCAAACGAAACTAAAGGATAAAGCAGGATATCTATCTTAACTTATGCACAAGTATCTACATTGACAGCTCATAAGAGCTCAGGCCTAGAAGTAGTGCTTGAGGTGCTGCCCGTTGACTGACAACAAGACGTCTTCAACAATAAGAGTCTTTAGACGAAAAGCATTATCTCCAAGAATTTCAGCAATCTGAAAGGGGCCAAGCCAAAGCTTGTCGAATTTATTGTGTCCCGCTTTCTTTTCATGGGCCTTGTCCCAGTAGAGGACTAGATCAAAAATGTGGAAGGCCTTAATTTTGGCTCGACGATCGAACCATCTTTTGACTATGCCATGGTGTTTGGAAAATTTTTCTATTGCACGGTCTTGTACTTCTTCAAGGTGCAGCAGCTCGGCGAGGTGAGCTTCTCTGCGGTCTCCTCCTTCATAAAAGTCGTTGATGAACTAGAGGGTCAGGATTTTCAAATGTATGGGGAAGATGGGTTCTAAGCCATAGACTAGATGGTACGGGGAATCTCCAAGGGTAGCCTTGTGGTGGGTGCGATATGCCCATAAGGCGAAATGAAGTTGGGTATGCCAATCCTTAGGATTCCTATCTAGCAGCTTCTTAATCACCGTGATCAAGTTTTTATTAGTGGACTCAACAAAGCCATTGCCTTGAGGGTAATAGTTAGAGGAGAATTTGAGGGCGACACCATAATCAAAGGCCCAACTAGTGAATTTTAGTGAAGCAAACGCAGGGCCATTATCACATACTAGGGCATATAGACAACCCAAATGATTTAAGATAAAACATTCTAAGAAATTGATTACGACTTCAGTTGTACATTACCTACAAGTTATTGCTTTTGTCTATCTAGTGCAGTAATCGGAAGCGGTTAGAATGTACCTATGTCCCACAGATGATGGAGGACTTACCAGACCAATGAAGTCAAGACCCCATTGCGCGAAAGGCCTTACCTCTAGAACAGGTTGTAATGGGATAGCAATGTTCCTTTCCCTGGCAGCAGTAGTCTGGCACACATGGCAGGTACGGACATGGCTATGAGAATCCTTAAAAATGGTGGGCCAGTAGTACCTGGCTCTCAGTACTTGATGTGCAGTCGATAGGCCTGATCCATGGCCAGTTCCAAATTTGTCATAGAATTCTCTAAGGACTCGATCAACTTCCTCCTTTCCCAAGCATCGCAGATAGATACCTTCATGATTTTTCTTGTACAATATAGAGCCCTGCAACATATAGCTACTGCTTTTCAACCTTAGAGCTCATCTCCGGACTCCTTGCAAATGGGGCGGGCACTTGTGGTTTAGCAGGTAGTACACTATGTCATCGTACCATTCTCCTGGGGAGATGTCCTCCAGCTGGTACTGTTGTACCGTGAGTTCAGGTGCAGCATCAATAACTACCTCTGCCATTGTTCGGGTGAGTGCCTGTCCTCTTACCAGCTTCATCGGCTGAATCTCCATGTCATATTTCTACAGCACCATGATCCACTTTTCCCTTCATTCCCCCAACTCATTCTGCATAAGCAATGTTTTTACGACAGGGTCAAGAACTATGGCAAAGACTTTGTTGTGTAAGATATAGTGCCAAAACTTCTTGACTCCTTTAATAAGGGCATAAGCCTATTTTTCAACATTATGATAATATAGTTCGATATCCTTCAAGGGAGCGCTCATGAAGGCGATTGGATGTTTGCTTCCCTCGTTGTCCTTTTGTGTCAGTATGTTGGCACAGGAATGATCTGAAGCGAAGGAGTAAATAAAGAAAGGCTTTAGGTAGTTTGGGCTAACTAGCACAGGGGCATCAACAATGGCCTTCTTGATTCCCCCGAAGGCATGCTTTACTTTGGGGGTCCACTCGACCTTGGCATCTTGTTTTAGCATGGTGTTGAGTGGCTTGACTATTTCCGCAAAGCCTATAATGAACTTACAGACAAAGTTGATCTTTCCAAAGAAAGACTTCAATTCTTTCTTGCTGCTTGGTAGCTGAATTTTCATGATGGATTGGATATGCTCAGGGTCAATAGAAATTCCCCGCTCAGACAGAACATGCCCGAGGAGTTTCCCTTCCATGACCCCAAAGATACACTTCCTTGGGTTAAGGGATACCCCAAATGTGTGGCACCTCTCAAGTACCTTGCATAAATTAGCGACATGATTGCTTCGTTGCTTTGAAAACACCATTAAGTCATCCATGTAGATGATGATGCACTTACCAACAAGGTCCTTGAATGTGATGTCCATGGCACATTGGAAAGTGGCACCAGCGTTGATTAGCCCGAAGGGCATCCTTCTATATGCGAACGTCATCTTGTGTCGATCTTCGTATTGCACCATGACTTGGTTGTATCCCGAATATCCATCTAGAAAGGACATCATCTAGGAATCATTCACTACCTGTAACACCTCATCCAGCGAAGGTATAGGATAGTTTTCCTTCTCTGATGCTCGATTTAGATTGCGAAAATCCACATACAACCTGATTTCTCCATTTTTCTTTCTGACAGGGACCAAGTTTGCTACCCAAGTAGAGTGTCTGACCGGAAAGATGATCCTAGCTCACAGCAACTTCTGTACTTCCTTATAAATGATTGGCTCTAATAGAGCGTTGATAGGGTGCTATCGTTGGCGAAATGGTTTCGCATCTAGTCTGAGAGGGATAGTGTGCGTGATGATCGACGTGTCACAAGTCTTGAGATCATCATAGCTCTAGGCTATGACATCATGGTACTTCTGTAGCACCTCGATGATCCTTTTTCTTTCTTCTGGAGCACATACCTTACCTATGAACACGTCTTTGGTCTTTCCAGCTGTTCCCAGGTTGTAGGTATCACACTGACCACTGATAGCATCTTCTTTGGTCCGTTGATCTTGCTCTCTGATTTGATCAAGGTCAAAGATCTGTTCCAATTCGACCATACCCCTAGGGATGGTGTTGGTCTTCAAGTTGATGATCCCCTCTATATCTAAGTCCACTTCTTGGGGTTTGACTTCGTCGATTACCTGAGCAACGAACACATCCAAACTGGTGATAAAGTCTAGGATATGCTTGTCATCGTTGAACACTTGGAAATTGGCTACATTATCCAGTACCAATGGGATAGAAGTGAGTTCCACCATGAATCGCTTGAGGCCAGATAGGGATAATGGCTACAATGTACTTGCCACTTGTGCTAGGGCATTGGTGGTATAGTTCTGAGCACATGGGATTATTTGAATGTTAAAAGTGTCTAGCCCTTCTAGTAGGTTCCATATGCGGTGCTGGTAGTTAGTGAGCCTTTGGTCATAATAGGAATAGAGCGTCCTAACTTATTTTGTGACTAGCTCTGAGTCTCCATACACTTGGAGCATCTTGACATCCTTTCTCAATGCCATCAAGAGGCCCAAGACCAACGCCTCATATTTTGCCACGTTATTAGTACAATAAAATTGTAGTCTATGAGTGGAAAATTATGATTTACCTTTGGGACTGATCAGTTCAAAACCTACGCTAGTCTCGTGCTTGGATTTAGAACCGTCAAAGCGCAACATCTAGAACCCGGAGAAATCCTCGAATGCAGGGCTGACAGAAACCGTCTTGACCTTCGGTGGGGGTAGCATTTCAGTGACCACCTTGGGAATTGTAGGGGCGGGACCTACTCGAGTGCCAGATGCAAATCCTACGTATGTCAGTGAAGTAGCTCATCTCTGGGCATGTTTAATTGCTGCTTGACATAAACAGCAGTCAAATTCAGAATGAGCAACGTTTTGTACCCAGCACCAATTAGGGAGCAAGAGCTCCTGAAGGTTCACTCAATTTCCTAGGCTGAGTTGGTCACATACACACTTTCCCATAAAATCTTGGAAACCATTGAGCAACCCCCAACTGTCGCCTTCTCCCAGCTTTTCGTTATTAGACTCGATGAGCATTTCAGTGCTCGGAGGAGTATTGGTCAAATTAGTAGGTGGGCTACATAATATGAGAAGAACCTTGCTCATTCCTTCGCCTTCAAAGTCTTCTTGCTCGTTCAGGTACGCTACCAGAGAATAGTTTCCCAAACTTGTTTCGGCATAGAACACCTCATTCGTATTGTTGTACTCGATAATCATGAATTTCATTCGGGGTTCCCTATCAATTCGGATCTGATTAGGCATTCCCTTCCATGGAAGCCATATGTGAGAGTAATTTGTGGCGGCATATCCATTCAGTGCCCTCATGAAATCCCTACCTAGGATTATACCGTAGGTATCCAGGATATCAGCCACCTATATGTCAATAGTTTGTTGGATCCGAGGATCAGTAGCGAGTTGCATGTGTATCATGTTGATCTCGCCAACTATGCTGATTTTAGTTTTATCAAGCTGCATCACCTTTTGATGGAAAGGAGTTGGTGTTATTTTGAGTGCCTTGCATACACAAAGAGGCATGACATTGGTTGAGGCCCCTGAATCCAGCAAGCAATTATGGAGGTTCTTTTCGAACACACGGACGGTGGTCAAAAAGGGAGGGGTTTTGAATTTCCCTTGAAACAACCCTCCAGAAACATCCACCTGAGTGACCTGGGCTTTTTCTTTCTCGTTGCCTCTGTTTTGGGTTGGTGCCAGATTAGCTGCCCTTTCGGACTGCTTGTCTGCCTGTTGACCTAATGGCGGGTCCGCCCTATTGTTGAAAATCTGCTTGACCACCAGCTCATTTGATTGATCAGTAAAATAAACCTTCTTTGTTGGGATCTCTTCTTGACTTGTCCCTTGTGACGGGGTCCCATTTATCATTTGGAAGAAGGCGTTCCTGACTGCAAACACTTTTAGAAGTTCGAATGCGGACACGCTTAGCTTTACCTTTTTAAATTTTTCAGCAATATACTCCCCCATCTACTCAATTTCTTGGTCATTAGAAATGTTCTGGGAGGGGCTAACGTTTTGAACTTGGCCGACACTTGGTTGTTTATTTCTGCTGAGGTATCGTGTGGGTGTGAGTAGAAAACCTGGATTATTATTTGCACTTGGATTAGGAGGGGTGCTAAAATTATTTGGCGGGGTGGAGGTCGTGAAGGGACTTCCAGCATGATCCCCTGCTTGTTTATTCCTAGGGTTATAAGGGGCAGTCCATTAGTGAAACATTTGGACTTCGTCCTCCCTACATTCCTCCTCGTTATCTTCGGGACCATTATCTACTGAATTGAAAAGCTAAGCCAGAGGACTTTCAGAACTTACCTCTCTTGCTGTATCATAATGGTTTGAAACAGTTCTCTCCAACTCGAGGGGCGTTGCATTCTGCCTTTGGAAAAGCGGCCTAATTTAGCACCAACAGTGAGGCATCGTACGGATCAGATGGGACGATGTCCCGGCATCCCGAATTGTCGACTGCATTCTGAACTTACACTTGGAAGATCTGAGTCATAGTTTGAAACTCTGGACAATCCAACTCGGAATGGTGGCTTGTCTTGTGTATGCAGCACCAACCGGATAATGCAGCCTCTGCCAGGTAAACTTCGCTTGCGGGGTTTTCACTATTGTTGTTGTTGGGTTGATCAAGGGGTGTGGGAATGCCGCCATTGTTAGGGCATGTATTCCATGTCTGGTTTTTCCTTTGGAAAGGCCTCTTGTCAAAGTTCTGGCCCGAGTTCTGATTCTTGTCATAATTCTGTCCCGACGATGTGCCAGCGTCCCGATTGTCCCGATTTTCATGGTGATCTCGATTCTCCCTATTAAAGTTGGGTTGGATGCTCTTTTGCGATGTCTGTAGCTAGTTGTTCTGATTTCTTAGGTGCGTCATTTCAGTCGACTTTTTCTTGACCATCTCTGTAAGCTCATCAATCTTATCCCTTTCAGTACTACTTGGTTGCAGTGCGGTATTCTGAAGGAACACATGCTGTGTTATCGGCTAATTCTGATGAGCAGGTGGGAACTCTGTTGCTTGAAGGTATGTTGGTGTATGGGATCCTTACGGATGTGACTGTTGCTGCTGGGGTAAGTAATGAGGCACTGGGTATGCCTGATTCATTGGTTGTCCAGGATGTGGAACCATAGGCAGCTAAGGTACCAGATTTAACAGAGGTGTTTGATGCTGTAACGCTTGCATAAGTCCCTGTATCTGTGCCAGATGCACGATTTTTCCAAGAGAAGGTAATGGGATGGATATATTCTATCCCAAATCTATACTTGCAATGATGGCTTCAGCATATGCATCGACCAACCTAGCTAGTGACGGCCTCATCCTTTTTACCAATGCTAAAGTGAGGTTGCCCAGTGCGGCATAGTAAATGGGTAGGACAACAGCATCATTAAAAACATACGAAGCCTATAGCTGAGTGTACGCTCTATGGAAGCGATCATTGAATGTGCTAATTGGTTCATTGATTTCCCTTTGAACTACCATGAAATGTCTGTACGAATCTACGGGGCTGACTGGGGTCTTAAATTTTTGTAGAAATGCATTCTTTAAGACATCCCATGTGCTGATAGTTCCAGCTGAAAAATTGACGTACTAGTAGAAGGCCTCTTCCCCTAAGGAATAAGGAAAGAGCCTGCAAGCTACATCCTTGTACATGACCTGCATAGTCTTCAAAGCAATTTCAAAAATCTTGACATGTTCCTCGGCTATCCTCTACAGATCCCGGGAGTTGAACTTTGTGCATAAATTCTCAGGATTCTTGGGCATATCATGATAGAGGTTGAAAGCAAGGGGAGATGGGTTGTTACCCAGCCATGCCATTGGGAAAGGTGGTGGAGGTGGCTACGCCAGGTTTTTCTATGACTAGGATGGGACAACAACAACTGGGGAGGCAGCAACTAGGCTAGGGACTGCGTTCAGCTGGAAGGAAGTGTTCAACCCAGATGAAGCGGCAACTTGGAAAGTCTCGGTGGTGGGATAAGCGGAAGATGAAACTGTTAATGAGGATGAAGAGGGTAGGGGTGAAGGGATAGTGAGCTACTCCACGGATTTGGTTACGGATGATCCCCTGCGTTTAGCTCTCTTAGCTCGGATAGGGGGCTACAATTCCTGTAACTCCCCCTTGCTTGGCGTAGATCTCAGTATTCAGTGGAATTTCTTGGGAGAGAATGACTCGATTTGATCCATCTTTACCCTTTCAAGGCCCTCCTTCTAGCACCAGTTCTATTGATGGTGTTTTTATGCACTTCACAACATAGGTAATACATGGGTGCATCACCTCTCTTGAAAGACAATCTTCTACAATCAAATTGTAGAACACTATCCCAAGGTCTCTCGGATGTTAGGTCTTGATAGTGCTTGGAATATTTCAGTTGTTTATGTGATTTGCTGGAATCACAGGGTGGCCTTATGTGTTTCAAGTTGTAGGAGAATTGAGTTGATAAATGAAGTTCTAGAGGTCTGGAATTGATATGCTTTGGTACAGGCTCAAACAACAGTCTTAGACTCCATCATTTCATTGGATTTAGCTTTACAATGTGCAACGAACCTTGGCACAAATTGCTTCTAAAAAAAAGGAAAAAGGAAAGGGTGAGGAAGAAAGATGTTTCCTAGACCTACAACTACCGATGAACAGTGATCATGGAGGTTCCTGCTATGGACAGTTTCCTTAAACAAGATTTCACTTAACCATAATTCTCACAATATCATGAAATAAGTGCTATCTTCTAGGGATTGCAGATGTTCATCATTCATATTATGGAAGCATGAACAAAGATAAAGTTTAATGAGCAGCAATGGAATCAAAGTCTAGACTAACTTTGCACAGTCATCTACCTTTAGCAAATGACCAAAAGTATGGACAAGGAAAGCATACACACAACAACTATCTCCAAAACTAGAAATAACATGCTAAATCTACCAATTCTAATCTGAAGATGCTAGAACAGCAAAGTAACTTAAAGCAAAACTATAACTAAAGAGGGAGAGGAATCGTGAAACATATTGAGAAACCCAAATAATACACCAAAAATGACTGTATTTGCTATTTATAATTTCTATAGCATGCCTTTACAACAACTCAACTCTCTTAAAATGAGAGGAGGAAAGCCCCACTTATAGTTTTCAAAAAACAAAATGAGTGGCCAAGATTCATTTTACATTAGGGTTTCACCTACCCCATAATATATTACATTAATAAATACTTTCTTGTCTCTTCCCTATTTCGTCATCTAGTGACATCATTGTAGAAAATTTGTCTTTTAGTGATTTGCCCTCTACTGTAGCTATTTTTCAAGGAACTATTTATCGATGACTGGGTTTCCCTCTTTCTTCTTCAACACGGCATACTCCATGAAACTTAGGATTAGGGGCTGGAGCTTATCTACCTCCACGATGTTGGATTTCAGGATTTGGTAACTCCATTCCTGAGAATTACTGCCAAGCTTCTTCCAGTCTGCCTCATACTTAGCATCATTCTCTTTGCAAGCTTTTGATTGCGTGAAGGCTCAGGCCACAAAACACATGAAATCAATGATAATTTTGGTGGACATCCCATCTTCAATAATATTCAAGAAGTGGGGCTTGATGTTCTTGGGGTTCATCTCAATTGCGGGCACTTCATACCCCGTCATCAGTTTGAGGTACTGAGTACACTCCTCCCTGGACTCCCTTTCCCATTCAATGTCTGGAGCTAACCGCTCTAAAATCTATTCTAGCCTTCTCTTCTAGTGATTATAATCTCGCTTCTAGGTATCTACGAGCCAGTGATCATTGTCTTTGAAGGCAAGGTCCTTCTCCCAGATATCACTCGGCAATGTGAGAATGGCCTTGATCTTCGGGTAGGTTGCATCGTACTTCCAAGGGAACTTTTCACAGACTTGCCTTGTATCCTTGAGAGTTTTTTGAACCTCTAGGAACCTATTTTCTTCCCGAATAGCCACGTTGATACCCGTGTTCCCTAGGTCCAAAACACGTCGGAACCAATTTTCTGTAGTTTTGTCCAGGTTCTATCTTTTTCTAGTTGGTCAATCTGTTATCTGGACAAAAACTGAGGAGGGGCCGATAATGTTGTCAGCTGATCATCCAGAGATGACCACTGCTGAATATAAGTTGTTAGGTCAGCCACCTGCTCCTTTAATTCCTCCTTGGAGATCTTATCCTATTTAATAAGGTGCACTACTATGGCAACTAATTCCTAGAGATGCTCAACCTTCTGCTCCCTTGTGGCCACTCCTAGGTCGATGGTGGAGACGTTGTAAGTTATGCCATGTTCCCCAACCATCGGCATTGCTATTTGCACTGCTCTTGATCCCGAGGCATCCATGGTTATCTTCGATCTAACCCTCAGCTTCTTCTTTTTTCTGGTGCTTATTCGTGCTCTAGCCATGATGGCCTCCAGCCTTGCCTTGGGATCCTTTGACGCGGGATTCTTTTGCTTGAGTTTCCTTTGCAGCCAATCAAGCGTTTTGGGCTCTTTTCCTAGCACCTCACTTTGAGCCCTGTTGTCCTCCTTTTCGAGCTCGACAGTACTGACAATAAGAGCTTTCTTATTAGTTCCTGCATCTTATTTTCCTTTATTAGAACCTTGCTCGGATGTCTCATGTTTAGCGAGGAATTCAATACGTTGCTGCTCCTTGGGTGAATCCATTTCCTTTTCAACATCGTCTTCCTTGTTTAAAGTATCTTGATGCTCAATGGGTCTCTGCCTATTTGCTCTCTTGGAGGAAAGTTTCCTTACCATGCTCTGGAGTGTGGCCATGTTCCTCGGTGGGAGATCTGTTACCTTCTGTCTCTAGAGCAACAGCCTCCTCTTCTTGTGCAAGCCGATCCTCGGCCTCCTTGTCCTTAATTTCCTTGAGTTGTTTGCCCCACTCGACATTGAGCTCGGTGTCATTCGACTCTAGGATCAATTCAGTATCACGGTCCTCACTATCTTCACCGGACTCACTAGAAGACTCATAGGCCACCTTATCAATCTTCTGACGTTCGAACATGGGATGCTCATGATATTCAAACTCTTCATACTCTGACACTTTCTCAACCTCTAATTGCTATCATTCACACTCATCTAATATCTGCATGGTCGCCTTCATCTTTGGTGATTCAGTAGAGGGGGATGTCGTTGGAGTGGATGCCATAGCCTGAGCTATTACTGCCTGAACTATGGGATTGGTGAGCATCCCCGAAAGCTCAGAAGGCACATTCTGCATATACCTTACAAAATATTCTAGAAGGTTTGGGGCTGGTGTTGTGGCAGTGGATGCGGAAGGAAGGGAAGGGGACATGGAGGAAGAGGTCATAGGTGAAGTGGCGATGGATGATAAATCCACAGGAGTGACCTACACTATCGGAGGAGTAGGAGCAAGGTGGACAGAGATATCCACCGTAGGTGGGGAGGAAGCAAAAGTTGGGATTGAGGCAAGCGGGGTGGTGGGAGTGATCACAATGGGTGGAGATCCAAAAGAGCTAGATCCTTTGCTTGCGATCCCGAGGGGTGAACCCTTGGGCATCAACATTATCTCTATGCTTCTTGTTGTTTTTCTTTTCTTTTTAGAGGGCTATAGCTTAGAAGACTTACGGGCGTAGACCTTTGGTTTGGGTAGCTATTGGCTAGCCTCCTTTCTTTTCTTGTTCTTCTAAGGTGGTGGGGCTTTAGATGTCTCCCCAGTTGTAGCAGTGGCTTCCCCACCCCTGGAGCCACTTGGCTCACTTATGTGTTCACTTGGAAGCTCGGTGTACGTCACGATGACCCCTTGTTGTTTCAATTGGGCCACCTTCTTGTCGATCCACGCTATCGTTTGGACTTTGATGGCCTTGGTGAGCACACTAATATCACTGAGTTCTGGTGCATCCCAGTTGATAGCGGGCAGCGGTAGGTTGGAAACTGTATCGTAAACTGGATCCACAATTGCTTCCTCATCCTCCTCTAGTTGATCAAGAACCGGGCATAAGTTCACCCTTCATACATGGATGATGGTCATGTGCATATAATATCGCAACCATACCTCAAGATCATCCTTGCAGTTGGCCCAAAATTCCTCGATGTTGTGGAGGTGGGCATATCTACACCCTAGTGCCTTTATGAAATGGCCATAGGGATCCATCTGTGGCCTTGCTGTATATTGTTCAAAATTATATTCTACCAACTCCCTTTCTGAATATCCTATGCACTGGGAAGTGTGGAACTTATACATCCCCTACCCAAGGTTCATGGGATAGACGGGGCCTACTAGATGCTTTTCACTCAAGACATTGTGAATGTGTCACAGCTGTTGAGTCACCTCCAAGAGAACGATCCAGTCATTTGGGTACCGGGGCAGCTTGTTTGGTTTATCTGAGAAGTCTTCAGTGTGGATGTATATGAACCTTAGGAATTGAATATACGAGAAGGCGTATTGTTTGAGGAGGACCCGAGCACTATGGGATGTCTTATGAAAATCTCCTCCTACTGATCGGATTACGTGGGCAATGAATGCGTCATTCACCTTGCAATATTTTATTTTGAAATTCCTAAACTGCAACTGATGGTATTTTTTATATAGTTTGAGCTCTGGCCCTGATGGATCACTTCGCATTACTGTCAAACCTTGATAGTGTCATTGATTAGCAATGAAATACACCAAGTAAGAGGTCATGAAGAATTTGTTAGTTTTCTTGACAGTGGTAAACTGCTCGTGGAAGCAGTCGTTGATGATCTCGCCCCAATAGAAGACAGTGCCCTTACCTCGGAGAATCTATTCTATGAAATAGAACATCCACTCCTAAAATAAAACCATGCTGGGAAGGCCCATGACTCGGCTGAGCAGAGTTACAAGGTCATGGTAGTCTTCATGGAAATCACTGAGATAGAGCTCCTCAGGGAGCTTCCCAGCACTAGCCCATTTGTCCTTCAACCAGCACTGGTTGATAAGCCTTTTACATTCCAACGGGTCCTATTCCCACACCTCCTTATAGTCTTCCAAGGTGGGGACCTCCATGCTCTCAAAGGCGGGAATGTGGAAGGTCTCCGTTATGCCCGACGGAGACATATCCTCCAAGGATATTCCCCTAATGATCCATGATTGTTTTGGTATCAGATTGGTATGCCTCCACACATGCCATCACCAGCTCTAGGGCCACTAGGGCTAGCGGGAAACCTACAGCCTTAGCAAGTCCACTGATCTTTATTAATTTAGCATTTGCAGTCTTCGAGTTCATTCTGACCCTCTGCGTGAATTCATCAACATCGACTTGCCCGATGTTGGTATCCGAGACATCCCTCCAAAGGGTAGTGATCCTGGATTGAATAGGGACCCCTTGGAACTTTTACTTCATCAAGTCTTTATCCTCCTTGCCCCTTGGTGGCTTAGCTATTCCTTTTCCCTTTTTTGAAGCACCAGAAGTCTCTAGGCCGGATTCCATAAATCCTGCACAACAGACGAGAATTAGTAACAATGAACTTGAGAAAATGGCCAGCGGAAAACCCTTGCATGTCAAGATTAGTTCGGCAATCACATTCAAATTTAATAATCATAGAAGCAAGATATTCTGTCATTAGAGGTCAATGCAAACAACTTGGAGTTCTTGGGCTGAAAATCCCTTGGCAGAATGTCGCTTGAAAGGGCAAAATGAGAATGGAATTCCCATATGCACTTCCTGAAGTTGGATTTGAAGATTTGAGGTTGGAAATGGAAGAAAACCAAATTCTAGGAAGCGGGTCAAAATCCATTTTGGATTTGGAGGTCATTTGATGCCCCATTTCAAGGTTCGGGCATCATCTGCAGGGAAGCTATTTGAAACGACGCAGAGGAGACGAAATTCTAGGTGACGAAATCAGGATCACAGATTGCTATCACCGAGAAGCGGCTATGAGTCGGATGTGTGGGACGGTGATACGAAAGAGGAAATCCAAGGAAGGAAACTCGGTAGGAAGTTTTCGAAAGCAATCAGAGGGTTCAGGACAACCGGATGGGGAACGAGGCACTGAGACCTGAAGGTCGGGAAGACTCTCGAGTGGGGTCGTTTGGAAGGGCAGAGGAGGAACGAAATTCCAAGAAGGGAATTTCAGTAACCAGAATCTAGAAGAAGATCAGAGGAAAAAAGACCAAAGGCTTGGGGTTCTGGCGGACAGTGGACCGGGGTCCGGGATCCAGGAAGATGCTCGGACGGGGCCATTTGAAATGGTGAAATCACAATGGAATCCCGAAAAGGGAATTCTAGAAGCGAAGGTCCAGGGGGAAGGAAATATCGAGGATCTCGATCGGGAGAAGGAAGATTTTGCAGCTGGGAAACAAATTCCGGGAAGACGCAAGGTGGAGGCCGTTTGAAATGGCAAAATGGGGACAGAATTCTAGAAACTGAATTTTGAGGGCGGATTTCAAAGAGAATGGGATGTTCAGAATGGACGGACCTGGAGGGTCTGAGTTCCAAGGGTTAGAAAGACATTCAGACGGGGCCGTTTGGAATGGCGGGGACACCACGGAATCCCGGGAAGGGAATTCCGGAGATAGAAATCCGAAGAAGGGATAAAGCGAGTTCAAAATACGGAGGAGACGGCTGTGGGAGGACCCAGGCGCGAAAGACGCCAGCGCCATTCTGAAGAACAGCCATGACGTGGGAAGGTTCCAGATCGATTTTTTGGTGATCTAACGGCAGATTTTTGGATTTTCAAAACATGGGTTATGTGCAGAGGGGGAAAATTTACTTAATTTAGCTTTCATTTTACACTTTACCCCAAGTAAAATCAAAAAATTTGCAAAAAAAAAAGCTAGGGCACGCGGACGGAAAACCTACCTCGAAAATCCGAAGAACAGGATGCCGGATGTGCAGAGGTCATCGGGAAAACACTTCGAAATCTGACAGGAGGAAAACCAGATTCACTAGGAGCTCTTCAATCTTTCTCTATCACTCGAGTCTTTGCTAATGATGGCTGGAAAATTCAATTTTATAGCAAAAGATAGCCATTAATGTGGCATTAACTCCTCCATACAGTTGTAGGTTTGGTTGGTGAGTTTGAAAATGCAGGGGCGACGAGAGGTCTGGAGTTCGGGGTCTGGGAAGCCATCCCGGGGTAGCCGTTCAAAAACAGCGAAGACCGACAAGAAAGCTGGCAAGGGAAACCCGGTGAGGGAAACCCGGGAGAGGCAATCTGGCAAAGAAAATCCGGAAGGGGAAACTCGGGAGGGGAAACCCAAAAATTGCCATAGATGCCACAATTTCAACAATGAAAACCCGGAAAGCCAAAGACTTAAAATATGGTATTGGGAAACGAGCTACCCCCCGCCTCGGAACACAAAATGGGTACACAGAATGAGGTGAAACAAAAGGGACCAAAAAACAAATTGGGAAAAGAGGGTCCCCATTCCGAACGGGGCATGTGTGCAAAAGGCACAACAGTTAGGAAGTATAATTGGGAAATTTCATCTAACTTTTGAAAATATCATATTTTTTTTGTTTTAGCTGAGAATCAAAGACTTGTTGATATTGATAATTTGAACTTAAATTGATATAGGGGTATTCTTTTTATTAAAATTGTTTCAGATACAATTTGAGCCTTATATTTTATATTGCACCACCAAAAATTTAAATCTTAGTATATAGCGATATTAAAGAACATCATCTGAATATAATCAAAATACAAACATTTTCTAAAATTAATCTATATTCTTTTTTGTCAATTGAATTGGTCTATCTCAAGATATAGAATCTCTTATGTATATTTGTTGGATATACATATTTTTGTAGCATTAAATTACCCTGTTATATCTTGGTTAAAGTATTCAACTTGGGAGCACAACCCTAATCCACGTTTGTATACGTTGGACACATTTCACTCATAGCTACATAATTAGGGTTAAAAGATACACTTCTCGCATATTCAGAGCTTGGTCTCAACACCCAATATTTTATCTCATGCCTCAGCTTTGATTCAGTAGGTAATAGATACGATAACCTCATATCCATGGCCTACGTATATAATATTCCCTCTCCACTTAATTCTTAAGTTTCACTTGTTGATATTTAAGAACAGCTCCATAATATAAGAAAACTAATTAAAGAATAGGTCAACATATTTTTGTAGAGTATGATACCAATGTGGAAACAAGTGTTTTTTTAATCTGAAGCTCAGAGTTATGAATAAATGTCAAAGGAATACACAAATTAGAGTACTTTATATTACCTATTCCAATAAAAAAAACACCGATACAAATAAGATAATAGGGAGATAGAGTCATGTTCAAATACAAACATTGATTATGTTATAATTATTCAAACCTCTACAGCTAGACTACTCTTAACAAAACTTATACAAGTGTATTGTATTCATCTGATGTGTTGTCTATTATTTAATACAAATCCCTAAATGCTAAATAAGAATCCCAAATATTTAGCTACATTTCCTATATATCTGACACTCACTTATCCAAATATTTTTCAATCACGTAGTATTGCATTGAATCCTTCTTTGCAAAATTCAAATTTGATTTTTGGTAAATTTTTTTCAATACATTCGCCACCATCATTTTAGTTGTGTAGTATTCCATTTGAATATTGTTCTCCTTAATTTTTTCATGAATGAAATGGTATTGTACCCCTATATATTTAACCCTTCCATGATAGGTTGAATGCTTTGTGATGGCTATGCAACTTTGGCTATCACACATCAACACCGTTGGTTGGGTCTAAGTAACCCCAATGTTCTACAAAACTCTTCTCAACCAAATCAATTCTTTTGTAGCTTGGCATGTTGCTATATATTCTACTTCTATGTTGGAGAGAGAAAGTTGGTTGTTTCTTACTTTCCCACGAAACTACATCTCCATTAAGGATAAAATAGAAACCTGATGTTGATCTCTTGCTATCAATGTCCCTTGCCCAATCTGCATCACAATAACCTAAAGTTGATCGCTTTCTATCAATGTCCCCTACCCAATGTTGTGGTCCAAGCTATCTAGAAAATTTTCTCACCACACTTACAACTTGTGCAATATCAGATCTGCTAGAAGCCATTGCATACATTAGGCTCCCAACAACATTTGTATATGGAATTATACTCATATAAATTTCTTCCTATTGTGTTTTGGGACACATTTCCAGTGAAAGTTTCTTACTTACTTCCATTGGAGTTCTTATTGGTTTTCAATATTCCATCTCGAACTTCTTGAGAATGTTCCTAATGTACCTCTCTTGATTAAGATGGATTTTCCTATTTTCCCTATCTCTTAATATTTGAATGCCCAAGCAATAATGAATCACAGTAGCTGGTCATTTCAATTTCTACAGCTAATTGAGATTTTAAAAAGTCTAACATCTTAAGATCATTACTTGAAATGATAGTTTCATCTACATATAAGGCTAAAATGATCACCGACTCACCAATATGTTTGATATAAAAATTTGTTGCAACTCATGTATCCTTCATTTTGGAGAATCCCATGAATACATTCATATCATGTTCTTGAGGACTATTTGAGTCCATACAATTGTTGAATATTAAAGATACTGAGAGAGGGGGTGAATCAATATCTTTATTTTATTGAAAAAACACCATCAATTACTTTAATGCATAAAATAGAGAAGAGAAAGAACAAAGCATGAAATCACACAACACAAGAACACCAGAATTTTATGTGGAAAACCCAATGAGGGAAAAACCATGGTGAGGGTTAGCTCACTATATATATAGTTGTTTCAATACCAGATACAAAAGAGGCTCATTGCCAATTACAAAAGCTCATTGCTTACATGGACTCGTTTTCCAAACAAGGAGGCTCACTTCCTACAAAGTATAGATTCAATTCCTTTAATGCTCAGAGTATTCACTTGCATGTCAGCAGAATAATATTCACCCTTCTACTTGCACACTTTGCATATCCAACACACACACACACACTTCTTTTCTTCATCTACAAACAATCATGTATATATATCTGATATATCCACATACATCAATTAGGTTGGCCTAATTGGATGCAATACATATTTTCAAAAATATGATGTTCAACTTCATACAAAATTTCTCTAAAAGTAATTTAACTATGTGGCATGCAATATTATGTCAGCTAGGACCAAACCTAGGTCACACATATATTTACAATACATGTGAAATTATTAACTGATTATTAGGTCAGGTATGGATAAAACTAATAATAAAGTACAATCATTAAATTGATGCCAACACACCATCCAATCATATGAACATACAAGAATGCATACATACACACTTCTAATAAGCATAAACCTCTTCCCTAAACCTTAAACAATGATGATCACCAAAGGTAACATGCAAACCAAAATACCAGATCAAACACTAGAGGATGTAAACTTGCTCTACATACCGATTTAGGGTACCAGACCAACCTGATACCATAAAAAACATGTTGACATCAATGAAAATATAAAGACTAATATTCTTCATTCTTCCAACAATCTCCCCTTTGTCATTGATGGAAACATGTGCCAACAAAAATGTATTTAAGAACTCTCATCCAATCTCTCCCAAAAATCTCCAAATCTCTCCCCCTTTGACATAAATGGAAAAGGGAAACCAAAACAAAAAGGGTCTAAACATGGTGACATTCAAAATTCCAAAATTCCAACTCTTTCAAAAACTTGCAACATCTTCAAGACATTCAAAATCTTAAAACGTCAAAATATTTCAAACATTCAACCTTTCAAAATTCCTTCTTCAATATTTTCTTCTCACCTTGTTTAGTTTCCCTTTTTCTCTTTCTTTTCTCTCCTCCTTTTTTTTCCAAAATGAAACAAATAGCATAAATTTGAACATTCAAGATTGAATTAAAAATGACACTCTTCACCTGAAACACCTTCTTGTATCTTTCTTTGATAGCTGGTAACATTTTCTTCTAGGAAAATACAACACAATCCATTCTCATGCACATGCTTTCTAATAAGGCTAAAAATGTGAAAGAAGATGACCAATCTATAGATGAGCACTGAATTTCAAAATCTTCTACATCATTGAGTATTCTGAAAAGATGGTCTAACCAGACCTCAACAATCTCTCTAACAAGCCATAAGGTTTTCACCACAACATCTCTTTGTCTCTACATAATGATCAACTCTTCTTGTAATTCACCAACTCTTAGTCTTTGTTTCCGTTCTTTGTCTTTAAATATATCAAATTTCTTTATGATGTTATTTACCTCAAGTTAAATTGCTTCAATCTTTCTTCCAAAATTGTCAACCTTAGCAGGCCACTAGAGACAGTACTTGTAGATGTCTAACATTTCTTTGATTCATTTCTTTGTCTCATTGATAAGTTCGAATAACCTCTTCTTAGATTTAGTACATCTCTTTTCAACCATGGCTTCTAGCTTACGTCCATCCAGACCTTCTAGTAACATTCTTTCTTCAACAACCTCAACGAATTTTTTTATAAATGAGTCAGAAATAATTGATACATCAATACCTTTTCTAAGAAAATACTCAAGTAGAGCATCGTCAATCTTGAGTCTACCCGCTAGAGAGGATGCATTCCAAACTTCACCAATTTTCTTCATCTTGCCCTTAATTAACATTGTCTGAATACCATCTAGATCATAGGATTCAGATCCAGACTGAGATTCATCTTCTTTTTCCTTCTCTTCCAGAATGAAAATGATGTCTTTGGTGATAGCTTTTCTTTTCTTAGATTTCAGAGGGGAATTACTAATGACAACTTCCAATTCTTTTGTTCTAAAGGATGAACCTTCCTCAAATCAGCTAGACATAACCAAACTAGAGCACATATCTTTCTACAAAGATAAGAAAAAGGTTTTACACATACTTACTTTATCTTCCAAGCCTTCCAAGTATATGTATATTTGTCTTCCAATGGAAATCCTAGATTCCCACTAAACACCTCCCTTTGTAACACTTTCTAGAATCAAGCCACATAGATCAAACTGCTTATTCTCCTTTACCATTTTAAACACCAGATATATGACAATAGCTGAAGTAGAGCCATCCCGATTTCAAAAATAAATTTTATACGAAATGCCATATGCAACATACCTCAGAAATAATTGACAATAGTATCTATCACTAATGATCAAGGGTATTTTTAAATTCCTATCAGCTCCTCTACTTCCTTGTATTTTATGGTTTTCTTTACGAGAAGGTCTCCAATTGTGTATAACTCGGTGACAGCCTCGGTCACTTCCTTCCTAATAAGATAGGATTTTTCCTACACAATGCTATCTTCTTTGAATTTACTCAAAAGAAATAAGATAAATTCTCTATTAGATTAATTAATCTAAGGGAATTCTCCCCAAAAATCCAAGCCTAGGGTTCTTATGTTCTATAAGTCATTCTACTCTAACCCTAATTCCATTTTCTTTATCTTTCAATGATCAAATTCATCCAATTCGACTCCTTTTAGCCTCAATGGGATATTTCCACTCGATCCTCTATTAGAAGATTCTATCATAACACTTAAATTCTTCAAATTCAACAAGAATTTCTTGTTTTACCTTTCTTTGTGGCTGTAAGAGTTAAACTTCCATCGCTTGTTCTCGAATGTTCACAAAAATCTCTTAGAAATGCTCTAAATTGCTTCAGGCTCACTCCAAGATAGTTCCAAGTCACTCTTCAGATTCTTCAAATGCATAGGAGATCAAAATGACTTGCGAAATTTGCTTTATACACCATCATTTTTCCCTAATTCACATTAATTGCAAAAATCTAATAAAAAATTTCTTCCACAACACCGAGAAACCCTAATTCACTCCACAAAAGAACATTCTTACACTTTTTCTTTCGGTTTCTTTTGCATCACCTTCGTCTAGCCATTCCTTACAACATATACTTGTGCCAACATCTGACACTCCATGTTTCTAGGGGGTTTAAGAAATTTTATGATAAAAATCCCCCTAGGACCATGCTAGGTCTAATTCTCAAAGGAATCATATGCACAGGATAACGGTACAAAAAAATTAGTAGTCTCTGATTCTTCTGTATTCTTCCATATCTTGCTCATTTCTTTCTTGACCTCCTCTTTCTCAATATTTTTCATAGGTTCATCATCTTTTATTAGAGTAGACAACTTTCCCTTTTTACTTATGCACACTTTTGAAATGCATCTCCATTTTTTTCAATTATAGCAGACAACATTTATCTGACTAGCTTGACTTCCATTAGCTCTTGATCTATATTGATTTTCTTTGTGTCCAAAATTTTTACAGGTATAGAAATAACCATCAAAAGATTGATTTATCCTACCTCCATTAAACTAATTCATCATCTGATTTATGCATTCACTAGCTCTATGTCCAATCTTCTTGAATGTATAACATTGTCCAAAGAGGAAACCAAAAAAATAATTCATCCTGCTCCTACACTAAGTTTCCCTATGACCAAATTTATTACATGAAAAACAAACACCATTGAATGATGGGTACCTTTGAGCATTTGGTTGTCTATAGGAAGTCTCCTTCTTGGATTTCTTTTATGCTTCTCTTTATCTTGAGATTTTTGATTATTTATAGGATTCAAGTTTTGCATATTCTCACCAGCTTCATTAACTAAGCCACCTTTTTCGTTAGAATTTCTCTATCTTGCTATCAATTCATCAAGCATTGTGGATCTTGTCTTCAAATAATCTTCACAAATTTTTTCTTTCTATAATTCTGTTTTTTGATTCATCACTTCCTATTCAAGCCTTGAGCATACATCATACTTACTTTGTATCATTGTATTCAAAAACTCCTCAACTCTCTTTTTTTTATCCACTTTCACCTTTAGTCTGGTAATCTCTTCATTTTATTTTTTTAGTTGCTCACTCACTTCTCTATGTCTCTCTTTGAAATTATTTTATTTCTCTTTCAATTTCTGAATGCATTCATTTGCTTCATCAAGATTTTCTTTCAGATCTATGTTTTCAATTTCAGCCTTGTCAAGATCTTCAAGGGCACTTTGGAGCTCTTCTTTATCTATTTTTTCAATCTTCAATATCTCCCTCAAGTTGTTAGACTTCTCTAGAGGAACCAAGGCTCTAATACCAATTGTTGAATATTCAAGATACTGAGAGGTGGGTGAATTAGTACCTTCTTTATTTTACTGAACAAACACCATCAATTACTTTAATGCATAAAAAATAGAAGAGCAAGAAAAAAGCATGAAATCACACAACACAACAACACCAAAATTTTATGTGGAAAACCCAATGAGGTAAAACCCACGGTGAGGATTAGTTAAATATATATAGTTGTTTCAATCACAAATACAAAAGAGGCTAACTACTAGTTACAAAAACTCATTGCTTACAAGGACACACTATGCAGATAGGGAGGCTCACTACATACAAAATATTATAGAAACAAAATGGCTTACAGCCAAAATATGAACTGATAGGGTTACACCACAAGTATAGATTCAGTTCTTTTGATGCTCATAGTATTGAATCACATGTCAATAGACTAATCTTCAACCTTCTACTAACACACTTCACATATACAACACACACACTTCTTCTCTTCATTTACAAACCATCATGTATATATATCTGATATGTCCACATGCATCAATTAGGCCAACCTAATTGGATGCAATACATATTTCAAAAAAATAACTATCAGCTTCGTACAAAATTTCTCTGAATATAATTCAACCATGTGTCATGCAATATTATGTCAGCTAGGACCAAAGCTAGGTCATAGATATATCTGCAATACATGTTAAAATATTAACAGATTGTTAGGTCAGCCATTAATACACCTAATAATGAAGTACAATCATTAAACTAATTCCAGCACAGCATCCAATCATATGAACATGTGGGAATGCATACATAGACACTTCTAATAACCATAAACCTTTTCCAAAAACCTTAAACAATGATGATCACCGAAGGTAACATGCGAGCCTAAATACTAGGTCAAACACTAGAGGATGTAAACCTGTTATGCATAATTGTTTAGGGTACCAGACCAATCTGATACCATAAACAACATGGTGACATCAATGACAATATATAGATTGATCTTCTCCATTCTTCCAACAACAATTTCTTCTATAGGTTGCATACCAATTGTTCCTTTCCCTCTTGTATGTAGTTGTCTAGTTGTTCCATATAAACTTCTTCCTTTAAGAAACCATGTAAAAATGTTGTTTTTATATCTAATTGATGCACATGAAGATCCAAGGTTGCAACAATTTCTAATAGAACTCTTATGGATGTTATCTTGACTATAGGTGAGAATGTGTCATGATAATCCAAACTTGCAATTTGGGAGTAACCTTTTGCCACCAAATGGGCCTTGTAGCAGTCTATCAATCCATCTGACTTATACATTTGCTTGAATAACCATTTACACCCAATTACTCTTCTTTTGGGTGGAAGACTTGTGAGTTCCCAAGTCTAATTTTTTATGAGTGATTGATATTCAGTGTCCATTGCTTTCTTCCAATCTGCTACATAAATTATTTCATGTGCTTCTTGGACGTTGAGCGGTTCATCCATTTCTACATGAGGTGCATATGATTCTAATTCTTTTTGAGTAGGCTTTCATGGTCTTGTTGATCTTCAAAACTATTGCTCTCCTTGTACTTCTCCTATGGGTTGTGTGGTTGCAACTTGTAATGGTCTTGCTAGAGTAGAATCCTTATGTTTAGATTCTTCATCAGATCCAAGATCATAGAGCCTTATTTATGAATCCTTAGCATTTTTCATCTTTGCTAATTTATCAAAAACTAAATTTCCGTCAAAAATGATGCATCTTCTTACTAGAATCTCATGTGTTATAGGATCATAAATGTGGTCTCCTTTTGAATTGACACTATATCCAACCATTATATATTTATTTCTCTTATCATCTAGATTCCTTCATTCTTAATCTGGTATGTGTGCATATGCTAAGTAGCCAAAAATTATAAAACTACTAACACTTAGCTTGCTTCAATACCATGCCTCAGAAGTTGTCTTCTTATGCAATGCAATAGTTGGCAGCCTATTTTGTAAACATGTTGTAGTAGAAATTGCTTCAGCCCAAAAAACATTGGATAATCCACTACTTTTAAGCATGCATGTCAAACTTTCAACAAGATTCCTTTTCCTTCTTTCTGCCACATTGTTCTATTGTAGTGAATAATGAACATTGTACTCATGTTTGATCCCTTCCTTTACACAACAAATTTTGAAAGAATTTGAGGTATATTCACCACCATTATCACATCTAAGTCATTTCAAAGGTTTCCCTAATTTCTACTCACCAAATGCTTTTGAAATCCTAAACATTTCTAATGCACATGATTTATTTTTGAGAAAATAAACATAGGTCATTCTAGATAAATCATCAATAAAGGTAATAAAATACCTTTCCCCTTTGTGTGACCTTGTTTTCATTAGACCACAAATATCTGAATGTATGAGTTCCATTTCCTCATTAGCTCTCGTTTCTCCTTTCTTTGAGAAGGGGAATCTATGTTACTTTCCCAAACAACAACCTTCGCACACTCCCAACTAAATCAGCATAGGAATATTTAAATCCTCTACAAGTTTCTATCTTTTTAATACCTCAAGGGAACATGTATTTGCATGTTCAAATCTATGATCCCAAAACATTGAATTTTATTTTTCAGTATTTGTTGTTGTCAACACCACTTCAGGTATTATTGCACATAACTTGTATAAATTTCCATCTCTTACTCCCTTAGCAATAGTAACTCCTTCCTCATTATTTAGAACACACACCTTGTTGTAAAATTGTGAAAATATTCCAGCATTGGTAATCTTACTTTTTGATAAAAGACATTTTGCTAGAGCAGGGTTATACCACAGATCTTGGATTTTCTTATTTCCACCATTCGACATGTTCAGTGAGATATTTCCAACTCCTATCATCTCAAGCTTGTTGTCATCTCCAAGATTGGAAATCTTCCCTTTGGGTACTTCTTTGTATGGTGTAAACTACCCTCTTTGAGGTGTCATATGTTGAGTTTCTCTTGAATCTAAATACCAACACTTCGAAACACTAGAATTTGGGGATGTGATAACTGAAAAAAATTATTCTTCACCATTTCTTGAATTGATGTTAGCTTCAACTGCCTTAATTCTCTTTATCTTATCTACCCATGCTAACCACTTTTTTCCTTCTTTTTCTCCTCCTTTGTGTCTTTACCATTCTTTGAGACATTGGACTAAGACCTAGATGAAATTTTATTTCACTGTTCTTCTTTGTTTTTCCCTTGTTTGTTGTTGAAAAAAAGGTTGTAGTGTTCTTAGCATTCAAACCCACACCTTTCCTTCTAATTTCTTCTTGAAGTAGTTTTTCTATTATTATAGGAAAATCCAGGTTAGCTTGAATGCTAAGTGTTACTACCACTTTTAAATAGGATTCTCGAAAACTCCCAAGAAGTGTCATAACAGTGTCTTCGACTGAAATTACTGACCCACATGCTGCGAGTTGATTTGTGAGAGATTTAAAGTATTTTGTGTGGTCTAATATCTTCTATGGTTCCTACATCTTTAATTGAAAAAAAATTCTTTTAAGATACAGTCTTATACTAACATCATCTGATTCATATAATTTAATCAACTGATCTCGAGCATCCTTTATTGTTTTTTCCTCACTTACATGCAAAATCACATTATCACTCAAACTTAAAATTATACAAGATTGAGCCTTACCTTCCTTTCACTCCCACTTACTAATCAAATCTGCATCCCAGGTGGGCTTAGTCTCAGTTCCTTCAACTATATTGAGAAAGCTCTTATTCAATAACAACATCTCCATCTCGAGCCTCCAAAGATTAAATCCAATGTTGTCAAATTGTTCTACTATCCTTTGAGGATCTCTTGCAAAAAATGAGGCCATCTCTCTATCCTTTTTCTAATACTTCTCTTAGTAGCTTCAAATTCAACAAACTCTAACACTAGTCTAGTGATTCTCTAATACCATGTCATTTTTATTTGAAGCTTAGAGTTATGAGTAAACGACAAAGGAATACACAAAATAGAGTACTTACTGTTATCTATTCAAGTAACAAAAGCATCGATACAAATAAGAGAATAGGGAGACAAAGTCCTATTCAAATACAAACATTGATTATGCTATAATTATTCAAACCTCTATAGCTAGATCACTCTTAACAACACATATACAAGTGTATTATATTCATCTGATATGTTGTCTATTATTTAATAGCAAGTGCTAAATGCTAACTAAAAACCCCAAATAATCGGCTACATTTCCTACATGTCTAACAACAAGTAGAACTATTTAAGGAGTAAAAGATGCATTTGGAGGATATGGTGGGAAAGGAAAACTCATCCAATATAATTGATCAATTAGTATTTATCATGGTTGTCAGTACCAATTATTTTATAGAGAATTACTTGTCTCTTCCTATCAGAATCCATGAATTAAGCATGGAGCAGTACTAGGACTATCTTCTCCATATCTCTAGTAATCTCATCGAGGTTCCCATTATATCTATTTCATACAAGTTAATCCAACATCACATATGTTTTTCCATTTTTTATCCCCAACCTCTCAAGTGCTGAGATCTTTTTTTGGGTTTTGGTTAAACAATATTTGTGCAAACTCGGTGCTTGCAACCTGGGTGTTATTGGTCTCCTTCCGCTAGGGTAATTATCAGTAAAGAAATATATTTACAAGCATTCAATTGGATCACCATGCATTGAAGAATTCAACCAAATTGCAGTCTCACACAACACAAAATTGAAGAAAAAAATGGGGAGAGTGAAAGCTCACCTTCTTAGAATAGCTTTGGCATACTTGAACAACTATGACATCCTTTTCGAAATTATCACGTCTCTTTTGAAATATGGTATGGATATGAAAAAAAATGAATTTGGTGGATAGATCATCAAATTTTATTTTGTGTAATTTAACAATTCCTTAGTTGTGTATTTTAGGGTTCAAGTCATCAAGCAGGGGTTGTTGTGGGACAGGATCAATAGAAATGGCATTCTCCTACAATTTTGTAGCTCTGATTACTCGTGCCGATGCATCAAATTTATTTTTTTTGGGATTCCATTCATCCAACACATAAGACATACAAAATACTTGCAAAGGTCTTGTAAAAATAAATACACTTGGTTGGGGTTACTCAAGATTAGAAAATCCAACACTCTCCCTTAATATTGAGCCTTTATTTTTTTCATCACCATTCAAAACTTTCGGCGCAAAAGTTTTGAAGCAAAGGTTTCCAACTTGCACCTGTTCAGATTTCCTACACTTTTTTGAATCGAAGTTCTGGCACATTGGCACTTTTCTGAGTTTTCCTAAACATAAGTTCTGGTGCATCGGTGCTTTTCTGAGTTTTCCATAATCAAATTTCTGGCACATTGGTTCTTTTTTGTTTTTTCTTGAACACAAGTTTTAGTGCATTGATGCTTTTCTGAGTTTTCTAGAACCAAAGTTTTGGCACATTTCTACATACCAATCCTATCTCTTAGGCATTCAAAGGATTCTTTTGACAATGCCTCTGTGAAAATATTAGTGAGTTGTTGCTCAAATTTGTAGTACTAAAGTTTAATCTCTCCATGCTCCACCAACTCCCTTATGAAATGGTAACATATTTCAATATGCTTGCTTCGTCCATGAAAGATGAGATTCTTAGTCAACGCAATAGAAGAAATGTTGCCAAAGAATATGGTTGTACCATATTCTTGCTACTCATTCAAATCTGCAAGGATTCTTCTAAGACAAATAGCTCTGCATGCTATTGCATTTGCTACAATATAATTTGCTTCAGCCATGGAGAGAGAAACTATGGGCTACTTCTTTGATGCCAATGATATTTTTCCTAAACCCATGTGGAACAAATATCTTGATGTGCTCTTCTTGTCATCTATATATCCTACCCAATCATTGACTATGTACCCAACTAGTTGAAAATCATTAGAGGTGTATACATAATTTAATAGCCTTTTGCGCCATTGACATACCTTATAATTATTTTTCTTGCATGCTAGTGGGCATCCTTAGGTTGCTCCATGAACCTAGAAATTAGGATTACCACGTACAAAAAATCTAGTCTTGTTGTTGTCGAGTACATGAGGCTTCCAATCATGCTCTTGTAGAGAGTTGGGTTAACATCACTAATGTTCTTGTCTTTGCTTAATTTCAGACCAATAGCTATTAGAGTTGGGGCCGATTTGATATCCAATATTCTAAATCTCTTCAAGACTTTTTTAGCATATTTTTTTTATGAAATAAATATGCCAAGATTTGTTTGTTGGACCTCTATTCCTAGAAAATATTTTAGAAAACCTAGGTCTGTCATTTCAAACTCATTTTTCATTGCCTCTTTGAAATGAACAATGAAAATATTATTATTTCTTGTGAAAATTAAATCATCTATATACAAAATAGCAATAAGAATCTCACCATTGGTTATCTTCATGTAGTGTGTGGGCTCACTACTGCTTTTTCTAAAGCCATTGCTCACAAGGTACAAATCAATTATGTTGTACCATGCTTGTGGTGCTTGTTTCAGCCGATAGAGATATTTTTGGAGCCTATAGACTTTGTCTTGTTGCCTTGGGAATTCATAGCCAGGTGGTTGCTCCAAATACACCTTTTCATTTAGCACTCCATTCAAGAAGGTTGAATTTACATCCATTTGTAATACTTTCCGTTCGTGCTAGGCTATAATTGCTAGGACTTCCTGCACTATTTCTAGCCTTGCAACTAGTGAAAATTTCTCATCATAGTCTCATCCAAGATGTTATGCTATTCCCTGACAACCAACCTTGCTTTATGCCTCTCAACCTTACCATCAGTAGTGTATTTAGTCTTATAGACCCACTTAACTCTAATGGTTTATTTCCCTTTGTCTAAATCAGTGAGATCCCATGTCTTGTTTCTGACTATAGAATCCATCTCTTCATCCATGGCCTTACACCATTTTTATTTTTTCATGACTTCTTCAAAATATATTGTGTACAATTTGTGAAATCCAACTTCACAAAACCCAAAAATCACTTGCATGCAAATAACCTATCACAGAAAGAAGAGATGGAGACAAAAAAGCAAAGGGTTCTCTGAAAGTTGAGAATGCATTAATCAAAGAGAATGAAATAATACAATGAGATCAATCATTATGAAGGAGACCAAGAAACCCTAAAGTGTAACATAAAAGGGATGCATTTAATAATTAGAATAATTATGAAATTCCTACAAAATGAAAACTAAGTTAATCTTTAGATAAATATAAAAGGTAACTTAATTAAAATAATTAAGTAATAAACCTTTTACTCTAACACCCCCCCTTAAGATGAACTTAGGGAGTAGATATAAACTAAATGCATGAAAGAAATACAACTACCAGCTAGAAAGAAAACAAGGGTCCTAACAACTAGGCCTGATCAGGTACCTGAATACAACCAAATATTTGTAAAGTGGAGTAAAGGAGAAAACCCAGTGGGAAAAAATCCTCTCCAGAAAGAGATGAAAAAGCATGCTGAATAAAAACATGAAGGAAGGAAGGCCTCACAAACCCCCCAAGGACAACTTCCTTCACCCCAAGTATGGAGTGCAACTAAAGATAGTGTGGAAGTGCCAAAGGTTTAGTGAAGATATCAGCAACCTACTCCTCTATAGGAATGTACTACAAGATGAGAGAACCATCCTGAATCAACTACCTGATAAAGTGCATGTGGATCTCAATGTGCTTAGTTTGTCGATGCTCCACTGGGTTGTAGGAAATGTGAATGGCACTCTGATTGTCACACCAAAGAATAGTGGGACTATCAGGAGGAAACCCAAACTCTATCATCAACTACTGAAGCCATAAAATCTCCTAACTGGCTAACACTATTGATCAATACTCAACCTCTATAGATGATAATTAAATAGCAAACTGCTTCTTGCAAAACCATTTGATAGGACTAGAACCAAGGCAAAAAACAAATCCAAAAGTAGAGTTTTGATCATTGAAATCACTAGCCCAATTTGAGTTAGTGAAGCCAATAATGTGAGGGGATCCTGAAGTGTAGTGAATTCCCTAATGAGTAGTGCCCCAAATGTACCTCAAGATACATTTGGCAACTTTCCAATGAATCTCATGTGGATCATGTGAGAATCGAGAGACAAGGCCAACTGTAAAGGAAAGATCAAGACGAGAATGTGTTAGGAACAACAAACTACCACCCAAATTCCTGTATAAAGTGGGATCTACTGGAACAATAGAGAAATTGGAAGACAAAACAACACCTGATTGAAATGGTGTGGGAGTAGTCTTGCAATCAAGCATGCCAAAAAGTTGGAGCATATCAAAATAATACTTCTGCGGAAATATGGAAATCCCATCCAAATATTGAATAACCTATAGGCCCAAAGAAAAATGCAAAAGACCGAGATCTGTTGTCTCAAACTGCTCCATAAAAGCTCATTGAACACTCTGAATCATGGAGGATGGGCTACCTATAATAATGAGATCATCAAAATATAGCACAAGAATCAAAAGATCACCCTTCTGATGTTGAATGTAAACTATATGATCAGAATGAAAGCGTGTGAATTGAGAGGAAAGCAAGAAGGATTCCATCCTCTCATACCAAGCCCAAGGGTCTTATTTGAGACCATAAAATGAACGTCGAATTTTGCAAACCATAGAGGTTTCCTACACAAATCCCTGAGGTTGCTCCATATAGATCTCCTCATGAAGGTCTCCATGCAAGAAGGAACTCTTCACATACATCTGAAAAATTGTCCATCCCTGTGAAGCTGCAAGTGAAAGTACAAAGAAAATAGAATTCATCTTGGCAATAGGGGCAAAGGTCTCAGAATAGTCAATACCCTCCACCTAAGAAAACCCCTTCGCAACAAGATGTGCCTTATAATTATCAATGGAACCACCTACAACATAATTGGTATGGTGCACCCACTTCCATCGAACCAATTTTCTTCCCTTAGGAAGAGGACAAAGATCCCAAGTATGATTCTTCATCAAAGAAGAATACTCCTCATCCATGGCCCTATCTCACTCAAGGTGACTTGTCACCTCTGAAAAACTTTTGAGGATCATCCAAAATGGCATGACTCAAAAGGCTAGTACTAGTTGTCTAAGCAAGAGTGCAATGAGTATCTGAAGGATCACCTACCAAAGATCCAACTACCTCAATAGTAACACAAGCCCACTTGGGAAAATGTTGAGTGCCTAGTGGTGGTGGAGATGGTGGATCATCATTTGCATCATCCTTAAGAGATAAGTAATCCTCAAGAGATGAGATGGAGGAGTAGGCATTGAGGGAGAAGCTGGTGATGGAGAATCCATCAGAGGAAAGCACTCATCAAACTAGACATCCTACCGAAACAAGACCTCTCTGGAATCAGGATCAAACAAATTGTACACCTTAACATCCTCATAGTAGCCAAAAAGTATGAGTGGTCAACTCTTCCTCTCCATGGCTTGACATGAGTCCAAGCCTCCTCAGGATTCATATGTCTAAATGCCTTATGAGGCATCCAATTCTGAATATAATTGGCACAATTGATGGCCTCAATCCAAAATGAAGAGCTCATAGCTCGAGACTGTATCATACAATTGGCCATCTCCCATAAGGTTCTATTCTTTCTCTCAGCAATACCATTCTGCTGAGGGGTATAAGGTACTATAAAATGATGTTGTAAACCATGTTTAGTGTAAAAGTCCCTGAAATCCTAATTAACATACTCCCCCCCATTATCTATGTGTATCCAACTGATAGAAAGTTCAGACTGCTTCTCCACAAATGTTTGAAAGATCCTAAATGAATCAAAGACATTAGACTTGTACTTAAGAAAGTACATTGATGTGCGTCTAGAGAAGTCATCAATAAAAGTGAGCACATATCAGGCCCTTGAAAAAAAGGAGTGGAAAAAGACATAAGGTCACTGTGGACCAACTCCAAGGGTGCCTTAGCACGTGTGGCTCTACCCATAGAAAAAGAATCTCGATGATGTTTTCCAAGTCCACAACCATGACAAACACTATCTGTACAAGAAATATTAGGGAGCACAATCACAAGTGCATGTGTGATCATCTATTGTAGATATATTTAATTGACATGGCCCAAATGCTCATGCCGAAGCCTGCTCACTGAGTCTGCATGTGCTATAAGAGAGGAACCTGAACTATCTAAAATCTCAAAGCCATCAAATATATATAAGTGAGATGCAAAATCAATACTCACATTAGCCACAACCAAGTCAGGATCATGAAGGTCTCAAATAATCGCATCATGTGGTGAGAACTCAACTATCTTACTAGAGCTAGAATGGAAAATATGATAAATGGAAAGAAGGTTCATCAAAATGTCAGGAACAAAAAGTACATCCTAAAGACAAACACCGTATAATGAAACAATACCTGAACCCTTAACTAAAATTTGGGCTGAGTCACCCACTCCAATGTGTGTAGTACCAGTAGGGACAGGTGTAGTGACCAAATCATATGTGTGGGTCATATGGTGGGAAGCACAAAAATCTAGAATCCAAGTGGACCCTAAAGATAATGCTCGTGTAGAAAGAGCATGAAATTTCCCCATGGGTGGAGAAGGATCCTGAGATGAGGTGATATGATGTTGCTACATGGCTTCCTCTAAAGACTTTAATCATTTCCAGCACCTGGAAACTGGATGTCCTTCCTTGCCAGAGAAGCTGCAAGGATCACCTGATTTCTTCTTAGTCTTAGAGGAAGACTCACCACACTTAGAATATTTTCCATGTTTGGGATGGGAGTGTGGTTTTGAATCAGACTTTGGAGTGGGCTTGGAGGAATTCTCACTGCCATTTGAATCTATCTTCATGTTTTTCTTATGTATCTACTTCCCCTTAGATGACCGAACTACCAGTGCTTGGTTCTTAGATCTAGTGAGAGCATCCAACTATGATATATTTTCCTAATCTCATGTCAACCAATCACAGAACACCTCAAAATTAGGCATGGTAAAGTGTCCACCCAAGGCATCCATAGTAGAATAGAATGTAGAGGAAAAAATCTGAAATGGACCATGAAGCTTAGAGAGAATCAAGTAAATGCACTCTTCATTTGGTTTTTCCTTACCACAGACCTGTAATAATGATCATAGTGATTTGAACTTCATCAAAAAGTCCTCAATGGTAGGATTTGAATCAAGTACTAAGGAAGTCAATTCGACCTCAATCTGAAGTGCTCAAAATTGATTAATGGTGCCAAATAAAGTTTGAAACTTCAACCACATAGCTTGAGGAGTTGTGCAACCGGGTGATCCCACAAAGCTGGTTTACAATTTCTGAGAGGAACTAATTTTTACTGAAATCACATATTTTTAGAAAATATAATTATTTAAGCCTTTAAAAGTTCCATTTTAATGATTCCAATTGAAGAGGGTTTGATCAAACCACCTTATATCAAACCCCCTTGGATAGAACCTCGCTAGTTTTAAACCATACCTATGAATGAGTCTCCTTTACACCAATCAAAATGCTGATAAAATATCACTTTTGATTTACCTTTTGAGGGATCAAATGAATTCATTTAAAATTTATTTGAAATGATTATGGTATTCCTCAAAGTGAGCTATCCCATGAATATAATTTTATTATGTTTAGGATTTATTATGTATGTGTTTTTTTAGTTTTATTAAACATAGGTTTTTCACCGAAAATCAAGCTCTATGTTTTGCACATCTAGAAAAGTAGAAAATTATCAAAATATATTTTTTTTAAATATGTTTGTGCTGGGTATTGATTTCCTTGATCTATTAAAAAAAATAAAATTGAATTTTGATACATACAAAAAAAGTTAAGTTGTATACAGTCTGCCTATGTTTGAATTGCAATTTGTTTGACTTTGTAACTCTATTAAGGAAAAAATATTCAATAAAAAACTATGAGATAAAATGAAAGTGCTAGATATCATAGTTACAAATCTAAATTTGAAAAAATTATAATTTTATCCTTCATACAAAAAAAGTTATGTTGTATACGATGAGCATGACTTTTTAAAAATGTTGTTTTCTGAAAAAAACTAGTTCTCGTGGGAGATGGAAAAAGAAGTGCAATATTATTCCAAAAAATTTGAAAAAAATACTTTTAGAATCTATAGAAAAATTGTGATGAGACTCTAGTTTGCATCATCTTCAAATTCCTCACGGTTTAGCCGCTATAGGTTCCTGAATGTTAAGATTTAATTAAAAATAATAATTTCAGTGTCCAGTTTGGCCAAAAATTGTAAACCACTATTGTGGGATCACCCAACCCTCTAGATGGAATATAAGACTATCTAAAACATGCAAGGATAGAAAACCCATGGCCTCATCCAATTTTTTCCTGTCTTGAAAAACCTCAAACGGGCATGTCAACTACGGGTTGAACATCATCCAAACATGACCATAACCCTTTTGGCATGAGAAGTTTGGTCATTTGTGCCTTCCAGGTGTGATAATTGTGTGGGGAAAGACACTCAAGAGAAGAAGAGTTTTCCATGATGAAAGAGTTCTTAAAATGTTTTATGGAAGAGGTTTCTATTTTTCTGATGTAAATGATAGAAAGCAAGAAAAAAACACCCCCCATAACATGAGAACCCAAACCCTAGTATAATTTTTAAAGCTAAAAATCTAGAAAAAGAAAAAAAACTCAGACAATATTTTGTGTACCTGGTGAATTTTCTAAGGAAACAAACTACAAATCTGAAGAGTGTTCTTGAACATCTTTCCAACGCCTATTTGTTTTCAAAAAATGGAGTTCAGACACAAAAGTTATGCCCCCCGGAGTGCAAAACACAAGTTCTGACTCTGACTGGAAAAAAAGGAAGAAAAATGGAAAAAATAGAAAAAATGCCTACACCACTAGATCTGGCTTCAAATCAACTTTTTGACAATATCCTGTTTTCGAAAATCCAAGCTCATATGACCATTTTAGGCCCGATTTTGTAAAAGTTGCTCAAAAGGGCCCAATAAGCCTCCAATAGTCCTCAGGGGCTAAAAAAATAAGCCCCTAGTCATATGGAGACTAGGGGGCTGAGTGACAGGGGGCTACTTCGAAGGTTTTGGTCACTCATGTGACCTAGTGGAGTGCTTAGGGTGGTCGATGGGGCTGACTCTTGGCGTTGGTTGCCCACAAGACCAAGCTCCCTGCGCTTAAGCCTGCGGGGGCTGAAATGGGTGGCGTCCTAGCAGCTCCTCTTGAGCCCGCTGCTAGTGGTGGCCACCAGGCAGTTTAGTGGTGGCCACTCGACGGTTCACCCTTGTATGTGGTGTGCGCAGATTTTTTGCATTTTTTTGAATTTTTTGAATTTATTTTTATTTTTCCTAAATTTTTCTGCATTGAAATGCATGCCCTAGGGTTTGTACGACTCTGGGGCAAAACAATTTTGCCTCTCGAGCCAACTGCACCGAAACTGGGTGAGTTATATATCAAAAAACATGGAAACGACCTCCTGAGTGCAACTGTGAGGTCAGTTTGGGTTCAAACTGAACCCAATAAAAAAAGTATGCCCTAGATCAAAAAATAAAACTCTAAACCCTCGAAGCTCCAAAAATCCTTCAAATCACTAACAGGAGAGCATTAGGTCTTGAGCTCTAATACCATGTAGAAGTTGTGAAAGAAAGCTTCACAGAACTTAAAGATCACCTATATGCAAATAACTTGTCACAGAAAGAAGATATGGAGACCAAAAAGTAAAGGGTGCTCTGAAAGGTGAGAATACATTAATCAGAGAGAATGGAATAATACACTGAGATCAATCCTTATGAAGTAGATCAAGAGACCTTAAAGTGTAACCTAAAAGGGATGCATTTAATAATTAGAATAATTATTAAATTCCTACAAAATGCAAACTAAGTTAATCTTAAGAGAAATATAAAAGGTAACTTAATTAAAATAATTAAGTAATAAACCTTTTACTCTAACACATTGGATCACTATAAGAAAAAAAATCAAAATCAAAATAGTCATACCTTGTGTTGTCATAAATTTCCCTCACGCTTCTAGTCTTTTGTGGAATTAATGATGCAAGTGTAAGCTCAAAATTTCTAGAGTCGCTTTACTGCTAGAGTGATAAAGAAGACTACTACTGTAAACTTCTGGTGCATCTTCCCTGCTAAAAGCTTTCCGAGCAACTATTCTACTAAAAGTTTCTGGAGTTGTTGATTTTTTTTGAATTGTTACCTTGTTGTAAGGCTCCAGCACACCTCCTTTCTGCAACTTCTTCATCCTCAAAGGGTATTGAGACAAAAATACCCATGTTTCTATCAACTGTTACATCCCATGACTCATTTTCAATGAATTCACCATCCTTGTTGATCACCACTTTCTTGATGATGGGATTGTACAATCTATAGGATTTGGATTCTTCACTATAGCCTGCGAAAATACATTTTTCACCTTTTTCATCAAATTGTTTCCTTTTCTCTTTTCACATGAGTGCATATGCCACACATCCAAATTTTCTCAAATTCTCAACAATCCATTTTCATTTTTCCCATGCTTCTTGTGGAATCCTATCACAAACGACCTTTGTGGGGCACCTATTCAAAATATATACTATTGTTGCTACAACATCACCCCAATAAAATCTCGACAGATGTACTCTCCCCCTCTATCCATTTTGAGGAATTTTATATAATGGTCACTTTGCTTTTCAAGCAAGGCCTTAAACTCCTTTAACTTCTCAAATTCTTTTGATTTTTTATTCAAAAAATACACCCATATTTTCCTACTATAATCATCTATGAGTGTCATGAAATAAACATTTCCACCTAGAATTGGGGTCCTCATGGGACCACACAAATCTGAATGCACCAGCTCTAATGGTGCTCTTTCTATCCTTGATTTCCTTGATTGAAAGGGTTTCCTATGTTGTTTACCTATGATGCATGCTTCACACTTTCCATCGGGCTCTACAATTGCTGGTAGGCCCCTAACCATGCCTTCTTTTAGCTAAAATACTTAAACTAGAATAGCTTAGATGCCCATACCTCAAAAGCTAAAGTTTGGATGGGTCTTGGTGTCAACTTCTCAGTTTTCTTTGGTTGTCCTTGATGAAAAAATAAATTGGAATGCTCTTTGGTATCTCAGATATTCATTTAGAGGCTTGGTTTTTGGTATTCTTGTTTATGGTGATTCAGGATTTTCAGTGCCATGTTCATCTATATTTTAGATCAACTATTCCTGTCTAGCTATCTATTTCAGTTATTATTCATTTACACATGTTCTTCTGTTTTTAAATGGACCAACAGTGTTATCATGCTACAAAATACATCATTATCTATTTAAATCATCTTGGATAGGTTCACTTTGATCAGGTGACAAAAATATCTCTTTCAGATGCCTATTACATTCTCAAGTTACATAATGTTTATTTCAATTGCTCATTATCAGTTTGATTTTGGCATCATCGGTTGATCTTGGCATCATTGACAAGATTCATTTGATTATGTCTCCATGGAATATTTTCAGTCTATTGGTCTTCATGGCTGACTCATATTTCTTTGATGTCAATGGTTATGATACATTATTTGATACATGGCATATTGGGTTGGAATTATATTAATGTTCTCTTTGGCATTCAAAATTGATATTTCATTTGGCTTCATATGTTAAAAGAGACATCATTCATAAGGAAGAATCAAAATCATAAGGTGATTAAGAATTAAAGGAAATTGAGGCTTTGGATATTTTATTATTTTCATCACATTTATTCTTAAATGTTAATTAAAGCATTTAAAATAAAAGGCTCGGGCAGGTTTATTGGTTTATATCAGTCACCTTGTTTTTAACTTAGTGAAAAGTATGATGTATACATTTCTTGGCTAGGTGCAATCAACTACCATCTTTTTTGTCTTTAACATTGTCAGCATATTTGAAGATCATTGGATAGTGAATAAAGGATATGTTGTGAAGTTGAATCGATGATTTGTATGCAAAATCTAGAGGTAATGATATTGTCAGCATACTTGGCATATGTTATGACCACATAATTGAAATCTTTATGTTGTTTTTTTTTTAATTACATGACTTAGTCATTTCAGACTTCAAGCTAAATTTAATTTTGGGGAAGTATTCGTTTGTCTTGGGGAAATGAATGAATGTTTGGGAAAACTTTTTGATCATTCATTTTTCTAAGGGTTGAAACCCTTGCTTTAGCCATCACCGCCATGGTATTTTGTTTCTTTGCTAGTAGACACCTCCATGTGGTGATGAGTGTTCGATGTGTGTCTGGTTTGAGAAGTAAAAGCCAATGCGAGATCGAAAGAGGTAAAAATAAGTAAGGAATCTAGGAAACTATGATGATAGGCATCAAATCTCTCTGGTATTTTTGTGATTTTCTTGCAGCATGAACAGGTATTATTTTTTCGTGCTTGAATAAATTTTTTAAATTCAAAAAGGAAAGATAGTTACTGGTTTTGGTTGATTCTGAAAATGCTCAAATGGTTTGTTGGTTATTGTGTCGGACAAGCATGATTTGAGTTTGGTTATTCTTGACCTCATTGTGGGTATTTTGAAAGAATTGTTTATTTTTGACAAAATCTGTGAAGGAAAACGATGCTTTGGTAAAATATTATTTCCTTTTAGCACTAATCATTATGGGTTCTCTAGAAATCAGATCTTTAAGGGTATTATTGTTCTATGAGTCTACCTTGAACAAGAAAAGTGATATTTTATTGTGCATAAATTATTATACTCTTGTAACAAATGATGTTACTGGTGCATATTTTGTTGGTTTCAGGGTTCTGGGTCATTTCCTTATAATGAATTTTCTATGAAACCTCTTCGATTGTCAAATGAAATCAATTCTATGGTGCATAATTCATTGTATTTTTGGGAATGTTGCAAAGTAAATGTCATTTTTTTTTGTCTCATCAAAACCTCTATTGAAGGTACTAAAAAGAAGAATATACATTTTGTAAAAGACAGATATTCGGTGATTGATCACTATTATTTTTGTGTTGACTATTCTTGAGAGACATATACAATAACTCTATAATAGAAATTTTGAAGAAGTAGAATGCAGAGTGACAAGTCTTGATTCTTGAATATGTCTAGTATTTTGAAGGTTCAACTGAGAACATTGAGGATATTAGAGGTATTTAACTAAGAGGCTCTTGTGAGTTAAAAGAAAAATAGAGAGATCGTCTGTGTTATTGTTATTCTATAATCTAAAAAGGGGTTGGTGCTCCTTGAAATTGGTGTTTCAAAATGAGGGGTTGGTGCTCCTTGACTTGGTGCTCATAAATTATCCTATAAGGTGTAAATGATAGATTTTTCTGCAAACTAGAATAACAATGTCAACACTAATCTAATAATAATCTAAAATCTAACAACAAAGAATGAGGAAATAAACTAAATAAACTAAACAATTTAATGGAAAAATCTCACCGAATAACGTTCACTCCTTCGAATTATCTTGATTGTTCTTCTCCATTTTGCCTTTTTAGTATTCTTGCCCTCAAATTTCCGTATTTGAATGCAAGTATAGTTTTTTCGAGTGTCTAAGCAAAATATCGAAGAATAGTTTCTCTTCTCAAAAGTGTATGATTTCGGGAGGAGGAATAATGATAATGACAGGCCATTTTATAGGTTTTGTGTTTTCGAACAATCGGCTCAGATTGAAAGAGAGATCGATGGATGAGATTGATGAATGCCATGCGATGTGAGTTATGTCTCAAATAGACTGTTTGAAAGGGATAATATGAATAATTAAATAATAAATATTTAATTATAGATAAAGGGGGTTAAATTGAATAATTAAATAAAGATATTTAATTTTAGATGGAAAATGACAAAGGGGTAATTAAATATAAATTATTTAATTGATAGATAAAGGGGATAGAATTAATTAGTTCACAACATAATTAAATAAATATGATTTATTTAATTAATCAAGTTGAATAAAGATTAATAATGAATTAATTAAAAAGGGATATTTAATTAATAAAGGAAATATGTGTTAGAAAGGTTAATTAAATAATTGACATTATTTAATCAAGACCACAGACTATAGAAAATTATGTCGAATCTGTACTCGTAGGCCTAAACCAATTTTCGGTGTCTACAGTTTGCCCCTCTTTGATACAATGTTGGTACGACGTTGTGTCAAAGAAAATATGCCCCGATCGTGCCCCAGCATAAAACAGGTTAAGGTTTCAAAAAAAATCATGAAATATTCCCAATAAGTCAATTTGTTAGTTAGAAATTCTATGGAGTTGACGGAAATGAATTTGGAGGTGATACGGACGAATACGGGTCATTGGAAGTTGAAAGATTATGTGGCCAATAGACTAGGGCTGAGAAAATGCCATTTGAAATCCACCTATAAATAGGGATTAGGGTTAAACCTAATTCATTTGCACCCAGAGGAGATAGAAAAAGAGGAGTTTTTGCTCTGACTAGCTAACGAAATGGCACCCATTCCATACACTAGGCATCGAGGATATTGGATCCAGACTTTTAGGCGGCTAGCTGATGCAGGACCACTAGTATGTACCCGAAAACAAACTTGTCAAAGTTATTTTTGCACGTTTTTCTTAGCATATAAAAGTAAACGCATGTGAAGCATTATGCCCCGCATGTGTATTTATGCAACGCATTTGCATTACAGATAAACGCATGTGTGGTCATGAACCACATATGAATAATTAAACGCATATGTTGTAGTTAGGTAGGCTAATAAACTGCATCACATTTATAAAAATCCACCGCATGTGGTTTAGTGAACCGCATGTGCAGTAGGTTGACAGAGGAGTTGGAAAATGTGCAACGCATATTTAATATGCACCGCATGTGAATGGAAATGCACCACATTTGAGAAATGCACCGCATCTGTAAAAGTGAGCCGTATTTGGCTGGTAAAATTTTTTGAAAATATTTTCTAAGGAAAATTTGAAAATTCTTGACATGTTGTTTTCAAATGCAGGTGGTTTTAGATCCTATTTATACATGGGAGTCACAACCAGATACCTTCGATCTGAGGGATAATTTGACGAGTGCAGAGATTCGGCTTCTATGGAAGCTAGGTCTACGTCACTGTTTGTCGATGCATGCCATTCAGGCAAACAGGGGGATGCTAACGACACTTTGCTAGCGATGGCATTCAGAGACATCGTCGTTTCATTTACCGACTAGGGAGGCCACTATCACATTGGAGGATGTGTATAGGATTCTGAGATTTCCTATCAAAGGTGAGTGGGTTATGTATGATACCCAGTGAGGATTGATTGAGTTGGCACAATTTTATCAAGTGGATGACATTAGTAGGCTCAGGATCGAGCATTATGAGATTAGATGGCCAGTGGTAGCAGACAAATATGATTGGATTGACTGTATCCTATGTACCTTGATTGGGGGTATAGTTCTTCTAGACAGACGGGGTCACGAATTTCCAATAGGATGGGGAGCTATGCTAGTCGACATGTTGGAGAGTGAGATGAGATATGCATGGGGTCCATGTCTACTTGGGATGTTGTACTTCCATTTACATGACATCGCCTATAGAGATGCATAGTCATTGAGTTGTGGGACAACATTGTTGATGGTATGGGGTTGGGAGAGGATAGTTGTTTTCCATCCTCCAGTTACAATAGAGAGAGAGGAGAGATGCCCGTATGTGTTTTGATATGCAAGACAGATTATGCAGACCCATGTGGGAGACACAAGGTACTGGTGACACGCCTTGGATATTCTTGATCAGTTCACATGGAGACCTTACATGGATTGTGAGGAGTGGGTGGATGAGGATATACATTTTCCATTCTGTAGATAGACACAGTATCTCATTGGGAGGACTATTTCAAGTGTTCACATTATTGAGTGACATCTGCCAGACAAAGTTCTGAGATAGTTCGGGGAGGTTTAGGATGAGCCTCGAGGTAGATCAGAGTTTGCTCTGTCATCGAGAGAGGTTCCATGGTGGGGACCCATGATTCCAGTGGCTACTGCAGAGGTAGACATATAGGCATTACAACCATTACAGTGGGGATGGAGAGATGGATTAGCAGATCCAAGGACTACGACTGCGTAAGATGCATGGTGGGCGGTTCATCACCTGATTCCTTATATAGATCCTGACCAGCCAACACCAGTCGAGAGACGAGGCACAGGGCCGAGAGGACATTGGAGAGGTGGAGGTGCCAAAGTGGGTAGAGTTGTGGTAGAGGTGATGGAGATGATGGTAGAGGCGGAGGTAGAGGTGGGAGACAAGGACAGAGAGGATGGAGAGGGGGTCACGCAGGTGGACATGCACCTATTCAGGAGGCAATAGCAGTGGATGTACCAATGGAAGACATTGGAGGGAGAGTGGATGTATAGGCTGGGGGTGAGCATGTTGCAATAGAGGTAGCAGTTGAGGAGCGTGTAGAGGTAGATATCGGAGTAGAGGATGTTGTAGAGGATTTAGATATGCATGTGGCTATAGACCATCTAGGTATTTTGGCAAGATATGAAGAGGAGGATGTTGAGGAGGATGTTGAGGACGATATTGAGGAGGATGTTGAGGAGGCACCGATGGAGGAGCAGGAGAGAGAGCTCAGAGATCAGATTATAGAGGGGAGACGGGATGAGGATGCTCCTAGAGATAGTGACAGGAAGGCTTTGGAGGAGAGACTCAGACTTATGACTACAGAGTTTGAGGCGATGAGACTAGAGAGAGACAGTGCCTTCACAGAGAGGGATAGTGCATATGCAGAGAGGGACAGTGCTCGTACAGAGAGGGACAGTGCTTTCCTAGAGAGAGACCAGGCTGTAGCACGAATACATGAGATAGAGTAGCAATTTACAGAGGTTAGACACCTTTGCAGTGGGTCCTCATCTGATGGCATGGTACAAAATTTGATCAGAGTGGTGGATAGAGCTAGATACTACAAAGATCTTTATGAGGCTGCAGTGCTAGCAGATAGATGAGGTCCTACATTTTTAGAGGTGTGTAGTCAGAGCAGGAGTCATACTCAGAGTCAAAGGACATAGAGTATTGAGGGAGTGATAGGACCACTGAGGGTAGGTCCATATGAGAGGCCTTCCACTTCACAGAGAGCACCTCCGAGTCTTTTTCCACAACCATCACCATGTGACAGCAGGGGTAGTAGGACATGATTACAGGGACTTTTGTAGACATTTGTATTTTTTATCAGAGAGCCTGCAAGCTCATGTTTTATTTATGGTTACATTCAGACATTGTACTGTGACACACTATTTTTGAGCGATATATATATATGATTTTGGCGGCTTCTACATGATATGCAGTTCTATGTTATGGCTGATGCTTTATTTCTATATGATTATGTTTCCTAGATGATGTATGTACATGTGTTATAAATGAATGTTTCTATATGTTATGAGTTTATGTATTTTATAATGAAGTTATGGATGTCTTAACTTATTTATGATAATGGATGCAAATGTTCTATATGATGTTTATTTACATGTGATGGTAATATGTACATGTAATGTTTACATTATGTATGTTATGATGATTCCATGCCTATTATGTCATGATTTTGGATGCAATACAACTATGTGAAATGCTAATGGAATGTATGCAAATGAAAATAACCTAATGTTTTTAATGTGTCACAAGACTTTCTCATTATGTTGTCAAAGAGAAATGTTAAGATGAAATTAATTCAAAATGTTAGTAAGAGAAAATTGAAGTGATTGATTGAGAAAAAGACATAAGCTTCGATATATTACCAAATACGCTACACTTGCTTGTTATCATCATTGGGTGAGACATGACATAGATGGATAGTACACACTATGATATGAGATAGACCATAGTGTACAAAGTCATCCATCTATGAAAAACAGACAGTTACAGATAAGGAGTGTCTTAACTCATACTAAGGACAATATTGTCCTAGCCATTTTGTCATGACAAACCATAGACAACAGACAAATAAAAGATGAATCATGAGACGTCATTGCTCCTCTAAATCCTTGATCGAAATCCTTGAGGAATTAGTAACATGACTCAAAAGCCAATGTTTAAAAAGACTGTTGATAGACAATAGTCAAAGAAAAAGAGTCTTGAGACATCCTTGCTTCTCTAAATCCTTCAAGGGACATCCTCGAGAAAGCTAGTAATAGGATTTTGCACAAATCGATAAAAAGATAAGACAAAATAAGATATAAAGTCATAAAGCCAAATAAATGTATTCACCAAAACTTGATCTTGTGGGATTTTTTGATGTTGATGTTTGACATAGCGTAATGTGAGAGAATGACACACACCACATAAGACGTTGAGTGTGGTTTCAACTTGGTGACTTCTGTATAAGGCATGACAAAGTCTAGTTTCAGAAAAGACACGTGTCGTATAAGATGTTGGAGCTTGATGACGTTGAAGTGACAAGCCACATGAAACTATGACAATTGATGATGTATGTTGACAAGAAAGATATATCTTGTGTAAGAAAAAGGTTGATCACTTTGACAATGTGTTTGATATTGACCTGATGACAGTTGGAGATGTTTTACCTTGTTGATGCATGACTTGATTTTGATTCATTGACTGATAAAAAATGTGTGCGTGTGTGGACAGTGTGACATGAGACTAAACCTTAAACTATGATATGCAACTTGTGTGATGGTGATTGTGAATGAACCCTATTGGACTGACCTAGTGTGGTCTCGGGAGCTCATCAATTGATTAGCCTTGCCTACGTTGTACAAGCAGAGACCTCATAGTTCGACACAACCAATGAATTTGAATATATAAAGCATCATGATTTAAATGTGTGTGATACATGATAAACCTAGACTGACAGACCTAATGCCTCTAGGGCACATTGATCGATGGCCTTGCCTACGTCCCAGTCATAGAGGCAACGGAGTTCGACTATGACTGACTAAACATGACTGACTTGACCTATTTTTGGTATTTTCTGACATGTTTTGATTTTCTTGGAATATTTTTAGGACATTTGGTGACAAATGCATGTAAATGATGCCTACACACAAGAATCCAAGGACAACCATGATCTTGCTCCTAGTCAAGCTGAAAACCAATTACCAGGTGATGATGATGATGACATTGTTTGACATGGGAAGGACACATCCCAAAACAACATGAGGATGATGATAATGTGACTTAAGGATCAAGGTTTACAGCAAGGCGAGAAAGAAAGCCAAGGAACATTTTGGATGAGACGTCAAAATGCCTAGCAAGATTGTATGGATTGGTCTTGTTGCATTTGGAATGATTTGGATAGGACTAGATGGGATGATGGAAGGATGTTGGATTAAAATCCTTAGATGGTTGACAAGGGAAACCAAGATAGTTGATATGTATAAAAAGATGATAGGTGGTGTTGGTAAAAGATAGGAGACATGAGGATTATGGATGGGATAATTATCATTTGGTCTCCAAGGACAATGTTGCATAGGGATAATGAAGCTATGAAGGTAATGACATGATGTTTCATGGATAGTGTATGACCAAAGGATAGTCATGTCAAAAATTTTCCCAAAGCATGATTTATGTTCGTACCCCAGTCCTTATCAAGATCAAGGTAGGTGAGAAAATGGATGGGAATGATAGGGCTTAAATGGATAGATGGAAATGTCATAAAAAAATGTCATTTGAAGGGTATGGGAGATGAGACGACTTGCCCCCAAGTGTAAAGATCCACATAGATAATTTCTCTTACACATGATGCTTGTTTACCCGTTTTTCATCATGGTACTTATCCAAAGTGCCATAAGAATGGTTTTCACTATTGGACAAAATTTTTCTCTTTACTATTTTCCAATTTTTTTGGTGTCACCAAGATGCCTGTTTGCCAAGTTTTCATCAGGGTAACAATTTTTTTTTGTATTTTTTGGATGGCCTCAATACTTTAGATGATCATTGACTGTGTTGAATCCATTGATGGTTATGATATAGAGACTGGTGCCATGATATGCCAATAATGACCTTTATGAAGTAGTTGTCTTGTTATGATCATAGCGCTTGCATATAACTGATTGATGTCATTGTGACCCTTGTTGATACTAGAGTTGGCCTTATCAGAATACGCACATTGTGATAGAGTGCCATTAGAGTCCTTACAATAAAGAGTTGCTACAAAGATGTGATGGATTTGTGACATGGGATTTTTTGACTTTAGACGAGATGTTGGATTATGACGGATGATGGTAGATGTGGGGGGATTGTTTAGAAGTTTACATGAATCACTTTTTATTTTCCAAACTTGGGATGTTGGATGGCGGAGTTTGGAATTTTGATTGGGATAGCATTTGGAACCAACACTTTTATATGGCTTGCTTGACGACCATTGTGAAGGAGGTGGAAATTTATTATATGTGGGAGTCCTCTTTTCTTGTGGCTCCACATTTTGATTGACTTTTGGATTTGAAATATTTTCTTTGCTTGATCCATTTTAACTTCATTTGTCCACTCAGATTTTTGATTGCTTTGATGGTCTTTGACATTTGATTTTGAACTTTGGATTTGTAATAAATTTTTTCTTTTTTTTGGTTCCAAATGGAAGGTTTATTCATGTTGGAATGACAGTTTATGGTGTGGATGGAAGGAGTTTTGGCAGCAATCTTATGGTAAGAACTACTCATGGCCCCCATTTTGATGTTTATATTAGATAAAGTTGCCCCCAATATCGAGGAGGTATCACTAACATCATTAGATTCTCTGATTGATGAATAACCAAGCCCTTGATGTCTAGGATTTTCTTGAATTTGTACTGGTTCTTGAATTCCTTGTTCGTGTAGGCCTAGTCCTTTGCCTTGATACTGCATGTTCTGACAAATTCTATTTGCAATGGGGTATTTTTTGTTTTGAAAACAAGATGTTAGCCCATCATTGTGTATGTAGACACTGTTACTTGGAATCTTCTCTTCTGCAAGAAATCCTGCTCTGACAAATATAGATGATCCTATCTGATAAGATGTTGTAGCTTCATTAACATGTTGGATATATTTCTGATTAACATCTCTGGTTTGCTTCTGTGAAACATTAGATTCTGACTGTTCTTCAAAAGAAATTGGTGCTTCCATGTCGATGTAGAAACTGTCCTTATGGTCATTATCATGGAGTCCAGTGAATTTAGCTATAGCTTGATCATTTGAAAATATGTCTAGTGTAGAAGAATCTCATTCTAGAGGAAGATCATCTATGTTTCCAAAGGAGGCAAGTGTCTCATTTTGGGAAATGGCGGTGTTCAAAGTTTGGGTAGGATCAACCTCAAATGTTTGATCATGAATGGCATAAAGGTCGATGAGTGGATTGTTTTGGATTTCTTGATCAATGGTAGTGTCTTGATCAAAGATAGGTTTGTCTTGGATGACTTGATTGGGAATGAAATCTCGATCAAGGATAAATGTATTTTGGCTACCATGATTATCTAGAAGGACTTCTTGGATAGACCTAAAGATAGGGTCATGGGATGGACTTTGTTGATCTTGAAATGAAGGTGAATCCATGATGTCATGCTTTGGACTTTCTTTTTGACATGTATCCTCAAGTGTAGGCAATGGGATGTGATTTTAGAGACCATGAATAAATGCATTCTCATGACTAAATGCAGTTTGGGATGGAGTGAGTAGGAATGGATTAGTGGATGATGGACTAGGATGGGATGTGGAGGCTTGGAATGGGTTGAGGGATGATGGACTAGGATAGGATGTGGAGGCTTGGAATAGACTAGTGGGAGGTTGGTTTTCCTTGTCAAGGTTAAGGTAAGGGTGATTAATGGATGTTTGTTGTGGATTAATGGCATGGATTATGCTAAGAGACTCTTTATAATGAGGGTAGATGTATGGAAGACTAGAGTTAATGGGTTGTTGATAAGAGGGATATGTGGGTAGTTGACCATGGGTTGAAGTTGATTGGGATTTGGATTGAATAAATTTTCTTTTGAAGTCTATGGCTTGTTGGTATTGGACCATGCAGAGTCATTGGTATTCAACTTGACTAGCAAGCATATCAAGGTGAATGGAAGACATGGTGGTGGATGGTAATGAAAATGATATGGAATTATGTCTATGTTTTTGGATTTTCTGACAATAACGAATGTTGCTAAAATGATTTCTATAAAGACGTAGACTAAGATGACGTATGGTAGGATGGACAATATGCAAAATTTTGAGTAGACTATGACAGTAAATGATTCTAAAATGGGTATAACCTACCACCTATGGAATAAATGCATGCAAGAATTTGAATGTGACCAAGGAACCTGATTGTAGGACAAAGATGGTGACAAGATGAATTTCCCAAACTAGACTGTTGAGCTAGAAAGATTCATAAATAGGACTAAAGTGACTAGGTTCAATGACTTGTGACAAATCAAAACATGAACGTTTCCAATGATGAGGAAAGTTATGTATTCTGTGATATGCAATTTCCTAGGAAGTATCTATATGCATGCAACTTAGGATGACTATGACTAAGACATATATGACACCTAATGATGCAATGTTTTTGAGAAAAATTTAACAGTTTATGTCTAAGGTTGATCTTAAGAATCTAGAGCAAATAGTGACAATGAGCTTGTGGTTTTTGATGTTTTCTATTGATAGGAAAATGCAGTTCACCTAATAGTTGCGGTTCAAATTTTGACAGTGCATGCGGTGTTTCTGACAGTTGCGGTTATTCCTATGATAAATGCAGTTTACCAAGACACATGCAGTTCGATAACTGACAGATATGGTTTGCATGCACACATGTGACTCAGAATGTGACAGTTGTGACTCGTGATATGCAGACTGTGAATAATGAAATTGTTGACAGACACATGTGGTATTTCCCCTAACAGATGCGGCATTTAAATTGACAATTGCGACTCATTTTTTTCTGATAGTTAAAATTTTCCTGAAAGTTGATTTTGATGACTTAATTTGTTGATCAAGATTTTGATGAATATAGCAGAAAACAAACACAACAATCAATGTAATTTCAGTTTTTGTGATGAAAGGACTGTTAAGACTCGAAAAACATTCACAACCTAGGCTTTTAGGACAATACTTGTTGAGTTCTTACTTGGATTTCTCCAACTATCCATATTTATGGCAAATGACTAGTAGCTTGACCCCACTAGCTCCCCTCCATGGCACTCACTTATATGGGGCAGCCAAGCTACTATATCCATGAAACTCCCATGGCATACATTTCATTTCCACACATAATGGTAAGTATGTAAGATGCCTTCACAGGGCTGACCCTGCTGTGCCAACTTGTGGGTAGGATTTTGGTAACTCTACAACAAGGTGTTTAAAAAGGGCATTCCATTCATGGGACACTATCCAACATCGGCAAGATTCCATTTTTGTCCATCTCATCAGAATAGTGCATGTGATTCTTGGGATTTCCCCAAGAATCCACTTTTATATACCGGCTGGAAGTCATTTGGCTTTAGTGTGCTACCGGTCTGAGTCATCTTGGGGTGAGTACTTTTTCCCACCAAGACAAGCCCAAGTTCTAGAGTCAATAACCATTTCTCTTACACCCAGGATCACATGATTGCACAAGGGGAGAGGATACTTCGATTATTGAATCGTAAGGGTGACAAATACGTGCAAAGCACCAAACAAAGAAGACAGTGGTTCTTTTTAATCCAAATGACAATTGTCCATCTATCAATCAAAAGATTATTTTTAATCCACACGACGATTATCTATCCACCAAACAAAAGCTTTCTTAAATAAATAAATTAACACAAAGGCATTAGGTCCTGCATGTAAATTTATCAGTAGTTCATTGTTCTTCGGCTTTCATCCTGCAGAAAATTGTCTTAGGTTTTTAATGGTCTTCTATGCTTCATCTTCCAAACACTACGTTATTGCACCTTAACACAACTAAAACAAACATTAGTGAAAATCAAAACAACCAAAAAAGCGAAAATGGAAAGATGAATGTACGGAAATGACTAAAAAAAGTGAAAAAGATTTACCAGCCAGATGCAGCTTTTGGAGCCACAGATGCGGCTCGATGTTGACAAGCGGATGTGGTTTAGGAATTGTTGACAAGCAGATGTGGTGCAGAGTTTAGCAGATGCGGTTCACAAATGTAGATGCGTCACAGAAAGCCACAAATGCGGCTCACGAAGATGGATGCATCACAGGAAGTCAAATGCATAACATAGAATTTCAAAAATAGGGAAAAAAAATTTACTAGTCAAATGCGGTGCAGAAAGCCGCAAATGCGTCACACAAAGTGCAGAATGCCACAAATGCGTCACTTCAGCTCACAGCCACAAAAAAAATTGTGTTTTTCTTGTAAAAAATGCTACCCTTAACGAAAATATGTAGTATAATATATGAAAATTCATCTCTCGACCCTTCCGAACGCAACCATGCTATCTATTTGATCTCAAAATTCCCCCAAAAGTGTGATTTGGAAGATTCTTCAAAAGTTTGATTTTTTGATAGGTGGATGTGTTGCAAGGTACCACGGATGCGGTACAGAATAACAGATGTGGTGCGGAATATAGCATATGTGGTGCATCATACGATTCCTACAAAAAAGAATGAAAAATGAAAAAATAGAAAGATGAAAATATGTGCGAATTTTGAAGCGTGTTCACGTCGGGTTCACCAAATGTAAATGATAGATTTTTCTGCAAACTAGAATAACAATGTCAACACTAATCTAATAATAATTTAAAATCTAACAGCAAAGAACGAGGAAATAAACTAAATAAACTAAACAATTTAATGGAAATCTCTCACCGAATAATGTTCACTCCTTCGAATTATCTTGATTATTCTTCTCCATTTTTCCTTTTTAGTATTCTTGCCCTCAGATTTCTATGTTTCAATGCAAGTATAGATTTGTTGAGTGTCTAAGAAAAATATCAAAGAATAGTTTCTCTTCTCAAAAGTGTATGATTTCAGGAGGAGGAATAATGATAATGACAGGCCATTTTATAGATTTTGTGTTTTCGAACAATCAGCTCAGATTGAAAAAGAGATCGATAGACAAGATTGATGAATGCCATGCGATGTGAGTTATGTCTCAAATAGAATGTGAGTTAGAACATGAGTTCAAGAGAGACTGAAGATAGAGACTAAGTTAGAATGTGAGTTAGAACACAAATTCAACATCTTAATCTCCAAAAATAGAAGAAATAGACTTTGTATGCAAAAGCCAAAGTTAGAAGTTGAAGAATAATGCATTCGAATGCAAACATGAGTTAATTAATTAAATAAAGATATTTAATTAATAAACACATCATGCATATAATTTGGAACTAGTTAACTGACTAGTTATGACGGAGAGTCTTCTCGTAGAGATAAACTGGTGTTGAATTCAGAGATAACTAGAGAACTAAAAATAGATCTCGAGTCAGAAGGTGAGTGAGTGACTTAGATAACTAAATGATAGAGGAATGTGACATAATTAATTAAATAAATGAATTAAATCTTAATTTAATTCAACATTCGAAAGACGAGTTGACTTTAATTAAATAAATAAAGATATTTATTTAATTTGATTGTTTGAAAGGGATAATATGAATAATTAAATAATAAATATTTAATTATAGATAAAGGGGGTTAAATTGAATAATTAAATAAAGATATTTAATTATAGATGGAAAATGACAAAGGGGTAATTAAATAAAAAATTATTTAATTGATAGATAAAGGGGATAGAATTAATTAGTTTGCAACATAATTAAATAAATATGATTTATTTAATTAATCAAGTCAAATAAAGATTAATAATGAACTAATGAATTAATTAAAAAGGGATATTTAATTAATAAAGGAAATATGTGTTAGAAAGGTTAATTAAATAATTGACATTATTTAATCAAGACCACGGACTATAGAAAATTATGTCGAATGTGTACTCGCAGGCCTAGACCAATTTTCGGTGTCTACATAAGGCATTGTTAACAATGGTTTTCAAATAAGAGCCTGAAAGGCAGTAGTTTAGGAGTGGTTTTTCTACCCTTGGAGGGTTTTCCACTTGGAAAATCTTGTGTCTCATTGTTTATTTGTGGTTTCACTACCTTAATGTGAGAATGCTTTATTTTTCATTATTTTGCAATTACATGCCTCATTTCATTTTATGAATGATTACATTGAACTCATGAATGTAATTATCATTGAAATATTGAGAAAAAATGTGTGCTATGGTTTATTTTCTGAAAAAGAGTAAAATATGTTAAGATATTGATTCACCCCCCCTCTTAGTGTCATTTTCACTCCAACAATTGGTATCAGAGTGTAGGGTCCTATAATAGGTCTAAACAACCTAGGATTGATTCTGGTCTTGGAGTCTGTTTAAAATGTCTCAAGCTCATGAATGAACATCTGTGACTAGAGCTCTATTATTTGATGGAACATATTATGTATTCTGGAAAATTAGAATGAAAACATATTTGATTTCTATTGATCTCGATGTGTGGGGAATAGTATTAAATGGGTACACTATACCATCTACATTACCCACAACTATTGATGAAAATAAAAAATATGAAACTAATGCTAGAGAAAAAATGCTATCTTATGTGCATTAACTAAAGATGTCTTCATTAAATTTATGCACTATAAATGTGCTCAATAAATCTAGAATAAACTTGAAACCATTTATCAAGGAAATGAAAAAGTTAAACAGTCAAAAGTCCTTACTCTAAAATATCAGTTTGAGGAAATGAAAATGAGGGATGATAAAATAGTGGATGATTACTTCTTGTGAATTGATGAAGTTGTCAATGCTATGAAAGGGCTAGGAGAAGGTGTAAAATAATTTGATGTAGTAACTAAGGTCATTAGAACCTTACTGACTAAATTTGAAGCTAAGGTTTCTACTCTTGAAGAAAAGAAACACTTTGACCAGCTTACCTTAGATAGTTTACAAGGTACTCTAACTACCTATGAAATGAGAATCAGTACAAACAATTCTATAGGAAAAGAAACTGCCTTTAACATTGAAAAGAAAGAAAAAGATGAGGATAGTGAGTCAAAAATTTCTAATTCTAAAGAATCCCATCTTGTTAGAAAGCTTAAAAAGGGATCTGGAGAATAAAAGGGAAAACTTTCCTTTAAGTGTTTTAACTGTGGAAAAATAGGTCACTTTTCTGCAAAGTGCCCCTATGGTGATCAAAACAGTGACAATGAGAAATCTAGAAAAATAGCCTAAGAAAAAGGCCTATAAACCTAAATGAAAATTCAACTTCAAAAATAAGAAGATTCTATTTAGTAAAGATGAAACAGACATTGAATTTGAGGATTCTTTAGTTGAAGAAGATGAAACATTATTCATGGCTGAAATAATTCAGCAAGAAGATACAAACAACAATGATACTGGAGATGGTGAAGTAGATCTAGAAGGTGAATTGAAATATTCTTTAAAAGAGATTAGAAAACTCAAAAAGAAAATTCTTGCTCAAGAAAAAATATTTGCTCAAGCTCTTGCTCAAGAAGAACCTTCGAATCAAGAAATAGTCTCTTTGAAGACTCATCTTGAAGAAGCCAAGAGATTTGAAGATTGTCTTCATGTTGGTATAAGTCATAAAGATCAATAAATACAAAGACTTGAACATGAAATTGTTGATCTTAGGAAGACCATTGAAAAGTATGAAAGTACTTTAAAACTGAATGACATGCTTAGCAAGCAAAAATTGAATAAGGATAAAACTGGTATTAGGTTTGAGAAGGGTGAATGTTCAAATGATGATGCAAAGAAAAAAGATGTTGTTGCAAACAAAATTTCTGAATCAAATCATCTTGATTCTAATAAGAATCATGTTCATACTTTTAGGAATAACAAAACATCATATAGATTCAACCCTTTCTTTTATGGGTTTTTTTTTTGCAATAAATTTGGCCTTAAAGTGAGATCTTGCAGGCTTATCAATTATAGGATACCTAGGTTTTGCTAAATAGATCAGATGCTTTAAATTCAATACTTTGGGTCATTATATCAAGCAGTGCAAAGCTGATATGCAAAATAAACAACAGAAAACCAAAATGGTTTGGAAACCTAAGAATGTCAAAAACATAGAGAAAACTATGTTAGTCCAAACTTCTTTTCATTCCAAGAAAAAATATTTATGGGTCCTATATAGTGGTTGTTCTAACCACATGATAGGTGACAAGGATAAATTATTCAAACTTGAAGATTATACTAGTGTATATGTAGAGTTTGGTGGTAACACTAGTATAAAGATTAGAGGAAAGGCTCACGTATGTTAAATGAGGATACACCTATCTACAATGTGTACTATGTGGAAGGTCTAAAGCACAATATTCTAATTGTTAGTCAAATTTGTGATAGTGGTTATCATGTTATGTTCCCTTCACAAGGATGTGAGATTAAAAACAAGCTTGGAAAGGTTGTTGCTGCTGGAAGAAGGACTAAAGGAAATGTTTACAATCTTCTTGAAACATCTTGCATTGAAAATAATCAAGGTATGTGTCTAATTGGTCAAGTTGAAGAACGTTGGTTGTGGCATAAGAGACTAGGACACAAATTTTGACAATCTGGTTAGAATCAGAAAAATCAGAATGTTAGAGGTTTACTAGTCCTTAACAAACTAGAAAATTTTGTGTGCAAAGAATATTTAAGTGGTAAACAAACTAGAGTCAGTTTCAAAACAAAAGAACATTCTTCATCAAAAACTTTACAATTAGTGCATACAAACTTATGTGGACCAACTAGAATAAGGTCTATTAATGGTAAAAATTACTTTATGCTATTTGTGGATGATTATACTAGAATGGTTTGGGTTACGTTTCTTAAACAAAATTCAAAAGCTTTTGAAAGGTTCAAAATCTTTCATAAAATGGTTGAAAAAGAATTAGATTCAAAGCTCAAATGTCTAAGATCTGATAAAGGAGGTGAGTTCACCTCTCTAGATTTTATTGATTACTATGAACAACACGGTATTAAGAGGTAGTATGCTGCCACTAGAACACGTCAACAAAATGGAGTAGTTGAACATAAAAATAGAATAGTAAAAGAAATGGCTAGAACAATACTAGATGAGGCTAAGTTACCTGATATGTATTGGAAAGAAGCTTTTCATATAGTTGTATACATTTTGAATAGAGTGCAACTGAGGGTGAAATCTAAATACACCCCCTATGAACTGTGGCATGGAAAAAAAACTTTTGTGAAGCATTTTAGAATTTTTGGAAGCAAGTATTTTATGAGGAAAGACGATGATCATCTTGGTAGCTTTCAATCAAAGTGTGATGAGGGTATCTTTTTGGGATACTCAACTCATAGTAAAGCCTATAAATGTCTTAACAAAAGGCTTAATAATATTGTTGAAGTATTTAATGTAAAAGTTGATGAAAGACTACATTTAGATGTTCAACCTATGCAAGATGATGAGGAAGAAGAATTTGGATTTCAAATAAATTCAGAAGGATTTGAAATAGAAAAGCCTAATGTTGAATCAACAAGTCCTAAAAATGATGAAACAAGTCCTTAAAAGTGTGTCAAAAACTCCTTCAAAATATCTTGCTAGATACCATCCTAAAGATTAGATTATTGGAGATACATATGCAGGAGTTCAAACAAGAAGAAATACTACTAAATCTGATGAAAAATATCACATAGCTGAGCTTACAACTTTCTATTTAGTTACACAATTTGAGCCTAAAAATTATGATGAAGCTCTCACTGATGAATATTGGCTTAATGCTATGCAGGAAGAAATTGATCAAATTGAGAAAAATCAGACTTGAGAGCTAGTCCCAAGGCCAGATGAAAAGAATGTCATAGGTGGTAAATGGATTTTCAAAAATAAATTTGATGAAAATGGCAATGTTGTTCAGAACAAGGAAAGGTATGTCTACAAAGGGTATGCTCAGTAAGAAGGTATTGATTTTGGTGAAACTTTTGCACCTATTGCTAGACTTGAATCTATTAGAATATTCTTGGCTTATTATGTTTTCAAGAACTTCATTGTTTATCAAATGGATGTCAAAACTGCTTTTCCGAATGGTTATTTAGATGAAGAAGTTTATATAGAATATCCTGAAGGGTTTATTTGCAAAAAAATGCCTAATCATGTTTATAGGCTGAAAAAGGTTCTATATGGTTTAAAAAAAGCACCTAGAGCATGGTACTCTAGGCTAGATAATCATTTTCTTTCAAATGGCTTTGCTAGAGAAGGTGTTGACATCAATATTTATGTTAAGATTGAAGGTTCTGATATTCTGGTCATTGAAATCTATGTAGATGATATTATCTTTGGCTAAAATAATGTTGCTTTGAGTAAGAAAATCTCTAAGATTATGGAATCTAAGTTTGAAATGTCAATGTTGGGAGAGTTAACTTTATTTTTGGGTCTTCAAATTTCTCAACTTGAAACTAGTATATTTCTCTCTTAAACAAAGTATGCAAGAGAGATGCTTAAGAAATATCAAATGGATGAATGCCATCGAGTTAGCACTCCAATGGAAACCAAATGAAAACTTACTGAAGTTGATGATTCTCCTAATGTAAATCCATCTGAATATAGGTCAATGATTGGCAGCTTGTTATATTTAACAACTTCTAGACCTGATATAATGCAGGTAGTTTGCATGATTGCAAGATTCCAATCATCTCCTAAGGAATATCATGTTACTGTTGTTAAAATAATTCTTAAATATGTTTAGGGAACTCTTGATTATGGTCTTTGGTATCCTAGAAGCAATGATTTTTCATTAATTTCATATACTGATGTTGAATGGGCTAGTTGTTTGGATGATAGGAAAAGCACCAGTGGTGTTGCATTCTTTCTTGGGGATCGATTAGTGGCATGGCACAACAAGAAAGAAGAAAATCTATTTCACTCTCTACTACAGAAGCATAATATATTGCTGCCACTTCTTGATGTACTCAAGTAATTTGGATGGCACAAACTCTATCTGATATGGGTATTGAAGTTCCTAAACCCGTTTCTATTCTATGTGATAACACTAGTATGATTAATATCTCCAAAAATCTTGTTATGAACTCTCGCACTAAAGACATTGCTATCAAGTTTCACTTTCTTTGAGAAAAAGTGTTGACTAATGAGGTCTGTTTACAATTTTTTGCCTCACAAGAACAGGTTGCTGAAATTTTTACTAAGCCTTTAGCTAAATAATTATTTGAAAGGCTGAGACTTTGATTGGGAGTTATCTCTCAATCTTTACTTCTCTAATTTTTCCAATTTTGGCTTAGGGGGATCTTTTTACAACATTTATTCATTCACAACTCTCTTGAATTTTTAGTTTGTTACTCTTATTGTTTTACTTGCAGCTGGTTTATACAGTTCTTTGTTGGCTTCTCAGTTGTGGTTGCATTACATTTCTTTGTCATTGAGGCAAAAAGGGGGAGAGTACTTGGTGTTTTTCCATCAAGGAAAAAGGAGAAGTTTGTTGAATTTTCAATTGTCTTTGGTTGTCCTTGATGAAAAAATCAATTGGCATGCTCTTTGGTATCTCAGATATTCATTTAGAGGCTTTGTTTTTGGTATTCTTGTTTATGGTGATTCGGGATTTTCAATGCCATGTTCATCTATATTTTAGATCAACTATTCATGTTCAACTATCTATTTCAGTCATTATTTATTTACATATGTGCTTATGGTTTTAATTGGACTGATAGTGTTATCATGCTATAGGATACAAGGTTATCTATTTAAATCATCTTGAACAGGTTTAGTTTGATCAGGTGACAAAAAAATCTATCTTTCATATTCCTATTACATTCTCACGTTACAAATTTTTTATTTCAATTGCTCATTATCAGTTTGATCTTGGCATCATTGACAAGATTCATTTGATTATGTCTTCATGGCATATTTTCATTTTATTGATCTTCATGGCTGACTCATATTTCTTTGATGTCAATGGTTATGATACATTATTTGATACATGGCATATTGGGTTGGAATTATATTAATGTTCTCTTTGGAATTCGAGATTGCTATTTCATTTGGCTTCATATGTTAAAAGAGACATCATTAATAAGGAAGAGTTAACATCATAAGGTGATTAGGAATTAAAGGAAATTGAGGCTTTGGATAATTTATTATTTTCATCACATTTATTCTTAAATGTTTATTAAAGCCTTCAAAATAAAAGGCTTAGGCAATTTTATTGGTTTATATCAGTCACCTTGTTTTTAACTTAGTGAAAAGTTTGATGTATACATTTCTTGGCTAAGTGCAATCAACTACCATCATTTTTGTCTCTAAGATTGTCGACATATTTGAAGATCATTGGACAGTGAATAAAGGTTATGTTGTGAAGTTGAATCGACAATTTGTATGCAAAATCTGGTGGCAATGATATTGTTGGCATACTTGGCATATGTTATGACTGTGGAATTGAAATCATTATGATTTTTATTTGTTAATTACATGACTTAGTCATTTTGGACTTCACGCTGCATTTCATTTTGGGGAAGTCTTCAGTTGTCTTGGGGAAACAAATGAATGTTAGGGAAAAAAAAATTGATCATTCATTTTGCTAAGGGTTGAAACCCTTGCTTTAGCCACTATCACCATGGTAATTTGTTTCTCTACTGGTGGAATCCTCCATGTGGTGATGAGTTTTTGATGTGTGTCTATTTCGAGAAGTAAAATCCAATGCGAGCTCAACAGAGGTAAAAAAACTTATGAATCTGAGAAACTATGATGATAGGCATCAAATCTCTCTGGTATTTTTGTGATTTTCTTATAGAATGAACATGTATTATTTTTCTTTGCTTGAAGAAATTTTTTAAATTCGAAAAGGAAAGATAGTTACTGGTTTTTGGTCAATTCTAAAATTGCTCAAATGGGTTATTGGTTATTGTGTCAAGCTAGCATGATTTGAGTTTGATTATTCTTGACCTCATTGTGGGTATTCTGAAAGCAATGTTTATTTTGGTAAAATGTGTCAATTAAAACGATTCTTTGGTCGATTCTAAAAATGCTCAAATGGGTTGTTGGTTATTGTGTTAGGCAAGCATGATTTGAGTTCGATTATTCTTGACCTCATTGTGGGTATTCTGAAAGGATTGTTTATTTTGGTAAAATGTGTCAAGGAAAATGATTCTTTGGTGAAATAATATTTCCTTCTGCCATTAATCATTATGGGTTCTCTAAAAATCATATCTTTAAGGGTATTATTTTTCTATAAGTCTACCTTGAACAAGAAAAGTGATATTTTTTTGTACATATGTTATTATACTCTTATAATAGATGATGTTATTGGTGCAGATTCTATTGGTTTCAGGGTTCTAGGTCATTTCCTTAAAATTCATTTTCTATCAAACCTCTTCGATTGTTAGATGAAATCAGTTCTATGGTGCATAATTCATTGTATTTTTGGGAATCTTGCAAATTAATCATCAAGGGTTTTTGTCTCATCAAAACCTCTATTGAAGGTACTCAAAAGAAGAATATATATTTTGTAAAAGACAAAAATTTGGTGATTGATCACTATTTTTTTTGTGTTGACTATTCTTGAGAGACATATGCGATAACTCTGTAATAGAATTTCTGAAGAAATAGAATGCAAAGTGAGAAGTCTTGATGCTTGAATATGTATAGTATTTTGAAGGTTCAAGTGAGAACATTGAGGTTATTAGGGGTATTTAACTAAGAGGGTCTTGTGAGTTAAAAGAAAAACAGAGAGATCCTATGTGTTATTGTTATTCTGTAATCTAAAAAGGGGTAGGTGCTCCTTGAAAATGGTGTTTCAAAATGAGGGGTTGGTGATCCTTGAGTTGGTCTCAAAAATTAGCCTATAAGGCATTGTTAACAATGGTTTTCAAATAAGAGCCTGAAAGGCAGTAGTTTAGGAGTGGTTTTCCACTCGGTAAATCTTGTGTCTCATTGTTCATTTATGGTTTCACTACTTTACTATGAGAATTATTTATTGTTCATTATTTTGAAATTATATATCCCATTTCAATTTATGAATGATTACATTCAACTCATGAATGTACTTATCATGGAAATATTGAGAACAAATGTGTGATATGGTTTATTTTCTGAAAAAGAGTAAAATATGTTAAGACACTGATTCACCCCCCTCTCACTATAATTTTCAGTCCAACCAACACTTGGATGATTGTTTTGAAGGCTGACTATTGTGATTCTATTGATTATGCTAGGATTTTCATTTTGAGGGGAAACATCCAGTTATTTTTCATTTGAACCGCTGGCATAACTTTCTTGCTTCTATCCTTGTCATAGATGATGCAGTCCCCTTTCTCCATTAGCACTCTATAACCATTTTGGACCATATTTCCAATGATCAAAATATTGTGTTTCATTCCCAGGGCATAAAAGACATCATGAATTTATCTTTCTTCACCATGCTTGGTTTATATGCACACTATGCCCTTGCCCATGGCAAGAACCTTCTCATTGTTCCCCATTTTGATTTCATAATTAATAGTGTTTTCTATGGAGGCAAATAAATTTTTGTTACCACTCATGTGGTTTCTACAACCACTCTCGAAATAGAAAACTTTAGTTTTACCTTGTTTTGCAATATTGCATGCAATAAATACTTGTGACTATTTTTCATTTTTAATTTTGTTCTCATTTTCCACATTTGCATTTTGACTCCCTTGTTCATTCTCTTTCTTCCTACATTCACTTGCATTGTGACCATACTTGTGACAGTAATAACACTGCACATTGCTCTTACCTTTCCTCTAATTTGAGTTGTTATTCTTCTTCATGTTTTGGAAGTCTAATTGGAAGTTGTTGGCCTCCTCTTGACTGTTTGAGCCTCCTCTTACAAAGTTACTTCTACATTTTCCCCTTTGACCTCTTCCTCTATCATTTCTTCCTCTTCCCCTACCTCTTACATTTCCTTATGCTTTGAAATCTTGTTCTAGGGAAGGAGTAGATCTATTTAGCCATTGCTCATGGGTTTGAAGTGAACCCATTAACTAATCGACTATCATCTTTGAGAGGTCCTTGGCCTCTTCTATGACAATAACAACATGGTCAAATCTAGAGGGAAAACTTCTTATGATTTTCTCTATAATCCTCTGCTCTTCCATTGATTCTCCATTTATCCTCAACTAATTTATCAATGTGGAAACCTTTGAATGAAATATAAAATGGACTCTATGTCCTTCATCTACAAGGTCTCAAAATCTCTCCTTAATAGCTGGAGTTTCACTAGACTCACCTTGTTAGTACCCTTGTAACTATTTTAAAGTATTTTCCATGCTTGTTTTGCATAGCTAGCTACTACTATTTGGGGAAAAATAGTCTCTGTCAAGGTTGCCTCAATCAAACTGAGGGCTTTAGCATCATTTTTTATTGTCTCCTTCTATTGATTCTTTTAAAGATTGGTTAGTGTTGTGAATGCATTTGGGTTAGTCACATCTGTGAACCCATTTTATACTAACTCCCACAAGTCATTTGCAACTAAAATAGTGTTAATTTTCTTTGCCCAAACATCATATTTTTACCATCAAGCATAGGTGTTTATAGCTAACTCCTATTGTCTCCTACAACCATTTTGCTAAATAGGGAAAACTACAAATACCCAAAAGAAATATAGGGTTTTCCTAAATACCCAAAAGGTAGGATTCTTTCATTGCATGTCTCAGACTAGAGCTAGGGCTTTAAAAATTGAATGCCTAGAAAATTTAGGGCTCTCATACCAATCTATTGGGAAAAGATCTTGTTGTGCACTTTTCGCACACACACCCCATTGAAAGTAGGAACCCTCTTTCTTGCTCTGTTTCTTTCATTCTTGGTATTTTAGCCCTTTTTTGGGGGGGTTTTTGGTTGCCTAGGCATGTTACCAAATGGTTATCTTGCTCATGCAAATGCCCCTTTTTAAGAGGTATTTTGAAAATCCTATGTTCTGGAATTCATTTTGGATTTTTCTGTGTTTTTGGGAAAATTCCCTTTGGGCGAATTTCCTTGAGCACCTTGAAAACCTAATGGTGGTTGTTTTATATCATTTTTGGAAATTCTAGGACTTCACAGAATTTTGTCTCGTCCAAATTTTCCTGAAATTTTGTTGTGCCTTCGGATTCCTGAGCTCGTTGTCTTATTGATACATTTATGTTTCCGGTATGGTCTTGCAGTTTTCTTTTATTGATTCATTTATTTTTTATGAGGAGGTTTGTGTCATTTTCCTTATTGTGATTTGAGGAGCTGGATTTTGGGTTGTTGTTGTTGGGTTGTGCATTTGAGCTTGTGATCAAGTGTTACAGTCAGATTTTCTGGTGATCGCTTGCATTTTTTCTTTGATTTTTGAGGTTCCTTGTCGACTATTGCTATTTCGATTTCTTGGCTTTCATGGTATGCACATGTTGCCTTCCTTTTTTTATGAAGGGACTATATTTGCTTTGGAATTTGTGTGGGTGTATGTTTTGAGTCAGGACTTTGGTGTGGATTGGTCTAGTTATGGTGTTGGGGTTTCATTTGTTGGCTTGGTACCCTTCCTCATGGATTACGCCTCCTTTTCTCCGGCATGATTGTGGTTCGATAGGGTTAACCATTTCTCTGCTTCATTTTCTTTGATTTTGTGCTCTCTTATGTTTATCTCTAGTTTAACCTAGGAATTTTTGACCTTTAATGAAACCATGTCTTTGGTGAGGTGGAGCTTGTTTCTCATTATCTGACTTGGTTATTGTCCTATCTTAGTTAATTCATGGGGGACTTCATGTGAAGATGTTAAAATGAATGATGAATGAATCCAAACTGTTCTATCATGGAAATTTCCTAGGGTTTCCCTTGCTGAAGTCATTCCTCATGTTGATTGGATTTCATTTGTGTTCGGTTTGAAGTGTGATTCGATCTTGCACTTTGAATGAGCTGAATTCCAAGTTGAATCTCCAACTTCTTGACCGTTTGATCAATCTTGGTGAAATCCTTACGAAGTCAAAGATTTTAGGTTTTCGAGCACTCCGTGGATTTCCTTTACTTCAAGATTTTCCCGGTTTTTCCATCGCTTTGTCGATTTCCTGAAAACATGCTTAAAATGTGAAGATTACACTGACTTCATGAAATTTCGTGTCCTCGAGATTTTACCGATATTCCTTTTTCCCTTAATTTTCCCGGAATTCGTAAACTATTGCCTTTTTCATGGATTTTCGTAAAATCTTGTTGAAAATGAAGAGTTGGGAGATAGTATGATCTATTAATCAATGATGTGCATTTCATGGTTGATTTGAGTTATTATAGATGTATCATGCTATTTCTTAGTTTAATTTGATTGGTTAAATGATGGTTGGAGGTTTCTCTATGTTTGTTTCACTGAATTTTGCCTGGTCTAGAATTTCTTGAAATTCCCCTCTGGCCTAAATTCTGCGAGAAGGCTAAAAACCCAAACTTTGAAATGAGTATTTTTTATGAGATTCTAGAGTTTTTTGTCCATCATGGATTTATTTTTGAGGATGAATGTATCATTTTATGATGGATTAACTTGAATCTCATGCTATAATGGATCTTTACTATGGTATTTTTATTGGATGCAAGCAAGAATCAAGTCAAACTATTGCTGAAATGACCAAAGGAAAGGTAATGGATCTGAATGCTAAGGGCTCTGCTATCTCTAAGGCAGAGAGGATTAAAATGGACTTAAAGAGAAAAATCCCAGAGAAAAATTTGTCTTCCATTTGGTCAGAGGTCACAGATACAAATGTTGGAATGTGGGATTATGATGAATTTAAGGCAAGGATGGCAGCACATAACCTCCCTTTGTTGGCCAGAAGAATATTGGAATCAGGGTTGGCACATGTGGTTGGATTTCCTCCTATGGTTCAGTGTTCTGAGTTGGTGCTTAAATGTGCCAAACATTATGACAGGGGCACACATAGGATAGTTGGTCCTCAAGGAAGAATTGTATCAAACCTTAACCCTGTCTCAATTGCTCAGACCTTTGACATGCCTAATAGGTCTCATGTAGTGGGTTTTGATATGGATGTAGAAAAAAATTACTATGGTGAAAATGTAATCAAATTCCAGCAGGTCATCAATTCATGGCTAGAGAAGCCCAAGTACCACTTTTCCAAGCTACCCAAGCAGCTAGTAAGAGCTAAGTTCAGGAAGGAATTTTATGATGTTATCACACTCCTTAGCGGGGTAGTGGGTTTGAAGAGTGCAGGAGTGTTTGATAATTGGATTTTCCATGTTATTGTGAGGATGGAACAAGGTATTTACTACCATGGGGAAGGTATTATAAGTGCGATGATACATGAAAAAATGTGCAATGTCTTGCGGACAAAGACCTTCACCATGAGCTCCTACTTGGTTTATGCACTTGCAAGGTTTCATCCATACAAGGGGCTAAGCACAAGGGGTGTGTTTGGATAAGATGTTATTTATGAGTTATACCCACAGTTTCACTTGGAGAGCACAAGTTATAGAAAGGCGAACAATGCATTCACCAAGTACATCACTAGGTTGTTGCAAGGTGTTGAGCATGTTCATATTTCTAATAGTGCTAACGAGTTAATCAAGAGGTTTGGAGCTTGGTTTATCAAGTTCCCTACCTTTTCATACATCAAAATAGATGGTTGTCTGATAGATCCATATAGACTCCCTAGATATCCCACAAATCATATTATACTTTCGGAGGTCACAAGGAAAATCTATGACTTTGATGCAATTGTGAAGAAGGAGAAGCATAAGACCTGATTTGGTGGTGATTTTCCTTTGAGGATAGGCAGTGGTGAGGCCTATCCTTCTATTAACTTGACCCATGCTTCTGAAGAAGAAATGAGCTCTCTTGGTCTTTCCTTCCATTCCAAGAGATCCAAATTTGATAGGACTGGTGAGGCACAGAGGAAGGCTAGCAGAGAATATAGTCACAAGGATGACATAGAGGATTATTGGGCTAACATTAGTGATGAATTTGAGATAAGAAAGAAGAAGTTCTCCAGGATACTAGTGAACTCAGTCCGGCTATACAACATAAAGGTCATTCTGGATCAAGTTGAGGATGATGGAACTTTGATTCAGGGCCATAACTATGAATTTGTGAAGGATAAACCAATTCGAGAACTAGATTGGCTAGAGGAGGAGAAGATAGAGTTGGAATAGATCATGAATCCAGTGATCAGGTATACTAAAATGTGGCTCAAGCACAAGATGTTGGAGCTGGAGAGTGAAGGTGTGCAATGCACCTATGACCTAATGGGTAACTTAGAGTCTCACTCCACTTCTAAGGAATCACCTGAAAAAAAATCCTAAGGGTAAGACTAAGGTGGGCTCCCCTTTTAAGATAAAGATTAAGGATACTCAGGAGGTAGGAGAGGTAGTGAAACAAAGAAAGCACATTGCTAAGAAGAGGAAACATATTTCAAAGAAGAAGAAGGTTGACAAGGATGAGGCTAAGAAGGAAGAAAAGGAGATTAGTGTTCCTGTGCCCAATAGAAGAAGAATAGTAAGATTATCATAGAAGGAGAAGAGAAATTTTGGGGAAAGAGATGAGGTTGACCCACTAGTGGTAGAGGTGGAGAGTTCAGGGGAAAGGACACAGATGTACACAAGAAGATCAAAAACTCCATCTCCTAAGGATGGTGTACCACAAAAGAGTGTTCCCATAGCTGCTCCTGCCACTAGGCATGAGAATATTCCTCCTTCTCACGAGACTTACAATGCACCAGGTGAATCCAAAGATGAGGATCACAAAGATGAAGAAGAAGAGGAGCTACAAGAGGGTGATCTCTATAATGTTGAGGAAAAAATATATAAGGTATTACAGTATCCTCTGGTAACTTACGAGGATTCACCTACAGTGGGTGAGGAGGATAGACCTCCTCAAAGTGAGGAAGTGCCAATTAGGAATCCTTCTCCAGTGCTTGAAAAGGAAGAGAACGATAAAGGAAAGGAGGATATAGTTGAGGAGGATCTTGAAAGGAAGGGTTTAAATGAAGATGCACCTAAGGTTCACTAGGATGCAATTGGATAGGACAGTGTGCAGTTGGATTCCACCATTCTAGATTGGTTGGACAAAAAAGAAAGAAAATTGTGATGGATGATACTCCTCCCAACTAGGATGACTTGTTGGCAAACATAGGAAAAGGAAAAAAAAAAAAAAAAGGCTAAGGTTATCTCTAGGATTGTGAGGGATGAAACAAATAATAGGGTGGTCTACATTGCTATTCCTGCTCCTGATAAGAATAAGGATGATGTAGCTGGTAGTGACTATAGTGTACACACTGTCAACTTAGGGGCTACTTCCATGGAATAGGATATCGAAGAGTATGAGGGATCTAGTGTTGTGATCTTGGGCAGATTGAGGAAGGAAGTGCAAACCAAGCAATAATTAAAGAAGGAGAATGAGAAACTTTAGAGGTATTTGCAAGATTTGATGAAACCCTTAAAATCCATTAGCTCCTCATCATTTTCTGCGGGTTTTTTCCCACAAGAAACAATAATGGAGTTAGAGAGGATGAAGTCCATGACTCATACCACAACGAGTTGGTTATAGGAAGTGTAGGCCAAGGGAGATAGTGCCATCAAGGACATTCTTTCAACTGGTGGGGATGCTATGAGATCAGTTGAATAGTTGAAGAATGTATTGGCCCAGGATAAGGAGGATATGGATCTCTTGTTTCAGAAGACTAAAGCCATCATGGACTACACTGAAGAAAAATTGGTGAGTGATGGAATTCTTCCTTCATCCAAGGCTGCAGAACCTTGGGAATGGTTTGAGATTTTGTAGATAAAGTTAAGGTTTTTGAAGAAGGTGCATAAGCAGGGGAAACAAATTGAGGATGCCTTGAATGACATCTACAACAAGTGTATTTCCTTCTTTGATGTTATGATAGGAAGGAAGAGTTTTGTGCCAAAGCATCTGAGGTTGGAGCAATTGAGAAAGTGGTGGCGAGATGTGTACTCTCCCATCAATGAGGACCAGGTCACCGAGCATCAGTTGGATGATGCATCCACATACATTGTGGTGATTGATAAATACCAAACCATGAGGGTGGATTGGGATAAGGTGGTAAGGTAATCAAGAGAGGACGTTAAGTCCATTGAAAGGAGGATGAAAGTGTTATTCATGCCACCTTTGGCCGACTTGGAGAGGATATTTTTGATGGTGTAGGATAGGGCAAGGCGAGATAATGACAAAGGGGAAAGCATTTAATATGGGGCCTCATCAAAATTTGTGCTTCCCATTATTCCTCTTCTTCCTTCACATGCATTGGATCGGGCTATGTTAGGGATCCCAAGCCACCCTAGATGGAGTGCACGCATTTAATCAATAATTTATCTTATTTTGAATTCCTCTTGGCCAACTTGTGGATGACTTGTTTTAGTGGCCATTTTTTTTATTGTAAACTTAGTTGGGTTGACGTATCTTGGGGGGTTTTCTATAAATTTGGCATTGTGCTTCATTTGTAAGGGCTAGATATAGTTTTTTTCACATTAGAGCGAATTAAGAAGCAAGAATTAGAGTTAGGAGTTAGTCTCATTTTGCAAGAAGGTGTTGTAATAGAATACTTGAATTGTTGCTACTTTGGGTGATTTAATACAAGTAAAGACATTATGATTTGGTGCCTTTCTTGTGTCAAATTTTGATTTGGCATGGTTCTTGAACTTCTATCTTTTGAAATTTCTTAAGTTTATTCAATATATGATAAATTTGATGTTAGATGATTTGATAATGTTTAGGGTTTGATGCTTAAAGTGTTTGCAACAATCTCTAATCAATACTTTTTGTAGTTAATTGATTATTAGCTTCTTTACAAAGTTATCCTAGACTTAAAATTGTGCTTAGTTCGATTATGAATGCTTGTTCATTTCAATTTCAATAGGGTTGTTTTGAATGAATATGCATAATCTGAAAATCTTTAACTCCTTACAAGATTGCAGATTTATCTAGGTCAAACAAAAAATAGTTTCTGAGGGATTGGTCCATTTCAATTATTTTATCATTTGCATCAATTAGTCTTAGAATTAGAAGTAGTCTTAGAAATATTCCTGAAACCCTTATCTCTTTTTTTATTTCTTTCATTGCCTGGGTTAGATTTAGGATATGAAGTATCGCCATATTGCTAGATCTGATAAATTTGAATTCAGTATTTTCTTGTAGTAAGGCCCCTTTGTGATTACCAAGATTTTCACATTATATGTAAGTTGTTCTATTGAATTGTCAAGACCTAACATTAGAGACCTTGGGGTTATCTCTTGAGGCTTGTTGATAGAGATTTACCTTTCAAGAGAGATAGGATATCATATTCTATCTGAGTTGTTGCTATACAGAAAACACCATCAACAGATCCCAACTAAAGTGAGAAAAGATAAAACCGCAGACCAAGAAAAGATACAACAAGAAAAAGAGGTAGAATATTTTCTATTTCATTCAACTAGATTCAAAAATATTACATTCAAAATTAGAGCAAGGCTTTGTATCTGGAGCTAACTGTGTGTTGTTGTCAATATTCTGGAGCACTGGACCTCTGTAAATATTCTGGAGCACTATCCTCTACTTCTATAGGTTCTTCTTCTTCTTCTATTATGTTCTATTGAACATTCCTCCTTGTCTTCTACTGCACACAACTGTCTTTTAAAAAAACATTCTATTTTCTTTTTTGCTTTTCTTGCCGTTTTCCAAAAACTACCGCTCAAATTCAAAATCACCTACCAGAATTAATTTTCTGCCAAAAACGTTAACTAGTCAATAGGGTTGTTAGACACAAAAAAGGGTGGAGGATCCCAATGGATCATTCTGACTGTGGATTAAATGCACTTGGTCGAGGTTGCTCACGATTAGAAAATCCAACATGGATTTGGAGCAATTACATTATATTTGAAAGAAATACCTTTATATCATCTATAGTTAGTAGTGAGAGTATGAGTTTATGTTGATATCATTTTATTGGCATTGTTGAGGACATTATTTCAGTTTCATCTTTAAGATTTTGAATCTTAATGGATGGTATAACTAAAATGCATATCCTCACCAATTGTGCTCAACCAACTTAACTACAATTTTTTGATAAAACACATTTTTAGAGTAAATAAATTAATATTAATATGAAATATTTTAAGAATGAAAAACAACACAACAGATAAATTAAAATTAAACATTTAAAATTTTAAATAGAAAATGTAAATATTTAGTTTCTTATTTAATCTACAATATAATTTTATTAAAAAAAAAAATTCAAATGAATCAATTAAAATATTGATTTAATTTTGTTTTGATAATATTATTTATGCACTTATGAAACTATAAAATGAATTAATATTTAAATCAAATTTATGAATCTATTCTCTATTTTTGAATTTGATCACTATTGATTAATAACATTCTATTTTCACTATTGATTATCAAAATTTTGATTTTAGCTTGCTTCAAAGTACCAATTCTTATTATTTTTGGTTTGTACATAGTAGAAATAATTACTCCCTTGTGTCAAACCATATAAGAATGTCAAGTCAATAACTTTTGAATGAGATAAAAGAAATCAAGTAGTTATACATGTATTTCTTAGAATGTAAATGTAAGATTTTTTTAGGCCCATGATGTGTGCAAGAAGGTATTGAGCTCATATGTTCACTAGATGTTTAATATGAATCAATATTTTTCTTAAATACTATTGGTGGCCTAAATATATTTTTAATAAAAATGCATCTTACATGGTCATCAAGCATGGAAAATTTCATTGAACATTAGATCTAGGTTTGTGATTCACTCTCTTTACGATTACAAGTTTGACTCCTTATCTATTCTATTTAAGCCTAATTTCTAATGGAAACATGGAAAAAGATGGAAGAAAGAATAAAATATAATGAGAAGGTTCATGCCAAATAAGTTTATTTCAATAATTAAAACATAGTTTTTCAACAACACAAGGTGTAATAGTCAACATAGGTAATACTAATAAACATTTTATTCGTAAGAAAAATTCATATATATAATTACTAAGATTAATAATTTCAAGAATAATAGTCTCTCGATTTAATTATTTTGATAATATTTAATAACTACATTCAATTTAATACCACTAACTCTCAACGTATGCACAAATATTCCTCTATATGATCACAAAAGGGTGAATAAAATTTATTACACATAAGGATCTGAACCGCCAAAAAAATGGATTCACCAAATCAAGAGTGATGAATCACTATTTTTATAAGAGGTGTTTCAATCAATTATCTATAAAATAAGGTGAAAATAATATTGGCCAAGTTGATACTAAGGTTAGAGGTAAGGAGGAGGGGTTTTAGGAGAATTCAGGGGCAACAGAGTTGAAGGAAAAGCCTAGAAGGGATTCTAAGTGCATTGCCAAGATGAAGAACCAAACCTCAAAAGAAATGCTAAAGGAAATGGTAAAGGATTACATGGAGCTAGAAAAGGAGAAGGCTCTAGAGGAGAAGAAGGTAGTGGAATTGAGGATTCCCTAGTTTGAAAATCTCCAAATGATGAGCCTACGGGTAAAAAAACTGTGTAGGAGGAGGGTATTGACCAAAATTAAGTGAAGCATGAGCCTCTTAAGTTTAACCCCTTATTGGAGGATTTCTCATATCTTAATGATGACACTACTTGAATTTTTTATCTTCTTGACATGGTGATGGCGAGGTCACCAACACTTTCAAATTGGAAAAATGGACTCTTCAGGAATTCAATAGGGTTAACATCAAAATAAAGGGATTGAAAGAGAATTTGTAGAATACTCTGAAAGGAATGACCTCATATATTCTAATTGATAGAATTTTTGATCTTGAGTGCTCGTTCGTTGATTTAAAATCCATTGGTGAGCAGTGCTTGGATGACTTAGAAACTAAAGTAATGTATACCAATGAAAATATCAAGAAACTTCTCCATGCCTGTCATATTTCTATGAAGAATAGTGTGGATTCTTTGGAGGTCATATTCCACAATATCAGTGAACTTAGAGAGGACCAATTTTATTTCTCTTAGTTGACGGAGAAGGAGCAATTCGCTAAAGGTAAAGGTAGAAAAGGTGATAAGGATGAAGGTAAAGGCCTTACATCTAGAGGGCTGGGTGATTGGAGGAAATCCTTTGAGGACAAGAGAAAAGAGTTGTTGTACATGACTAGGATCCATAGGAACCAAGAACTTGAGGTGGCCAACACCTTAAGAAGTATGAATTAGTGTTATGTTGTTTTTTTTTTGTTTGTTGTTATACTACTGGGTTTTAGTTTTTATCCTATTATTTTTCTACTTTTGTGTTATTGGTTGTTGTTGATAGTTTAGTGGTTTGGGAGTAGCATTTTGTAACTTCTGTGGTTTTTGGTTTTGGGTTGCTATTGATAGTTAAGTGTTGTATATTTTGAGTAGCATTTTGTACCTAAAATTGTAAAGGGTTTTAGGTCCCTTCAAAACCTATTTTTCCCATATAATCAAAACAATCAGAAACTAATGCTAACTGTTATAGAAACTATGGGGGATATTTTTAGAGCATAAAAATTTGTGTACCTATCTAGAAAGTTTATATTTTTGAACTATGGAGGACTCATTCGCCTTCAGTGGAAAATGGGTCCTCTTAGGGTTTCAGAAAATAGATTTCAAGATCCTATACCTTGATGTCTGCACTGTTGAATTCTCAATAATCAAGTTCTGGAAGCTTGTAGTTAATTCTATAAAGCTCTTTCCATGATCTTGAACTTTGAATGAGAACTTTAGTAACTTTGCAACTTTGACAATCTTGCTCAACTTGATCTTCAACCTATAAAATCTGCAAACACGCACTCAAGGGAAAAAAACTACTTGATTTGTTAGTGAATGGGGGTTTTCCTCAGTCAAACCCCTAGTAGGTAATTAAACCAAATGCCTTGGATCATGTCTTGTGATGTAAATCTACAAACTATGATTTAGTTACCATGAAGAATGTAGATCTAGGATCCTTGAAAATGATGTAAACAATAGTTACAAATATATCTTCAATGCTACACTCATAATCTTAGCTCAACAACATGAATTCATGCATAAAACCCTTGAAATGATGATATGATCTTGAATTATTGTAATAAAGACCTGAAATATTCCTTGAAATGACTTATCAATTCCTTTGTAATGCTCTTGTGAACTTCAATTTTCTATATTTCTTGAAGTCTTGAAATTATAGGATGAAAGTAGGTGAATTAACCCCTTATTTATACTAAATTAGGAGATTAACCCTTGAAATTCAAATAATTAAGGCCGACACCAGATTTGGGAAGAAAGGAAATTAAATTTTCACTACAATGAGATTTGAAAATTAGGTTCTTATTAAGGGAGGACCCATTTTCCACCAAATGTGAATGGTTCTTGGCTATGTTTCTAGGACCGAGCTTCGAGGAGTTGAAAGAAGGCCAAAAACCCATTCCAGATCATTAGAGAAAGTGGGGTCCTATTAAGGGAGGACCCATTTCCCATTAAGGGTGAATTGGTCTTGGCTCAACTTAATAGGAACAATTTTTTTCCAATGAGATAATTTGATATTTAACTTATGATTATTAGGAAAGATCTTGAGGAGGTGTCAAAATTAAGGCCTAAATTTGAATCAAAAGGGGGTTAATAAATCCAATTAACCATAGTGAATTAGGACCACCTAGATAAGTTTGAAAGTAACTTAAAACACTTTACAACACTTAAACAAGCTATACATTATGTTCATTTTTATTGAAAATGGGTATGTTAGGCTCAAATAAGAAAATACATCCTAGAAAAATGTGAAGGTGTGTTACAACACTTTACAACACCTTTTCAAAGGATAAATTAAGGAATGTTTTAGTTAGATAAGGGTCCTAGAATAGTGTGAAAGTGTACAAGATATTACAACACTACTCCAAGACACCACTTATTCAGCTTTAATGTTTATTATCAAACAAGTGTGAAAAAATATTAATTTTTCTGACACTACATTTTTCCCCCACTTTAGTTAGAGGATGACCCCATGTAAAACTCATGCACTAAAGTAGACATTCAAGACACTTAAGTATGCAACAGTAAAAAAGATACATGATCATACCCTATCAAAGGAAAAAAGAAAATAAAAAGGAAACAAAGGATCAAGCACAACCGATTCAACATGAAGTGATGTGCTGGTTGTTTTTCCATAAAAAATTATGCTCACTCTAGGGTAGTGTAACCTCAGTCTATCCAATAGCTGAGTTTTCCAAAAGAAGTGGTTTAGTGCGAAAGGCATCCAAGTGTGTCGACTTCCCATTGTATAATGAGAAAATCATGCCAATGTATCGACATCCCATTATAATAACCATACCAAAGTTATCCTCTTGATAAATTTAATAAGGCACCACATAAATGATTCTGTAAATACTTTTGAATGTACTATAAAAATTTTGTTTAAAGTGGATTTTTCTTTGTTCATGTAATAATCTTCCTCTTAGGGAGCATTGTGCTTAATGTCTCCAAGAGAGGACAATTCAAAGTGTCAAATTACTGCCCATGGGATGCCTCATTCGCATCATGCCACATCAGTAGATCATACACTCTTGGATGGAATTGAACCTAATGACACCACCTGTAGTGTAGTAAAATGCATACCCTTTCATTTTCACACCCGTTTGGGCTCACCTTTCTTTATTTATCATTCTTTATGGCTTAATTGGACCTATTTTATGTCCACAGGCCCTATGAATGACATATTTTTTTGGTTAATCATGACATTCTCTAATGCATATCTGATCCCCTAATGATGCTAATTGGTGTGTCCCTAATTTTTGGTCAGGACTAAGACACCACTAAGGGCGTCTTTGTCCCCCCAAGGTCCTGGGACCCTAATTTTGAGGCATCTATTTTGGGCCTCTTTTTGATTTATGTGCCCCAAGTTTCATCACTTGGGACTAAGACGCCACCTAGGGCATCTTGCTCCTCCTTGAGTCATTTTTGAGATTTAATTTTAAATCTTGGTGGGATTTAACCTCCTTTATTCTTTGAATTGATATGTTGGATTAGTGTGATATGATTTCAAGATATTAAGCATAAATAAGTATAAATACAAGGTTCATTAATTCATTTCAACCTAATTATTTTGTGAGAGCATTCATTATAGTAAAATTAAGTTCACAAGAGCATTCAAGAGAAATTCATCAAGCAATTGGAGCCATCATCAAGTTTCAAGCATCATGTCAAATATTGCGCTTGCATCATGTGTGTTGTTGTTCTAACATTTGTGATGTAGTGTTTTGATTTAAGCAAGCATTCCAAGTCCATATCTATCAATAATTTCCAAATCCATGTCCATTGTAGCCATTGCACACAATTTTGTAGCCTTTGCAAGGTTTTGGTGAGTTGTATCATTGCATGTTGATCATTTACCATTCCCTTCATCATTTCTATTTCATTCCAAGGTTTAATTACCAACAAGGGGTTTGACCAAGGCAAAATCCCATTCACTAACAATCAACAATTTTTTTCCATCTTGTCTATTTATGTTTGCTGATCTAGGTTGAAGACTTGAAGATCACTTGGACTGCAAAATTGTCAAAGTTACAAAGTTGAATTATCAAAGTTGGCATCTTCATAGAAACTCACCTACAAATCAGATCCAACTGTTTCCGAACCTAAGATCTGGGGAGAAGAAATTGCAGATTTGAGAGCTCAGGACCACATTCACACTTTTCAAAAAATTAGAGAAAGACTAAGATGAGATTAAACACATATTAGTCCTCTAGGTGAAATATTTCAGTGATTTTTGGGATTTTGTTTTGTTATCTAAAGATTTTGTGTCTGCATCAAAAAATAACAGTGAGACTAAGACGAGAGTAAAGGTGTCTTAAATCTCCAAGGAATATTTCAGTAGTATATTTACATTTCTAGAATCCTTTTAGAATCTCCAGGTTTCCCAGGTACACATACCCTAACTTGGATTTGTTCATTTTTAGTATTAAGAAGCCTCAATTTGCAAACATTGTATTTTCCAAGAATTTGCTTGGTGGTGAACCCCTTAATCTAATAGAACACCCCCACCTAAGTCCTCCTATTTTTGTATTGACTCACCTTGAGAGGTTGATAGTTAATCATATTAGGGTTCTTAGGACATATTTGAATGAACTAGGTAAAGTGGGGAGGGCAATTCACCTTTTTCCCCATCCTTTTATTGATTGTTCATTTTGGTGAACCTAAATTTATTTCAACACTCTTCCTTTTTTATTTTGGAGTCCTTTAGAGTCTTATATTTAGATTTCATTCATTGTATTTTTCATGTAGGTTTTCTTGCATCTTGCATTAGTGAAAGTGCATTTAGGGTTTCATATCTTTGCATTAGTGAAAGTGTATATACATTGTTGTTTTCCTTTCTTGCATCATTACATTTCATTGAAAAAATAAATAGTGCATTGTTCATCCTCTTAATTGTATTTAGAAACATTATTCTTGCATTGACAATTCAAAAACTACATTTCAAATCTTGCATTCAATTGCTTGTTAGTCATTGCTTTAATTTGTCTTTGTTTGCATTATTTTTTGTTTCCAAACATCAGGTCCCTGTGTAGGAAACCACAAAAAGTTGTTTTCAAGCCAAAAATTTTTGTTTCTCACAAAAAAATCTCTATTGGGACTAAAAAACCCTTACTAGTGTCTTAGTCCCTCTTAGCTTTTTTTGCTCAAAATCATCTCCCTACTGTTTGCTTCCTATTTCAGCCCCTGAAACTGCTAGATCTCATAAGTGCAACTAAAAATCCCTAATTGGTATCTTCATCCCTATTGACTTTGACTCTCCAATTTTAAAGGTTTGAAATTTTTGTTTTTTGTTTCTATGGAATACTTTCAATTTGTTATTTTAGTTTCCAGAATGGTTGTTATTCCAATTTCTTTCATTTTCAAGTGTATTTTCTTAATTCTGCATCATGGATATGTTCTTTCAAAAGTTATGGATGTCCTTGAAATCCTTAGTAGATTTTTCAAATTGTGCCTTTGGTAATGATCCTAATGACACTGAACTCACTCATGCTCTCTCAACTCCTAATGCATGTCCTCGTTGTTATGTTGATATCATTGGATAAGATGATGACAACATGAACAAGTTCCTAAAAAAAATGTCTTGACAACCTCAAACCTAATGCATCCTTTTATCCATCCATTAAATAAGCAAATCCCCCTACAATACCACCTCTTGAGATGTTTTGTTACTTACATCTTGAAACTAAAGAAAACGTTGAAACTAAGTTCCCTACAATAGGTGAATCTAGTTCCTCTAGAAATGAAAACATTTAACCATATTATCATAACAAAGTAACTAACACTTCAATAAAACTTTAAGAAATATATGGAAAAGGATTCAAAATATTGAGTAAACAAGGGTGTGATACAACAAGTGAACATGAAATTCACCAACTCTTAGAGAAAGTTCCAACTACTGAAAACAAAAAAGGGTTAGGATATCAAGATCCCCCTCACAATGGAAAAATACCTAGAGAATACCTAAAGCTTCATAGTGATGGTATGGTGGTTTTAGATACAAATATCCTAACTCATAACAATGATGAGGATGTTAGTGAACCCAGCAAATGAAAAAGACCTTACAAATTATAAAAATTACCACCTCCTTATCCACCACCTAAAATTGAAAGGAAGTTACAAATACTTCTGAACAAAGGATTCATAAAATTTCCTCCTATGAATAGATTGGTTCTCTATCCTAATGATGCTGAAGTCCCATATTATACATACCATCAAATTCTCAGACATAGCACTGAGGAGTGTCACACATTCAAGTTAATATTGCAAAAATTTCACTTCAATGGTGATGATTTCCATCCAGTGATGAAATAAGATTTATCCCCTTTTGTCATGTAATTGTTGTAGAATATTGCAATTCTCACCATTCCATGACCCTTCTCATCACCTATCTCAGCCCATTCTTGTCTTGCACTCAGTGGGGGCAAGAAGTAGATGGCCTTGTCCTAGTTAGGAATTTTTTGTTGTCCCTTCAGTCCATTATCTACCTTGCACTTATGAAAATTGAGACTAGGAAGAGGATAACCTACTTTAGGTTGACTCCCTTATGGCTTGCTAGTCTTTTAATTTTTCTTCTCATGTGCATATTGTGATCCCCCCATGATGTTTTTCTGATGTTTCTCTCTCTATGTGCATTATTCTATTTTTCCTTCATTCTTCTCTATGTTGAATACCCTTTTCACTTTTTTGATTTTGTCTCGTGTCTTCCTTTTGGGGATGATGAAAGGCATTGAGACACCCTATGTCTCTTTCATGTTGACCCAAAATACTTTTGTTTTCAATTTTTGTGTTTTCGTTTTGGGAATGATGCAATGCGTCAAGAAACCCTATGTCTCTTCCATGTTGATCCAAAATTATTTTCTCTTCTTTCGCTCTATTTGTGTCATTGTTCCAGTTCTACATGTATTTGGGGAATGATGAGAGTTACGATCTCTCTAATATTTTTGCAAAAAAGAGAGATACTGACATTAAATCCATAGATCCCTTTTGTGTTTTTGAGGGGAAATGATCTTTTCTATTTTTTTTTCCATGTTTTTCTACTTTAAAGTAATTTCTCAGAACATGGTGTTAGCAATTTCTTTAAAGTCAGAGCATACATTGGCATTATTCCAACTTGTTTCCATTTTCATTTTCTTTTCCATGTTCCTTGATGCTATTTTCTTTCTTCATATGATGCATTTTCATCTTTGTCGTGACATTGGAGTAATGTCCTTCAAAAGTGTGACCTATCTTAGCATATTATATTCCCCTTAGTGGTGGTGTGATGCACTACATCCCCTAAGTGTTAAATCTTTTATCCTTTGATTGGTCCTCTCTTGGAGACATTAGAAATGATGTCCACCAAGAGTAAGACCTCACATGAACTAAGAAAAATCCCTTTGAAAATCCTCTCTCTTTCTTGTTGTGTTTCTTTTCCTTTTCATCTTTATTAAATTCATGGAGCTATGGCTTTGATATGGACCTCTTTGAGCTCACCTAGTGAACACCTAGCTTCACTATCCCATGTGAGAATGCATTTTATTATTGTTCTTATCATAGTCATGGGGGTATGATTTTGATATGGACCCCCTAGGGCTCACCTACTAGCTTTTGTGAGTGTGCATTTCCTTTTTATCCTTATCATAGTCATGTGGATATGACATTGATATGGACATCTTGGGGCTCACCTAGTGCACAACTAGTTCCCACTAGCCCTCATGAGAATGTATTTTGTTTGCATAGTGGAAAGCACATTCCAGTTGTAAAACCTCTTCAAGCCTAGACCAGGTCTGCCATGTTGGATGACTAGTTGAAGCTTGATATGCTGCATTTCTTTTCCTTTTAACTTTTATTGTCTTTGATGTTGTATGTTTGTGATTTGATTTTGGCTTCATATATCATCTGCATGTGCATTCCTTTGTGACTATGTTGGTTCACCATAGGATCATGATCCTAGGGGCTTGGCCACCCTCTTGATTGTTGTCATCCTATCTTACTGATATTTGTACATTTGAACCCCTCTTGATTGTATTGTTGGCTACTTTAGTGTGAGTTTGAATCAATTTCATCCTCTCACTAAAGTGGGGGATAAATGTAGTGTATTAAAATACATACCCTTGCATTTTAACACTTGTTTGAGCCTGCTTTGCTTTATTTATCCTTGTTTATGGATTAATTGGCCCTTTTTTATGTCCACCAGCCCTATGAATGACATATTTTTCTAGTTAATCTTGACATTCTCAAATTCATATCTGATCCCCTAATGACTTTGATTGGCATGTCCCTGATTTCTGGTCAGGACTAGGACACCACTAAGGGCATCTTTGTCCCCTCAAGGTCTTGGGACCCTAATTTTGAGGCATCTATTTTGGGTCCCTTTTTGGTGTCTATGCCCCAAGTTTCATCACTTGGGACTAAGATGCCACCTAGGGAATCTTGGTCCTTCTTGAGTCATTTTTCGAGATTTAATTTCAAATATTGGCAAGATTTAACCTGCTCTATTATTTGAATTAAAATGTTGGATTGGTGTGATATGATTTGAGGATATCAAGAACAAACAAGTATAAATACAAGGTTCATTCATTCATTTCAACCTAAGTCTTTTGTTTGAGCATTCATTATAGTCAAATTGAGTTCACAAGAGCATTTAAGAGAGATTCATTAAGCAATTGGAGCCATCGTCAAGTTTCATAAATCATGTCAAAGAGTGTTCTTGCATCATGTGTGTTGTTGTGCTAACATTTGTGATGTAGGGTTTTGATTTAAGCAAGCATTCCAAGTCCATATATATCAATAATTTCAAGATCCATGTCTATTGCAGCCATTGCACAAAATTTTGCATCATTTTATAAGGGTTTGGTGATTTATAACATTGCATGTTGTTCATTCACTATTTCCTTCATCATTTCTATTTCATTCTGGGGTTTAATTACCAACAAGGGGTTTGACAAAGGCAAACCCCAATTCACTAACAATCAACAAGTTTTTTCCATCTAGTCCATTTGTATTTGTATATCTAGATTGAAGACTTGAAGATCACTTGGAGTGCAAAATTGTCAAAGTTGCAAAGTTTCATTATCAAATTTTTCATCTTAATGGAAAATCACCTACAAGTTAGATTCAACCATTTCAGAACCTAAGATCCGAGGAGAAGTAATTGTAGATCTAGGAGCTTAGGACAACATTCACACTTTTCAATAATTCAGAGTGGGACTAAGACATGAGTAAGGGAATCTTAGTCCTCTAGGTGGAATCTTTCAATGACTTTTTGGTATTTTGTTCCATTATCCGAAGATTCTCTGTTTACGCCAAAAAATAGCAGTAGGACTAAGATGAGAGGAAATGTGTGTTAGTCCTCCAAGGCATATTTTAGTAGTCTATTTCCATTTCCAAAATCCTTTTTGCATCTCCATGTTTCCCAGGTACACATACCCTAACTTAAAGTTGTTCATTTTCAATATTAAGAAGCTTCAATTTGCACATTTTAAGTGTGTTGCATATCACAGTGTGTTTTCAAAAATTATCTTTTCCAAGCATTTTCTTGGTGGTGAACCCCTTAATCTGATAGAACACCCCCTCCTCTATCCTCCTAGTTGTGTATTTAATCACCTTGAGACGTTGATAGTAAATCCTTTTAGGGTTCTTAGGACATATTTGAATGAACTAGGTAAACTGGGGAGAGAAATTCACCTTTTTCCCCACCTTTTATCTATTATTTATCACCAAGAAGGGGATACATCACAGGAAAGAACAAAAATCATACCATGAAATTTTCCCAAAGATGTCATCATTGAATTCTCCCACTTTAAAGCGGTTGCTACACCATTACTATCATAAATTTCTTTAATGTAGCCTAATGTTTTTGGCTCTAAGACATGAGAGCTTCCCTTAGAAAACCCTATGTAAAGTCATATATTTCTGAAGAAAGCTCCATCATGAAATAGGAAGGAATTTTTTCCCCCACAAAAACATAAGAGATCTATAGATTTGGGGTTAGTATTGTTGATGGTTTTTTCTACACAACAACAACTCAGACAGAATATAAAATATCCTATCTCTCTTGAAAGGTTGATCTCTATGAGAAAAGAGATAACCCCAAGGTATCTCAGGTGCCAGGTCATGACCATGTAGTGAAACCACTCAGTGATAAATTTGAAAATGCTGGTAATCACAAAGTGACCTTACAAAATAAATGTTGGAAGCTCTAAACTTATCAGATTTTATAACAGAATGATACTCAAATTCTTGGTTCTAACCAAAGTTCAAAGAAATAAAAAAAGATAAGGGTTTTAGAAATCCTAAGATTAATGTTACCACTAAAATCAAAAATACCAATGAAGAAATACTTGGAACGGACCAACCCCTTTAAAACTACTTTCTATCTAACCCAGGTTATACCTACAATCTCACAAAAATAGTGCAATCTTCTAAGGAATTAAAGATTTTCAGATCATGGACATTCATTCAATAGAACTTGAAGAATACCCACAATTGAACTAAGCACATCAATGATAGGTATAGGTTTACCTTGCACAGTAGTCCTACAATCAGGAAACTATCCAAAGTATGAACTAGAGATTCCTACAACACTCCAAACATTAAATGTCAAACACCATTAAATTATTTACTCTAAACCTAAAATACATTCAGATATTTCCAAGCAATTTTGAAGATATAATAAGAACTATGCAAGACAAATTAATACAAAGAAGACACTAATAACAACACAATGTATTCACTTGTATTAAATCACCAGTAATAGAACAATTCTAATGCTCTGTGTTACAACACTTGCTTGAAATGACTTATCTTTTGATTCTAACTTCCTGCTCTACTTGCTAATCTACTTACAAGATCTAGTCTTCTAACTTCAAACCAACTATTTAACAAATACTTTTCTCTCTATCTAACTAACTCTTTCTAACTATCCAAAAATTTTCTCTCTAACTAAATTTCTAACCCTTACAAATGAGGCGAAATTCCATACTTATAGAATTATTTCCTGTGGTAGCCCGAGCTAGGGTTATAGAGGAAGTCAACCACCAACCCAATCATCCCAGAAAACCCACAATAAATCACCACCCTACAATGAATGCATGAGGCGCCTCTTCAGATCGGCCTAGGATTTCCACAAATCCTGATTCAGATTGATCAAACCCCATAGGTCACCTCCACCATTAATGTCTTAGCGATGCGAAGCAGAAGAAGGGAAACACGCGCATTATGAGTGTGAATATGAGTCACCAACCAATAGCTATGCTAGGCCTCTCCAACAACTCTGATCAAGTCAAATAAGCTTGAACCCTCCATGTAATGCCCAACACAGATGAATGGCCCTCAAGAGTGTCGAACCAGCCGCGTACAAGTGAGTTTCACCTGCCCGCAGCCGTAAAAATGTACCTAGATGCAATCCTACAAAATACCCACAAATCTTCAATGTACATCCACTTCTTCCCTTGGCCTTGATAGAAACAACCTGCTTGATCCAACCTACATTCAAAATGACCACCATTAACATTCATTCTAGCATCAAAAATCTATGTTAATCAATCATAAACATGTTAATCACTAGAGAGATCAAAAATATCCAATAGAATCAATTAAAACTTCATTAAAGCATCCATGTCAAAGTTTGGGATTTTCACCCCTCCGCAGAATTCAACTCAGGAATGAATTTTGAGAACTTTCGAGCCAAGCGAATTTAGACGAGGGAAGCACATGAATCACCAAAGGCCAATTAATCATTAGTCAAAACTCCAGGAATGTTTGCAAATACCATTAAATTATGCAAACCCATCTTGCAATGCAGAACCATAAACAACTAGGCCATGAATCCTCTCAGTCTTTGACAGATAACAGATTTTGGAAAAATCTGACAAGGACGAAAATTGCTGAAACCAACACTACTTAACACATTCTGAAAAAATGAAGCAGGGACGAACTATCAATATTTTCCCAAGGAAATGGATTCTTATGAATTCAACATGACTCTCACATTGTTGACTAACAATTTTACCTTCCAATGCATCCAAAGTGACCAAAATCGCGCTACCATGAGCCAAGCATTCGACCACCGAGGTAACGCGGTAACCGCAACACCACAAGCCAAGCATAAAGCCCCCATAGTATGGAGGTGAACCACACAACCACGATTGGGAATAGAGGTACCCACGACATCAAGGTAAACTATGGTACTATGCCAGACTGACCAACCCCATGCAACCTTGTCACCGATGAAAGACTCCTGCGGTATTTTGAGATCACCGTGCTACTATGGTAAGGCAGTAGCACCACCCAACCACAACCCAAGTGCAAAGACCTCATGGTATCGAGGTAAACAACCCCAAAGATGCAAACTAGGGAAATGAAGGAACGAAGGAAAAGTCAGAAAAAACCCGGGGAGATGGAAATCAAGGAAGCACCAAAATCCCTGAAGACAGTGCAGAACCATCGAAAAAAGTGAAAACTAGGAAATTGAAGAGGCAAAGGAAAAGTTGAAAAAAACCTGGGCATACGTAAATCTACGAAGCACTAAAATCCGTGAAGACAGTGTAGAACCAACCTCGTTGGGTTTCCTAGGCAGCTCGGGAAATCCGCCTAAAGGGAAAATTCACGAAAATGGGGAAAAACCTGAAATTGTCCAAAAGACTTAGAATTTTCAAATTTTTAGCATAAAAGGGTTACTTTAGAAGCAAGATAGGCATCAAGGAACATTGCAAAGTAGCACAAAACAAGGACCAAAGGACCAAAACACCCAAAAACTGAAAAATCAAGATTTTCAAAGACAAACTCAAAAAAGGGCAAGGCCATAGAAAAGAGCCGAGAGGCCAAGAAAAATAGGGCCCCTAATTTTAGTGGGGCATGTGTGCAAAACTGCACAACAAATGGTGACTCTACTGGGGAAATTCTCCAAAGCATTTCAATGACAAACTGGAATCAACCTAGAATATCTAGTTTCGTAGACTAGATATGGATGGATCATGCTACTGATGGACAAGGATTCATAAATAAAAAATAAGGAAACCTTTCTTGTACCAGGGTCGAAGTGTGTGCATATGCATTCATTTCTTTTTTCCTTAGTGGCAACAAGGACCAAACTTAGTCTGATAGGGCTACATAAGGATTCCAACTCCAAAAGCAACCCGGATAGAGCCTCACTGCCAGCGAGGCATCCATAGCCCTGATGAGGTTATCATTGTGACCCTCCCTAGCATAGCTCTACTACCAACCAAGTGTCCATATCCCCAGTAGAGATACTAAGATACCCATGATAAAGTGAACATTTCTTTTGATTTTTAGCATTTTCTTTTCTTTTCTTTTGATATTCTCTTTGAGATCTTTTAAACCTTCTTTTTCACCTTGCAAGAAATGAAGCCCGCACTGAGGGATGAGAACCATAGTGGCACTAAAGCAGAATATAATATTTTTCACCCAATTAGACCTCACAAGGACCATATGCAACCTTGGAAACCTTAAGATTTGTGTACATGTAGAGACCCAAATACATTCTGGAATTTGTCTTAATCAAGTGATTGCAATTCCAAGAATATGCAACATCAAACAAAGGAAATCCACCAACTAACTCTGAAAAGATGATTGGAGTTTGTAAAACAAATTCCCTGAACAACCCCAGACAAGCAGCCATAAAACAGATGCAACAAGCCTAGAGGAAAGAAAGAAAACCCAAAGCAAGAGTAGAATAGAAAGCAAAACCAGCCAAAGAAAACCTACCCTAACCAAAAGCAGAAAAAAAGAGAAAAACAAACAAAGGAAACCCTAATCTAACCAAAGAAAAAACAAAACAACAAAAAGGGAACCTAATCTACCTATGTACAAGGAAAGAGTTGTAAACAACTCAGGATTGGAAATAATGCTTCAAATACCGCCCCTTGACAGGTAGTGGGATATCTTCTCTAGTGAGGGTTTTTAAACGAAAAACATTATCTCCCAGAATCTCTGCAATCTGATAAGGGTCGAGCCAAAGTCTATCAAATTTTCCATGCTCCCCTTTTTGGTCATGGGCTTTGTCCTAGAAGAGAACCAAGTTAGAGATTCTAAAGGCTTTCACCTTGGCTCTCCTATCAAACCATCTTTTCACTACACCCTGATGTTTGGAAAAAATTTCTAAGGCTTCATCTCTTCTCTCCTAAAGGTGTAATAGTTCAGTTAAGCGGGCTTCATGTTTATCCTCTCCATCATAATATTTATTGATAAATTGCAAGGTAGGGATCTTTAGTTGGATGGGAAATATAGGTTCCAAACCATACACTAAGTGATAAGGAGAGGTTCCTAGTGATGTTTTCTATCTAGTACGATCTACCTAGTGAGAAAATATAATATGGGTGTGCCAATCCTTAGGGTTCTTCTCTAATAAATTTCAGATGGTTGTCAATAGGTTCTTATTGGAAGACTCAGCCAAACCATTACCCTGTGGGTAGTAATTAGATGCAAATTTTATGACAATTCCATGATCAAAAGCCTGGTTAGAAAAAAAATGATGCAAAAGAAGGACCATTATCACAAACTAAAGCTAATGGACATCCAAAGCGATTAATAATACCTGACTCTATGAAATTGATTACCATTTCTAAAGTGAATTGTTTCCATGCAAGAGCCTTGGTCAGTCTAGTAAAGTAATCAGTTACAGTAAGAATATACATGTGGCCCGCATATGAAGGTGGATTGATTGGACCTATGAAGTCCATTCCCCATTGTGAAAATGGTTTTACCTCTATGACTGATTGAAATGGAAGGGTTTTAGGTTTCACCCTACTTGTTGCGGTCTGACATACATGACAAGTCCTCACATGGTTATGTTTATCTTTGAAAAAGGTAGGCCAATAATAGCCTACCTTGCAGTGGAAGGTGTCGAGCCATGACCTGTGCCATATTTTCTGTGAAATTCAGACATCACCCTTCTAGCCTCTTCCTTCCCTAGGCACCTCAAATAAACCCCCTCATGATTTCTCTTATACAATACAACTCCTTTCATCATAAAACTGCTACTCTTTAAATGTAGAGCTCTCCTTTGTACTGTACTAAGGGTTTCATGACACTGTTGGTTCAATGGGTAGTAGATAATTTCATCATACCAGTCTCCTAGAGATACTTATTGGAGGTGATATTTCTAAGATGTGAGATCAAGGACCATCTCAACCATTGTTTGTGTTAGTCCTTTCCCTCTCACCAATTTCATGGGATGGATCTCAATATCATACTCTTTTAACATGGTCACCTACTTGGCTCTACATTCTCCCAATTCATTCTGCATCAACAACAACTTAACCGTAGGATCAGGCACTATGGAAAAGACCTTATTTCTTAGTATATATTGTCTGAACTTCTTCATAGTTTGGACCAAGGCATAGGCTTTCTTTTCCACATCAGGGTATCTTAGTTTTGCATCTTTCAGAGGAGCACTCTTAAAATTTATGGGATGTTGAGTCCCTTGATCATATTTTTGAGTTACCATTCCAGCACATGAGTGATCAGAAGCAAATGAGTATATGAAAAAGGGCTTGACATAATCTAGAATTATCAGTACTAGAGCCTCGACAATACCTCCCTAATCTTTGCAAATGCATCCCTAGCTTTTGCACTCCATTCAACCTTTTCTTCTTGTTTCAGTATGAAATTCAATGGCTTCACTATTTCTGCAAATCTAGTGATTAACTTTCTAACAAAGTTAATTTTCCCAAAGAATGATTTCATTTCCTTTTTTCTTGCACGAGGTTGAATTTTCAGTATAGCCTCTACCCGTTCTGGATCAATGGAAATACCCTGATTTGAGATGACATGTCCTAACATCATTCCCTCAATGAATCCAAAGATGCATTTCTTTGGATTAAGTGAGATTCCAAACTCCCTGCACCTCTGGAATACTTTGCATAAATCTGCAATATGATCCCCTCTCCTCTTGGAAAAGACTATCAAATCATCCATGTAGATAATTATGCACTTACCAATACTGTCCTTGAAAGAAATATCCATTGCTCTTTGGAATGTAGCTTCGGAATTGATTAATCTAAAGGGCATTCTTCTGTAAGAAAAAGTTCCCCATTTTATAGTAAAGGCAGTTTTTTGCCTATCTTCATATTGGACCATAGCTTGGTTGTACCCAGAGTACCCATCTAGAAAAGACATCATCTGAGATCCTTTGACAATCTAAATTACCTCATCCAATGAAGGGACTAGAAAATTTTCTTTTTTTGATACCCTATTGAAATTCCTAAAATTAACACACAACCTGATTTCGCCATTTTTCTTTCTTGTTGGAACCAAGTTTGCAACCCATGTTGAGTGTCTTACTAGGAATATGATTTGTGCTGAAATTAGCTTTTGCACCTCCTTCTGAATGACAAGTCCCAATAGAGCATTAATTGGTCTTTGTCTTTTCCTGAATGGCTTAACATTTGACTTCAGTGGAATAGTATGTGTAATGCTTGAAGTTTCATATGTCTTTAAGTCATCATAGCTCCATGCTATTACATCTTTGTAAGAGTGCAAGGAATCAATAATTATTGTCCTTTCCTCTAGAGTGCACCCCTTACCAATAAAGGCATTTTTGACACCCTCTTGGATCCCTGTGTTGTATATCTCACACTAACTACTGAGAGACTCCCTCTTCGCTTGTTTTTCCTGATATTTGATCTTATCCAGATCAAAAATTCATTCTAATTACACCATGCCTCTTGGGATAGTATTAATTTTCAAGTTAATGACCCCTTCTAGGTCCATTTCATCCTCTTGAGGTTTTGCCTCATCAATCACTTGAGAAGAAAACACATCACAACTAGTGATGAAATCAAGAATATGTTTGTCATCTTCAAATACCTCGAAATTAGTGACATTGTCAGCCACTGAGGGTACTGGGGTGAGCTCCACAGTGAACTTCTTCAAACCCAAAAGTGATAAAGGTTGCAATGTGCTAGTTGCTTGTGCTAGAGAATCAATAATTTGATTCTTTCTTTGAGGGATCAACTGAATGTTTAAGGCATAAAATACTTCAATGAGATCCCATACTCTATGCATTTAGTTGGTCATTCTTCTGTTATGGAATGAGTATTGTTTCCTTACTTGTTTAACTACTAGCTCAAAATCTCCAAACACTTACAAGATCCTGACCTCCTTTCTCAATGCCATTAATAATCCATGGACCAAAGCCTCATACTTAGCTACATTATTAGTGCACTAATACTAGAGCCTATGAGCAGAAAAATAGGTTTTACCTCTAGATCTGATCAGCTCAAATCCTACTCCAGCACCCTGCTTTGATTTGGATCCATCAAATCTCAATATCCAGCAACCATCAGCTCCTAATTTATTTTGACTAACCTTGTCCTTGCTACTGCTTAGAGGCTCTTCAAGAGGCCTTGGGCTCTTTCCTTTTAGATCATTTTGAATGCTTTGTATATCTAGCCTAACAACTGGGGCTAGGTTAATGCATCTTTGTATCTGCCCCATGGCTACTTGGCACAAGCAACATTCCAACTCAGAGTGAGGGGCATTATGAAATCTCCACGAATTGAGGAGCAACAATTCCTCAAAATTAATATGTCTAGCCAATTGAATATGATCTTCCACACACTTTTGGATAAACTCTTGGAAATTATCCAGAAGATGGGTTGTTTATCTTCCTAATCATGAAGTTCCTTTGTTTGTTCAAGTAGTACTCCATAACTACTGGCTTCTGATGTGGATTCATTAGAGTAGCCTTGTATCATAAAAACTTATCATGTATCTGAAATAGGGGTGACCAGGACATAGTTCCCCATGCTGACTTCTGACACCAATATCTCATTCAAAGTATTATGATATTCAATGATCACATAGTTCATTATGGGTTCTCTTTCAATTCGGATTTGATTTGGGACTCCTTTCTAGGGGATCCACATGTGAGAATGATCTGTGAATGTATATCCATTTAGTGCCTTAGTGAAATCTTGACCCAAGATCAAACCATAAGTGTTAGGAATATCTGCTACCTGAATATTAAGTACTTGTTGCACTCTAGGATCTGAAGCAAATTGCATGGGAATCATGTTCAATTCTCCCGCTATATTTACCTTTGTCTTGTCCAATTGGGTGACCTTCTTTTGAGAAGATGCAGGGGTAATTCCTAGAGACCTACAAACAACAAAAGGCATAAAATTTCTAGATGCCCCTGAATCTAGTAGACAATTGTATAGATTCTTCCCAAAGATACGGACAAAAATCAGAAAGGGAGGGGTTTCCATTTTTCCCTTGAACAAACTCAACTGAGTGTCAGCTTGTGCAACCTGTTTCTTATATATTTTTTTCCCTCTATCTTCAAGTGGTTCTTGAATTAGACCTTTAGATGCTTGTGAACTAGGAGGCATGCCAACTGCCTCATTGAATGCTATTCCTAGTGGTGTTGTACTTTAATTGAAAGACCCTAGGACTACATTTCTAATTTTAGGAACCCTTAACAACTCAAAAGTAGAGAGACTCACCTTTAATTTTTGAGTTCTTTAGTTACATATCCACCTAATTGTCCCACATTCATGTTAGTGTGGGTCCCCTTGGAATGACCAACATGGTTATCCTTTGTTGCATCGACATTGCTTCCTTTTGACATGTCGGGTTGTCCTCCTTTTGCAAATTATTGTGTTGGCACCTAAGGATAAGATGGATTATTGCTGGCATGTGGGTCTGGTGGAGTGGTAAAATTGTTCGAAGGAATAGATGTAGTAAATGGGCCTCTAGCTTGTGTATTCCTGTTAGGCCTATTCCTCATATCATACTTTCATGTAGGTTGCTGAAATATTTGTACTTCTTCAACACCAACTTCTTCTTCATCTAAGGTACCGTTATCATTCCCAGTTTTCTCCTCAAATAACTAAGATATTTCATCTTCATTGAGTACTTGTTCAGCCTCCTCATTCTAGCTACTTGACTCATCTTCTGGTTCATTCTCTTCATCCCTTGGGAAAGGAGCATGATTCAACACCAAAACTGGGGAATCATAGGGATTTGAGGGTACCAATTCCTGACTAGTGGAGTTCTCAACTTCATACTGAAAGATGGAAGCAACAGTTTGAAATTAGGATAATCAAGCTCAAAGTGTTGACTTGTCTTGTGAAGTCTGCACCACCTTGAAAAAGTTGCTTTTGCTAGGTATACACCACTCAGAGGTTTCTCTTGATTGGAAGGTTGATCGAGTGGAGAGGAGACTCCTCCATTATTAGGTCTAGTATTCCATGGCCAATTATGCCTAGGTGGTTTTCTCCTTTTAAATCCTTGTCCACCTTGTTGACCTCTATCAAATTTCTGACCAGAACCTTGTCCTCTATCAAAGTTTTGATTTCTATCAGAGTGTTTCCCTCATGCAACATCTTGCTTCTCCCTATTGTAACTTGATTGCATACTCTTCTAAGTAGCTTGGAGTTGGTGATTATGGTTCCTCAATTGGGTTACCTCCATATTCATTTTTTTTATTACTCAGTTAGCTCATCCAACCTTTCCTTATCAGGACTATTGTAGGGCACTAAATTCACATTGTTTGGAGGGTATCTTGGCACTCCTTCGGGACCCACAGACTGATTCAAATTTTTTGAGTTCTATAAATATGTAGGGAAACTAGCTTGCAATTATGGATAAAGGGGTTGATTGGCACCCTACTACAGATAATTGGGAATTGGGTGAGCCTGACTTATTGGATGACTTGGGTGAGGGACCAAAGGCAACTGTGGAATGGGATTCATAATAGGAGTGCGATTAGTTAGAGCCTAGTTAAGAGCATGGACTTGCCCAGTGTGAGCAATTGATCCCAGATATGGTAGGGGCCCTAACAAGTGTTGCCTCAGATCCGTGTTAACCTTAATAGCCTCTATATATGCAGTGAGCAAGGTAGTTGGGGGATTAGTTCTCCACTTAAGGAAGGTGGATGTAAGGCTATCAAGGGCTTCAAAGTAGACCTCTAGGGTAGTGGAATAATCTACAACATAAGGTTCTTGAATTCTAGTGTATGCTCAGTGGAACCTATTGTTGAATGATCCTATAGGATCATTAACTTCTCTCTTAACTCTGGTAAAATACATGTAGATCTCATTGGAATTGATGAGAATTTTAAACTTCTATAGTAATGCAACCTTAATTTCAGCCCAATTATGAATGGATGTAGAAGGCAAGTGGCTATACCAGTGAAAATCCTCCTCTCAAAGAGTAAGAAAAAATCTTGCATACAAAATCCTCATGATTAATCCCTCTATCTCTTAGACAAGTCTGAAAAATCCTAATATGCTCCTTTGTTGTTCTATTAGGGTCATTTGTGTGAAACTTAGAGAAAAATTCTCAAGGTTCTTGGGAACGACATTGTAGGTATTGAATGACAAAGGTGATGAGTTATTTGGAAAGAAATCCATTGGTGGAGGTTGAGGTGGTAAAGGCTGAGTGATGAATGGTTGGGGTTGTTCAATGGAACCAATCTCAGAATCAGATGAAGATGAGGTGGATGAGGGAGAGGATGGTGGAAATGATTTGTTGGATGATGACTCCTCCCTTCTACTGGTCCTTCTTGACCTAGTTGGAGGTGGAAATTCTTGAAACTCTTCTTGTTCTCCTTGTGTATATTTGGTTCTCCTTCTGAGCCTCTCAAGAGAAATGGCATTTAGAAAATGCTCTAGCTTGCTTATTCAGGCCCTCCTTCTAGCGCCAATCCTATTAATGGTGTTTTCTACACAACAACAACTTAGACAAAATATAAAATATCCTATCTCTCTTGAAATTTTGATCTCTATGAGAAAAGAGATAACCCCAAGGTCTCTCGAGTGTCAGGTCATGACCATGCAGTGAAACCACTCAGTGATAAATGTGAAAATGTTGGTAATCACAAAGGGACCTTATAAAAGAAATGTTGGAAGCTCTAAACTTATCAATTTTTATAACAAAATGATACTCAAATTCCTGGTTCTAACCAAAGTTCAAAGAAATAACAAAAGATAAGGGTTTTAGAAATCCTAAGATTAATGTTACTCCTAAAATCAACAATACCAATGAAGAAATACTTGGAATGGACCAATCCCTTTAAAACTACTTTTTGTCTAACCTAGGTTATACCTACAATCTCATAGAAACAATGCAATCTTCTAAGGAATTAAATATTTTCAAATCATGGACATTCATTCAATAGAACTGGATAAATGCCCACAATTGAACTAAGCACATCAATGATAGGTACAGGTTTACCTTGCATAGTAGTCCCACAATCAAGAAACTGCTCAAAGTATGAACCAAATATTTCTACAACACTCCAAGCATTAAATCACAAGCACCATTAAATTATTTACTCTGTACCTAAAATACATTCAGATATTTCTAAGAAATTTTGAAGATAGCATAAGAACCATGCGAGACAAATTAATGCAAAGAAGACACTAATAACAACACAATGTCATCACTTGTATTAAATCACCAATAATAGCAACAATTTTGATGCTATGTGTTACAACACTTGCTTGAAATATGACTAGCTCTTGATTATAACTTCCTTCTCTACTTGCTAATCTACTTACAAGATTTAGTCATCTAACTTTGAACCAACTATTTAACAAATAATTTTCTCTCTATCTAACTAACTTTCTAACCCTTACAAATGATGCAAAATACCATACTTATAGAAATATTTCTTGTGCTAGCCTGAGCTAGGGTTACATAGGAAGTGGGCCGCCAACCCCATCAACCCAGACAACCCGCAATAAATCGCCACCATGTAATGAATGCATGAGGTGCCTCTTTAGATCGGCCTGGGATTTCCACAAATCCTGATTCAAATCAATCAAACCTTACAGGTCACCTCTGCCATTAATTTCCCACCGATGTGAAGCAGAAGAAGGGAAACATGCACATTATGAGTGTGAATATGAGTCACGAACCAATAGTTGAGTTGGGCCTCTCCAATGACTCCGATTGAGTCAAATCAGCTTGAACGCTCCATGTCATGCCCAACTCAGACGAATGACCCTCACGAGTGTTGACCCAACAATGTACGAGTGAGTTTCACATTCTCACAGATGCAAAATGTACTTGGATGCAATCTCACAAATCTTGCAAAAACTCAACGTACATCCACTTCTTCCCTTGGCCTCAACAACAACAATCTACTTGATCCAACTTGCATTCAAAATGACCACCATTAACATTCATTCTAGCATTAAAAATCTATGTTAATCAATCATAAACAACATGTTAATCACCAGAGAGATCCAAAACAACCACCAAAATCAATTTAAACTTCATTAAAGCATCTATGTCAAAGTTTAGGATTTTCAGTCCTCCACGGAATTTAAGTAAGGAAGGAATTTTGGGAAATTCCAGGCCAAGTGGACTTAGGTGAGGGAAGCACATAAATCACCAAAGGCCAACTACTCATCAGTCAAAACTCTAGGAATGTCTGCACATACCATTAAATTATCTGAACCCATCTTGCAATGTGGAACCATAAACAACTAGGCCATGAATCCTTTCAGTCTTTGACGGATAACAGATTTTGAAAAAAATTTATAGGGACGAAAATTGTTGAAACCAACACTACTTAGCACATTCTGGAAAAATGAAGTAGGGATAGACTATCAAGATTTTCCCAAGGAAATCGATTCTTATGAATTCAACATGATTCTCATGCCGTTGACTGACAATTTGACCTTCCAACACCTCCAAAGCGACCAAAACTGCACCATCGCGAGCTAAGCATTCGACCACCGAGGTAACACGATAACCGCAACACCACAAGCCAAGCATAAAGCCTCGTGGTATGGCGGTGAACTACACAACTGTGATCGGGCTCAAAGACACCCGCGACATTGAGGTAAACTGCACTACTGTGCCAAACGAACCAACCCTGCACAACTGTGCCGCTAACTAAAGACTCACATGATAAGGTGGGATCACCGTGCTACCATGGTAGGAATGAAAGCCCCCGCAGTAAGGTGGTACCACCACCCAACCATGGCCTAGATGCAAAGCCCTTGCAGTATCGAGGCAAACATCCCCAAAGATGTAAACTGAGGAAATGAAGGAACGAAGGAAAAGTCTGAAAAAACCCAAGGAGATGGAAATTTGTGAAGCACCAAAATCCCCGAATACAATGTAGAACCAGCCAGAAAAGCACAAACCAGGAAAACAAAGAGGTGAAGGAAAATTCAAAAAAAAGTCGGGGAGATGGAAATGCACAAAGCACCAAAATCCCCGAAGACAGTGTAGAACCTACCCCGTCAGGTTTTTCGGGCAGCTGAGGAAATCCGCCTGAATGGAAAATTCTCGAAAATAGGGAAAAACCCAAAATTGTCCAAAAGACTTAGAATTTTCAAAGTTTTAGCATAATAGAGGCACTTTAAAAGCAAGATAGGCATCAAGGAACATTGTAAAGTAGCACAAAACTAGGACCAAAGGACCAAAACACCCAAAAACCAAAAACTCAAGATTTTCAAAGACAAGTATGTTTGTGCTAGAATGTTGTCATAGAGCATGAAATTGTCATCATTCTTCAAATACTCACAAAACCATAAGAATGACTCAGAGAGAGCAAAAAAAAGAAAAACCTTATGGGTCAACATGCAATAAACATGAATTTTTTAACACCTTGAATCATCCCCAAAAGGAAAAGACAAGACAAATGAAAAAAGATAAAGAAAAATCTTTTGGGTCAACATGGAAGAGACATGAATGTCTCAGTTCCTTGCATCATGCCTAAAAGGAAAATACAAGAAAAATGAAAAAGATAAAGGAAACATTTTGGGTCAACATGGAAGAGACATGAATTTCTCGATGCTTTGCATCATCCCGAAAAGGAAAATACAAGACAAATGAAAAATTATTACAACATAGAGAAGAGTGAAGGTATGTATAGAATAATGCACAAAAGAGAGATGAACATCAAATGAAACATCACAGGGTATAAAATTACACACATGCAATCATAAAGAAAACTAAAAAAGAAAAATACTAGTAAGGCACAGGCGAGTCAACCTAAAGCAATTCATCTTCCCCCAATCTCAATTGATATAAATGGAAGGCGGGAAACTAGCCAAAGGGACAATGAAAAGTTCCAAACTAGGACACACACCAATTTCAACACTCTTCTTAGGATATTTTTCATCTAAGCTCATGGAAGAAGAAAATAATGCATTCAACTCATCATGAACTTTTTTACCAATCTTTGAAATATCAATGTCGTCATCTATATTAATCATAGTAGTAGATCAAATAAAAATTTCCATGCAATATTCCTATTTATGTTGCAAAAAGGGTTCAGAGTCATCGTGTATTGCTTCAAGTAGGTTTTGATTTTGATTTTTTATGCTGATTTTGTTTTCTTGAGTTTGCAATCTATGAGTAATAGCATGACATCTACATCTACACTCTCTATCATTTTGATTTCTTTTCAATTTATTATTAATTTGTTTTTGTGTAAGAGCAGTTTTTTCAATCATAGGTTCCTTCTCTTCCTTGAGAGGACTAGAAGAAACAATAGCAGGTTGCTCAACTGCTTTCTCTTTGAATTTTTCCACTTGTTTGACTCTAGGAGGGACAAGAAAATTGTTTGTATTATCTTGTGATCTCTTTTGGAAAATTGCAAGGGGTTGTTCGATAGGTTGTTCTTGTATGATCGTGATCATTTTTGGTTCAATTGTTGTCTTGTCAAGGATAGTTGGTTCAATCATAGGTTGAGGAATATTGAAAACTTGAATAGTTATTCTATTTTCTTTGCTTTGAATTTTTTATATGATTTGAAAAATAAATCTTCATGAGGCTTGATAGGTTCCATAGGCTCTGGCCAAAAGTAATCTAGTGAAAAATTCCCTTTTTCCAAGACAAGATCAAATCCGCTATGATGCACAATGAAGATTTCATTTCCAATTGGAAACTTTAGACATTTATGCATAACTAAAGGGATGAGTTTTATGGAGTGAAGCCATGGATAGCCTAGCTTCTCAATGAAATTGGTCTGATTATGGGATGATGGAGAATGAGACTATTAAATTTTTTGGTCTCACTTTTAAAGGGAGATCTAGCGATCCTATTGTAGGGAAATAAAATTGATTATGTGTCTTGATCCATGATTTAATGTTGTCATATGTATCTTGATATAGCTCATGCACATATAAGAATTCATTTGTGATCACATTCTCTCCACATACATGATCAATCAATATCCCATTAGTGGGCTTATTATTGATTCCACCAGCTATGTAAAGAGGACCATCAAGTGCACATTTAGTTATGTCACTTTGTGAGAAAGCAATGTTAAGAGGTTGTCTAATCAATCCCTTATGAGGTTTAGCTTTGATACATGCTATCACATTTTCTATAGGAGGTAATGGCATATAATCATGATCCTTGTTAACATTTTTCATAGTTTCAATATGAGGATTGATTGTGGCATGTATGTCACTATTGTATTATTTTTGTACGTACTCCTCAAGGAAGTAGCTAAGGCTATAAATGATATGTTAACTTCATTTCAAGTTTTAAGCACTTTCCTTATATTTTATATGATAGGAACCAAGCTAATTTCAATGAATTCACTAAGGATATGGGCTTCTAAGTCTTCTAGTTGTTCATCTAGTTTTTAAATAAGATCATGCACATTTATTAAAGGAGGTGAATCCATGGGAAATGAAGTATGCAAACTATGAGCCATGGAGGGTTGATTCTCAATACTATCAGAAAGAGAGTTATGAAACCCAAGATCCACAAAAAGTGAGATATTGTGGGATGACATGAGCCTGAAACTATATCTTATAATAGTATTACGAATAGGACACCAAGTTGTAAAGCTCATATAAGTTTTACAACTCTGGTGTGCAAACCCTAGAATGGAAATGTAATAACCTAGAATGAAATGCAATTTCCAAAATCTAAGAAATCCAATTTACTAATTAAACAATGCAATAAGCTGAAAATGTAATGTTTCTAATGCAATTTTGATATTTTAACAATGCACTAAAATGTAATGAAATTGATGAAACAGAAAATCATTAAACTAAACAAGAAGATGAATGCACTAAATAGAAGCTAAAATATGAGATTTTAATGTCTTGAAATTCTAGATCTATAGCTAATTGGGACTCATTCACCAGTAAGGGCAAACGACTCCTGGTTAGGTCTTTCTAGGATCTTTATGTGGATTTCAAAGTCAATTTTAATGCCTTTTCAGATGCCAGAAGGTATAGATCAGACCTGATCATGGACTCATTTGCCAATAAAGGTGAATGGGTCTTTGTAAGGTATTTTTATAATATTTTTTAATGATTTTCAAGTTCTCAGATATATCTTTTAGTTCCAGGTTGTAGACAGTGAAATGCAGCTTCAATTTTTCTAGAAATTCAATGCAAAAATGCAATAGAAAGGTGAAATGCAAGACCTAATTTGAAATTCAATTTTGTTTTGATTTTCAAATCCAATTAAATGAGATCTAAATGAGATGCAAAATTACTACTTTATTTTTGTAATTTTAAGATTTAAGAAGTGTAAAACAATGCAAACCTAAACCATAGATGGTATGCAAGATTTAAATACAAAAGAAGAACACCTTAATTAAATACAGTGAATGCAATATTTTAACTTAGAATGCAATGAAAGACTGAAAATAAGAAAAGTACAATGTTGAATGAGTCAGGCTCACCAAAATGAACCACTGAAAAATGGATTCACCAAAATAAGAGTGATGAATCACTATTTTCTAAGAGGTGTTTTACTCAATTATGTGTAAAATAAGGTGCAAATAACAATCAAAATCTAATCCTATCTGTTATAGCAACTATGGGGGATTCTTTTAGAGCATAAAAATCTATGTACTTGGCCATAAAGTTGTTTTTTTTAAGCTATGGAGGACTCATTCGCCTTCAGTGGCAAATGGGTTCATTTAGGATTTTGGAAAATTGATTTCAGGATCCTATACCTTGATGTCTACACTATTGAATTCCTGGTTATCAAGTTATGGAAGCTTTTAGTTAATTCTATAGAGCTCTTTGTGTGATATTTCACTTTGAATGAAAACTTTAGCAACTTTGCAACTTTGACAATCTTGCTCCAAATATTGCTCAGCTTGATCTTCAACCTATAAAAGTTGCAAATGCACACTCAAGGGTAAAAAAATTGTTGATTTTTTAGTGAATGGGGGTTTTCCTCAGTCAAATCGCTTGTAGGTAATTAAACCAAATGATGAAATAAGAAAATGAAGCATGAACATGAAATATGAAAATGATGTCACCTTGGATTTTATCTTGTGATGTAAATCTACAAACTATCATGTAGTGACCATGAATATTGTACATCTAGGATCCTTGAAAATGATGTAGACAATAGTTGCAAATAGATCTTCAATGCTACACTCATAATCTTAGCTCAACAACATGAATGCATGCATCAAACCCTTGAAATGATGATATGATCTTGAATTTCTGCAATACAGACTTGAAATCTACCTTGAAATTCCTTATGAATGCCTTTGTGATACTCTTGTTAACTTATATTTTATATATTGCTCAAATGCTTGAAATTCTAGGATGAAACTAGATGAATTAACCCCTTATTTATACTAAATTAGGAGATTAAACCTGAAATTCAAAGAATTAAAGCTGAAACCAGATCTAGGAAGATAGGTAACTAAATTCTTATCAGAATGAAATCCAAAAATTAGGGTCTCATTAAGGGAGGACCCATTCGCCACCAAAGGTGAATGGGTCCTGGCTAATTTTATATGACCGAGCTTCAAGGAGCTAAAAGAAAGCCAAAAAAATACTCTAGATCACTAGAGAAAGGGGGTCTTGTTAAGGGAGGACCCATTCGAAGGGCGAATGGGTCCTGGCTCAACTTACTAAGACCAGTTTTTTCCCAATGAAATAATTTGATATTTAACTTATGATTATTGGGAAAGATCCTCAGGAGGTGTCAAAATTAAGGCCTAAATTTGCCTCAAAAGGGGGTTAATAACTCCAATTAACCATAATGAATTAGTTGCACCTAGATAAGTGTGAAAGTACCTTAAAACACTTAAAAAAGGTATACATTATGTTCATTTTTATTGAAAAGGGGCTCGTTGGGCTCAATTAAGAAAATACATCCTAGAAAAGTGTGAGTGTATTAAAACACTTTACAACACCTTTGTAAAGGATCAATTAAGGAATGTTTTATTTAGATAAGGTTCGTAGAACATTATGAAAGTGTACAGGGCATTACAACACTACTCCAAGACACCACTTATTCAACTTTAATGTTAATTATCAAACAAGTGTGAAAAAGGATTAATTTTTTGAACACTATAGGATCAAAATATTATCTATATAAAATAGTATTTAAACTATAAGACACAAATACCACTATGTAAAGAGAAATGATTAAACCATAAAGATATTTTATTCCTACAATAATCAATTTTAATTTATAAGAATATTGGGAAGAGGGTGATCCCACAATAGTGGTTTACAATTTTTGGCCAAACTGGACACTGAAATTATTATTTTTAACTAAATCTTCACATTCAAGCACCTATAGCAGCTAAACTGTGAGGAATTGGAAGATGATGCAAACTAGAGTCTCATCACATTTTTTCTTTAGATTCTAAAAATATTTTTTTCAAAAATTTTGGAATAAGATTGTACTTCTTTTTCCATCTCCCACGAAAACTAATTTTTTTCAGAAAGCAACATTTTAAAAAAGTGACGCTCACTGTATACAACATAACTTTTTTTGTATGAAGAATAAAATTATAATTTTTTTGAATTTAGATTTGTAACTACAATATCTAGCACTTTAATTTGGTCTCATAGTTTTTTATTGAATATTTTTTCCTTAATAGAGTTTCAAAGTCAAACCAATTGCAATTCAGACATAGGCGGACTGTATACAACTTAACTTTTTATGTATGTATTGAAATTCAATTTTTTTTTTTTAATGGATCAAGGACATCAATACCCAGTAAAAAAATATTTAAAAAAAAATATTTTGATAATTTTCTATGTTTCCACATGTTCAAAACATAGAGCTTGATTTTTGGTGAAAAACCCATGTTTAATAAAACTAAAAAAACACATACATAATAAAACTAAAACATATTAAAATTATATTTGTGGGATAGCTAATTTCAAGGACTACCATAATAATTTGAAATAAATTTTAAATGAATTCATTTGATCCCCCAAAAGGTAAATCAAAAGTCATTTTTTATCAGTATTTTGATAGGTGTGAAGGAGACTCATTTATAGGTATGGTTTAAAACTAGTGAGGTTCTATCCAAGGGGGTTTGATCTAAGGTGGTTTGATCAAACCCTCTCCAATTGGAATCCTTAAAATGGAACTTTTAAAGGCTTAAATCATTATATTTTCTAAAAATATGTGATTTCAGAAATAATCAATTCCTCTCAGAAATTGTAAACCAGCTTTGTGGGATCACCCAAGATGGATCCATCTACAAGTCTAGTACCTTGTGGTTGAACCCTTCAAAAAAATTTATGTTCCCCTAATTTTGAGCCCATATTTGGTTGGTTTCTAAGTCGTGATGATTGTCCAGTGGTTAAGGTTTATTCTTTTGGGTATAGTGTTTATCACCTTTTTATGTAAAACCATAGTCCTTTGTGCGCTTTCAATATTTTTTGCAATTGAAATGTTGTTGTCAGTTTTGATTCACTTGAGTTAACATTAAAAAGTCATTGGATTGATATGTTAACCGACCCCTTGATTCCTAGGGTTACCAATTTGTCCCTTCTCATGAATAAAATTTTAGTTTTGTTTAAGGATTTTTTAAATTTTCCTATGGTCGAGGGTCTTGAAATATTTCCTTAATTTCCCTACATTGGGTTTGTCTTAGGTTTTAGTATGCCACTTCTATTCATTACCTAGGTGATCCACTTTCAAAATAACTTATAGGAATGTGAAAACTTACCTTCACTTAAGTTGTGTCGATCATGCTTTGCTTCTATCTCACCAGGGCTCTTATATTTGTGATGCACAATGCACAATATTCCTTTGCATAGTATGTTTCTTTCATATCACTATTTACCTTTGCACCGCCACATTCATAAACATGATTTTTGATGCGTTCTATTTCCTTTGCATAGAAATCCCCCTTTGTATCATGTATTGCCTCCTATCCGTTTGTCTCAAATTGGTGATGTGTGATTCATAGCTACTTCCAATGCATCACTTGAGCCTTTCATAGCGTAGTTAGCCCATCATTTGCTAGCCTTCCAAATGTGATATGCGATGCACTCATTGATCTCATAAAATGGAAATGTATCCTAATCCTGTGCCATCACTTCTCCCTTTTAGATCACTAATGTGCATTCTCCACTCAACACCAAGGACTGATATGTGATGGATGTCCTTTTGACGATACTTCATTGCTTCTCTTTAGTACATCATGGCTATGATGCTTGAAAGATGATTCCAAAGCATGATACATGATGGAAGGATAATATATTTTATATGTAATATTCATTCCATTGTGAGGAATCTCTACATTGTAGTTATATCAAGATGATCTCAAAGCCGATGTACAATGTGTGATGGCTTCACTAATAGAGTTGGTGACAAGTTTTAAAGCAGATACGTGGCAACATCTCGGAGAATCAAACCAATTTTTCACATTGTGAATTCATTGCAAGGTATCAAAAATAAAGTGGAGATATACGAAGGGCATGGATCACCGTTGATCAAATTTTAAAACAAATTGATCAACTGTGGAAATTTAAACATGAATGGCTAAGTGTCAGAGAACTCTTGTTCACTTGTGTGAGACATCTCTCATCATTAATGACATATTTGCCTATTGTTAAAGATAATAAAGAGATAAATTATTCTTATTTTCTCCATCTTTGCAAGAAATTAAAGGTGGAAGAGAAAGAGGAGACCTCAAATGAGAAAATTTAGTGAGCAGAAATCTAGGGTTCTGAAGTAAGTCAATTTTATAATTCTTTGTGTAGATTTTCTAGTAGGGATAGAATCTGGGAAAAAAATGTTATTAGTGAAAGGAATTTTAACCTAGGGTTCCTTACAATGATCTTTTTGAATTGTGAAAGATGAATTATATATGCCCTTGTTTTTTTAGAAGAAAATACTAGTAAGATTAGTTGCAAAATTCATAGCTAAACCCTATGAAGTAAAACCTTAGTTTCCAGTTTCAAATTTGAAAAACCCTAGCTCTATTAAATTCTTCAAGCTGAGTCAAAATGGTGAGCCATCCAAGGAAAACTCTAAGCCTAAAATGAAAAATGTTAAAGGAAAAACAACATATTCAAAAGCCTCAGAAGCATCAAAGAAGAAAAAGTGGATCAAGAGAGACTTTGCACATTTTATAGAGGATGAATTAAAGGAATTATTTCCTAGTGAAAATTCCAATTGGAAAAAGACCTACAAGAGAGGGTGTGTTGATAGACCATTTTCAAGATTTGGCAAGAGGAATTGGAGAAGGTGTTGTTCCATAGAGAAGATTGGAACTCTTCATGTATGCTTTTAGCCATAGGTTGGAAAAATGCCCAACCTGCTATTTGTGGACTTGTGACCTCAAGAAGCTTATTATCCCTAATATGTTTGTGGGGATTGATTTGATACAAGAGATAGGTAAATTCTATGATCCCTAGGATAGGGTTATCAAAATCATTGATGAAACCCCACTTCTAGACATTTCTAGAAGTCAGATAGTGGAGGTATTCAAGGGTGATCCCACAAAACTAATTTATAATTCCATTGAGGAAGGAAAATTGCAAAAAATTCCCCCATGAAAATTTTTTTGGGTTTTGGGGGGTTCAAATGAACTTAAGGTCTGTACAAACCCAATGGTGGTTTTCTCGAACCTCCCTTCGAACGAACCCTCTTAAACGATGGCTCCCACATTTTGCATGTTTCTCAAATTGAAAACAAAGGAAAATTTTGAAAAAAGGGGGGTTCGCTTGAAGGGGGGTTCGAGCGAACCCTCCTTTTTCCCCCTTCTCCCCCTCTTGAACCAAATTTCTACAAAACATTTCCCTTGAAGCTCGAGTTGAGGATGGAAATGGAGGAGACTTCACAAACCCAGCTAGATGATGGTAGTCCTCAAAATGAGTTATCCATTGAATATAATTTTAATATGTTTTGGTTTTGTTATGTATTTTTTTTAGTTTGATTAAACATAGGTTTTTGACTGAAAATCAAGCTCTCTATTTTGCACATGTGGAAAAATAATAAATTATCAAAATAAAATTCTAAAAAATATGTTCACGCTAGGTATTGGTGTCCTTGATCAAGTAAAAGAAAAATTGAATTTTGATACATACAAAAAAAGATATGTTGTATACAATCTTCCTATGTTTGAATTATAATTGGTTTGAATTTAAAACTTGATTATGGAAAAAATATTCAATAAAACACTATCAAACAAAATGAACTTGTTAAATATTGTAGTTACAAATCTAATTTTGAAAAAAATAGAATTTTATCCTTCATATAAAAAAAGTTATGTTGTATACGGTGAGCATCACTCCTTAAAAATGGTGTTTACTGATAAAAACTAGTTTTCGAAGGAGATGGAAAAAAAATGCAATCTAATTCAAAAAAGTAAAAATAAAAAAATATTTAGAATCCATGTAGACAAAATGTCACAAATCAGTAGTTTGCATCATCTTCAAATTCTTCAATATTAGTCGCTATAGGTGCCCAAAAGTGAAGATTTAGTTTAAAACTGTTGCAATCAATCTTTGTGCACTATATCAAGAATACAAAATGGAACAATATGGATACATGAGACATGTGCTACCAAGGTGTTGGTGTTCCAAATCAATAAGTCCAATGAATCCTATAGACTAGCCACTTTCAAATTATCAAATTTAATGGGGATTTGGCCAGCTAACAAGATTCAGTCAAAGACTGAAATATCCCACACTTTTGGCTTTGTAGGACCAAGGAGGGTCAACCTTTACAATGCCTAAAACTTAATTCAATCATACAAATACATTTATTTTTATAGCAGATAATTCCTAATTCAATTAAACCAAAGAAAGCACTGACAACTTCAAATCTAGCTAAATTCTTGGTAAATCAACACTCACTCAACAATTGGGAGGAAGGACACAATATTGAACCTCAATTGAACAACAAGGATTTAAAAATGATTTTGAATTTAATATTTCTCTGAGATGCATCAAGCTGAATAACAGATCAGTGCCTAACTCTAGGTCACAGAGTCAAATACATAAGAATGATTTCATCAGCAAATGAACTTCAGCCAGTGGATTCAAATTGTTAATGCATTACACCAACATATCCATTCTTGTTGTCAATCAAATTATTTTTAGTAATCCAACTTGCACACTTGAAATCACAATTATTTGTTCAAAGCATTTAACAATTTCTTTAAAGTAGACCCATGAATAGATAAAAAATTCCCAAGGAAATTGAGATGATAAACTCAAACATACTTTGTATTATTGAATTTAAATGATTTAAAATATACAAAGTTGGAGACAATTTGATGACATTTATGATATTCTTGCACAAACTAGCTGATATTTACTCATGAAATCAGAAATTACAGCTTATAGACTCAATTCATGACTTAGACTTAGCATTTCTCTATCTACCCAACCCATACAAAAATCCAGAACCCTTTACAATGAGAAGAGAAGAGAAGAAATAGAAAACAGAAGCAGCCCTAAAACTGATATGTTGATGACATCTAGCAACCTCTTTCTTGTTCATTAGCAATTTGCAAAGCTTCTCTCATCTCTCTTCCTACAACAAACTTTGCCTCTCAATTCTTCCTTCATCCAAGTTGTTCTTCAACATAAAATTTTCCCATATGGAGAAATTCACTCCATTTTACCCAGCAATGTAAAATGCCTTTGCCCATAAAAATAATTCATATTTTTTCTCATTTGACCATGCTGGAGCTACACATTACTTTGTTCAATTCTAGATATTAAAGTTTCATAACCTTAATACATAGGCTTTGAATTGATTTTATTACCAAACACATAATATTTGTTTATAAAGTGAATAAATTCACTTTATAAAATATCTCCATGCCACTTTACTTCACAACCAATCTTCAAATCTCTCCTATATTTTACAAGAATAGATTTTTAAATATTAAAAGCTTTCATCCATTTGCTGGGGAGAATAAAAATACCTTACCCGTGACTTTTAAAATCTTAATGTGGGCCTCCCTTTTACCACATTACTCATATTTACCCTTTTAAACCACCATGTAGCATTCAAATGGTAAAACTTTTATAAAATCATTACATGGGTGAATATTAAATTCAACCCATGTATTTCTCCTGTTAAAAACCCTTTACCATCAAAATATGGTGGCATTTAATATTTATTGGGCTTCACTCAACCCATGCATTCAAAATACGTTGGGCCCACTTGATTTGCATGGTACATCTTAATATTTCAAAAGTTTTTCTTTTTAAAACAAAACTAAAAAATATTTTAAACCACCAAGCCTTGTTCTCTAAGAAACCCATGCGCCGACCTCAAGACATGTGGGCTCACCTCACCATCTCACAAGAAATAACCAGTGTGCAAGCTGGAGGCACGAATTGGTGGGAATAGATGAGATTAAGTTACATTTCAGCTTGCTTCTTCACTATTGATTTATAGTTTTTCCCTAATCCCTTCTGCTTTAGTTCTCATGAGCTCTGTAGGTTTGGCAATGGTGGCTCCAACTCATCCATTCACAACATCATATAGACCATTCATTGGTTGGTGTGTTAAGGTAAAGCATGGGCACCCTCTTCTCTTTCGATGGCTTCATTGTCATTCATCGAATAACAACCTCATGCTATCCACTACTTCCATCATTTGGTGCAGATTTTGACATGATATATCTCCATATGAAAAGGATCCATCCTCTCTTTGGCACAAGTAGGAAAAATGTTGATGGATAGTTTGGAGTCCAGAGTTCCAATTGCTAGTTGCATTTTCTAAAAGTTTATGAAGCCCTTTCAACACACCAGTCTTATGCATACATATAAAATCTCCCATCACACAACATCAATGGTTTCTTCATTGCTTTGGATCTAAGAGAGAATCAACAGAAGCATAATCAAAAACAACAACCACACCTCCAATATACCCTCGATGCACTTTTTAGTGCAAGCACAGACTAGTCATGTGTAGATTAAACACGTCGAGCACCTGTAGCATAAAAATTTCCAATACATAGTGCTAACATAATTCAAAACAAATATTCGAGCCACCATGATATCTTTTACAATGTTATGTGAATCCCTACAAATAGTACACAAGCCCTCTTTGTCAATTTCATTTGCTTGAGAGTTTCTAAGGCCTTTTCAATTGACCCATTTTGGACATATAACACAATCATGACATTCTTCAAGCTTTGATGGATGTATATAACCTGTTCCAAAGCTTCCATGCATGACACCCACATTCATTCTTCATATCACTGAGCTTCAAGCTTCTCTGTTGTGCGGGTTTCTTTTCATCTGGTAGCTACACCCCTCATAATACACTCAAGCCTCTTCCTTGCAACATGAGTCGGCCCCAAAATAGAATCTCCTAAAACAATTTTAATACAATTTCCACTTCAAATGTGCTCCCTTGTTACACCCTCATGTGGTGCAGTAGAATAGTTAAAGAGCTCTTATACCAATATAAATGAATTGCATTCAAATCCATCTGGACATCCATGTTATGAATGTCCTCCTCCTAGATCCAATCTTTTGAAGATTGTGTGCCTCAATGTCCAACATTTTGCTAACTTGGGATTACTGACAATTGCTTTGCTTGGATTAGCTAGAATATCACCAGTGGCAAGAGTGGCATTATCTTGTAGAGACTGTTTTCATTTAGTCTTATTCTGATTCTTCAAAAGTCCATGTGCCAGAGCAGTAACAAATGTCTTGAAACATCAAGGCTTCAAATGAAGTTTTGAAGCTGAGTAACTATAATTTTCTAGCAATGACCACCAACAAAACACAACTACATTGGAATTTATCTCAATAGGACTACCATATCCAAACTGTTCATAATAAACCTTAGCACTATCTGTATACACCTAAAAATGGTCTGGAGAATCCGATTAATTAAATACAAATTATTTAATTAATTATCCTAAATTCCTCTATTGTTTAAATAAATAGAAATATTTATTTATATAGTTCACATTTAAATTCTTTTAAATTCTTCTCATGTTAATTAAATAAACAAAATTAAATACTTTGTTTGATTTAATTATCATTTCCCTATTTTATTCTATCACATCAATCTTTAATTAATTAAATAAAGATCAAATGCTTTATTGATTAATTGCCATTATTCTTCTGTCTAATTTAATAAACAACTTCTATAGTTTGTTTTATTAAATTATTTATCCCCCTTTTGCTAATTTAAATAAATCAAAAATATTTAAATAAAGGCATAAGGAATATTCCATCTATATTTCCTCAAAATCAAATTAGATATCCTATGTCTAATTTATGTCTAAAATCATGTCAAAGTAATTGATTGAAACTTCATGGGAATAATTGGAGACAAATTGCAAATTTATCTCTCAATCCTCCTCCATCAATCTTTCCTCTTCTTTTTCCTTGGTGTTTTCATGGGTAGAGACAATCTCCAAAATTCTCTCAATCTCCTCCATCTCTCACCATTCAATCCTATAGATTGAATCCAAGCCTCTCTTTGCAATCCTTGTGCATTTCTACAGCCAAGAAATCTATAAATAAATCCTCATTCAACCAAGAAAGGATCTAGATAATCTAACTTATGCACTCTTACTCTACATGAATTCAAGCATCAAGCATCAAGCAACCAACATTTAATCTTTTATATCATGGTTGCCTCTAGTAGATTTGTTTATTAGTTTTCATATCAATTCATGTCATATTAGCTTCTTTTATCCTCTAGTATTATCACATTAAGCTTCATATCAGTGCATCAACATCATTTCATTCTTTAGATTGTCATTTTAACAGTTAATAGTGTTATTTAAATCTGAGAGCACTTAACTTAATAAATTTTTAAATATAGGAAACAATGAGATGCTTTCAATTGGTTATTAGCTTGATCTTTGATGCAATGTTTCATTAAGAAGTGTTTTAGTGCTTTACACCTTATTCACACTTACAATTTGGCGTCCATCGTGTGGCATTAACCCCAATTTTATCAATTTTTTTGAAAAGTGTCGGGTAGGTTTCCGACATGTTCTGTTTTAGTGCTTTCCTCAAATACTATAGCACATCCGTGGAAAAATATGGCACTTCCATGCTCTATTTTGGCACTTCCGTGATACTATAGCACATCCATCAAAACTTTTAGTGCTTTCAACTCTAGCACTTCCATGACCTGTTCCGACGCTTCGGTGATCCATTTCCAAAAAAATATTATTTAGCGCTTCCGTGAAAAATTTTAGCGCTTCGGTGTTCTATTTCGGCGATTTCGAGTTTAGCGCATCAGGTAAAATTTATAGTGCTTTGGTGGACTATTTTGACGCTTTTGTAAATTTAGTCTGGATCCGACGTGACCGCAACCAGATTTTATTTTTTTCACAATTAGACTAAAATTTATCAATCCTAGGATAGTCACTTCTGGCTTCTAAAATTTATCAATCCTAGGGTAGCCACTTCTGGTTTCTAAAATGTATCAATCCTAGGGTAGCCACTTTCTATTTTTCTTAAAGGAAATTTATCAATCCTAGGGTAGTCATCGCACCTTTTATAGTATCAGTTAAAAAGAACAACATTATTTTTGTGAAGCAAAATCTTCACATAGATTAGAAAATTGTCTTTTTGGGCTTAAAACAAAACAGCTTATATGTTTTTCTTGTTGTGGTGATTAGGATTATGCTCTCCCCTTAACAGGGTGATCAAAGTGCTAGATTCATCTTTATTTCATGCTATTTACTCTTTATTTAAATCCTTTAGAAGGCGTGCCATAGTGGGAAAAAGTACTCACCCTATGGGAACGACCTAAGTGGGAATGCCTAAAGCCAAGGATTCCAACCCACTATAATCAAACTGCAAGTTTTTGATGAAAGTCCAACTTGATGGTAGTGAGAAAGATAACCATCCCCAAAATATTTGTTCTAAAGATTGGGAGGTCTCCTAAGGGAGTTTATCAATTTTCGCACCGCACGGAAGCCCTATCTACGAACCATACCACCGAGTCAGTAACCATACATTGTCATACTCATGGTGCAAGGGGAGGGAAGAATCTTCCCCCAAGAAACTCACCATATAATTGCCAAGGACCGTTTTCTTAGAGGACGAGAAATCCAACTCTGAGTATGCGCCTGGAAATGACAAAAACATGGGTGCCCTCTACGAGGTGACACGGTTGTGTGCGTCAACGCAATTCAAGATGTGGGTTGTGAGTATAATGATGACCTATTTGTGCCTAAGTGTGAGTCTATTTGATCTGTGTACATCTGTCAAAGCAACCCGTGAAAATAAATAAGGACCATTCACGGTTCTTGAACATACACGATCTATTCAATTTAAAACAATTATCTCACAATTGCTTATTGTGTTTTCACAAAAATCATTAAAATCAAATTAAATATCATCCTGAGTAAAACAAGTCAAGTTAGGTCAAGAAATTCATGATTCGAAATTGGAAGTCCACCACGTTTGTCAAGAGAACAATCAAAATCAACAAACCCAATAAACCTTTCGGTTATCAAGATAATTTAAGAAGACATTTTCTATATCAGAATTGAAAGATTTACAACATAGAACCTTCATCCACAGATATCATGATTTTGCTAGGGGTCACACTCTTGATTACGCAATAGAGCCACTCTATTCACGAGCCTTCTTTCAAAGGAGATCTCTCACATAGTATCACAACCGTAGTCAACGCATACGTCATTCCGATTTTCCGCAACCCATTATAGAGTATGCCACAAGGCCAGATCAAATTTTACAATAGAGAGTCGTAAAAGTCCTATTTTTAGCGCTCTGGAAAACCTGTTTCAGCGCTTCATGTCACTGTTTTAGCACTTTTCTAAAAGAGCACTTTCTGGCACTGTTTTAGCACTTATAGTCTGTATTTTAGCGCTTTCATCAAATGCCACTTTCATCATCTTTTTCAGCACTTTCAGGCACTGTTTCAACGCTTCAATCAAGACAGTGCTTCCATCACTTTTTAGAGAACTTTCGAGACTCTCTTCTTGCGCTTATGTGAAATAGCGCATTTGTACTCTATTTTAGCGCTTTGAAAACAAAGAGTTCAAAAATCTTACGAGTTAGTTTGTCTGTCATTTATCCATAGTTTTTACCAAGACACAAGTTTCTTTTTATCAAAATAAGATACATTTATACAAATTTCCAATCTTATCAACTGAAACAAGATCTTGCAAATCAGAAGTGTCAAATCAAATACACAATCGATTACTACACTGAAGTCTCATCATTAGGATACTATCATCCTTTATCACGAAACCAAGTATAGTAATCAAATTTTTAACATAGTCTCATCAATAAGATCAATCATCTTATTCAACTTTATTAAAAATTCAATTGACATTTTTTCCAGCATAGAAGATCAACATTTCGGAAGAAAGAGAAAAAATTTGTGTGCCAATCTTCACTAGGTTCCAAAAGCAGAGACTCTTAGAACAAGAACTTAAAACATCACAAGAAATGGTAGAGGAAAATCATTGGAATACTCTAAACCAAAATAATAAGAACGAAATAACTCCAGAGGATATTCAAATAGCTCAACAAGATCCCAAGTTCCATAAATTTATGGAAAAGATCTTAGAACAAGACATGGAGAAATATCTTTTGATGCTGGCAGAATCGGGTGCTAAACTTCCCAAGGACTTTGACATGAATCATCTGAAGGAAGCAACTGGAACAAGTGAGACTGAAATACTACAACCCACACAAACAATAGATATGGTTGTTGCTTTGACATCCCAAATGCAAATGTTACAACAACAGATATAGGATATGATGAAAGGGAGTACCAAAAGGTATGTGATACAGGACATTTGTCCTTATCCTTTCGATGTGACAGTCATCCTAATATCTTTTCCTAGACACTGTGAATTCCAAAAGTATGATAAGTAGAATGGAAGAATGGATCCGATAGATCATATCCGGGAATTCAAAACAATGAGCCTTGAGTTTTCCCAAGAGGAAACTTACTTAATGAGATTATTCCCAAGGAGCTTGGGAGGATCATGTGTGGAATGGTTTTCAAAATTACAACCAGGTATCATGACTTTTGAGAAACTTGTCAACAGGTTCATCTCCCAATATTCATTTAACATCCAACACAATGTTACAATAAAGGATCTTTATAACTTAAAACAAAACAAAGGAGAGACGTTCTTGTCTTTTCTACAAAGATGGTGATGATTGTTCGCTAGATATCCTCGATCCATTCTTGAAGAAGAAAAGATGGAGTTGTTCATTGACAACTTAATAGGGGAAATAAGTTATAGACTTGAATTGCAATGTCCTCCCACATTCGAAAAAGTAATAGAAAACAGTCTTAAAATTGAAGAAGTGCTAGTCAAAAGAGGAGTTATCAAGCATTTCAATGATAAAACGAATAACACAAATAACTCCTTCAATCAATACTCAAACTATGATAAACCAAAATTTTGGCAAAAGAATCGAAACATGACTACCAATGAAACAACAAATGATTCCCAAAATGTCAAACTCATTTTTAACTTGAAAGCATCTATGTCAAAGAATCAAAACAATGATCAAATTGTCAAGTCGAATGTCATACAAAGCAATGAGATTCACAAAAACACAATCATATCAAAAACCATCAAATCGGCATAGGTTCACACCTTTGGGCCAAATGATAGAATCAACAATGAAAGAATTAGTCACCAGTGGCCTTATCACTGCACAGGAAGCTCGATTCTGGGATCCAAAGGTCAAACCACCATGGTGGAATGGTGCAGATTAATGCAACTTCCATAATAACAAAGGCCACAAAACCAATGATTATATGGAGTTGAAACACGTAGTATAAGATTTGATCAACAACAAAAAAATATATGTTGAGGGACCTCAAAACAATAATGATCATTCAACCTTCAAAGACCCTTTTCCAAACTATGACAAAGGAGCATCATCCTCAACAAACAACAAAGGTAAGAAAATCAATCATTTCTAAAAAAAACCAATCCTTTGTCTATCTAAAGTAGAGAGTGATCATACAATTGGTCATAACATTGATGAACCCGAAACCAACAACATTGCCCCTTTGGATTTTCTCCCAAGCATACAAAACTCTGAAAATCAAATCAACGTCTTAAAAATCAAAGACCGTCAGGAACATCAACTAGCAAATGTAATGACTAGGGGGAAATCCAAGGTAGTGTTAAAGGGAGTTGGGTCTACACATGCAGTTCCACCTTCATCTCATTATAAGATTGTCGATCAACTACAAAACATTCCTGCACAAATATTGATACTATAACTCCTTAAATTATCACCATCACATAAGGAAGTTCTAGAACAAGCACTAGTTGCCACTACGGTACCAAAGAATCTAGATGTTTTCTAGTTCCAAGATATGGTGGGGCATTTGACTACCCCACATTGTCTATCATTATCTGAATAGGATGATGTCTCACTAGACCATCCCCATAATACCACACTCCATATCGAAGTCTTAATCCACAATCATCGCATCAAGAGAGTCTTAATAGATGGGGGATCTGGTCTAAACATTTGCACTCTCAAGTTAATCCGTGCACTAGGGTATTCCAATGATTCCATTGATGCCCGAAGGAAAATGACTTAAAAGCATATGATGAGGAAGAGAGATCATCTAAGGGATTAATTATGTTACCCATTCAAGTGGGGCCAATGATGAAACATATAGCAAATCAAGAATTGGAAAAATGCTTAACATACAACATACTCTTAGGACGATCACGGATCCATGAAATGCAGGCCGTACCTTCAACATATCGTCAATGTTTAAAGTTCCCAGTAAATGGACAAGAGGTGACTATATCTGCTGATTATAATCATCCTCAACATTGTGACACACTTAGAATCTCTCAAGATACCTTTGTGCCTCACAATAGGGAAGCATCCAGTTCAAAATCATCCAACGAATAAAAACGTCCAAGTATCATCACCAAGTGGGTAGAGAAGAAGGATAAAGAAAAAGAAACAAGTCCTATTGAAATTCAATCAACAGATAATCTGGATCCACAAACTTCTTTATCACAAAAATTTTAAAAGCAAGTCCAACTGATAGACAAGGGAATGGGGCAATATTCTATGGAGGAATTGATTAACCTTTCACAATTAATGCCATATCCTAAGACATATGGTCAACCATCTATGATCAAACATCAAACATCATTACCAGTCACAGTTCTTGAAGAAAGGTTTGTCAAAATCAATACCATAGAGGATGAATCAGACAACAAAGCAATCCTAGATTGGCTATACAAAGATGAGGAACCCGCGACATCAAATATTAGTATCAAAAATGTCAATATCAACACCGACAAATATGGCAAAGGGAAGGCTATCCTAGAAAAAATGGGTTATGAGGGACAAAGACCTATTGGATTAAGCAAGGATGGAATAATAGAGCCTATTCAGCCCCTCACTCTCCATTCAAAAGAGGAGCCAGGACTAGGATATTGTGAGGAACAAAAACAAGAGATGACAAAGAAAGTTGTAGAAAGGATCCTTCATATTAGAGATAGCTCTGAAACAGATTCAAATGAATATGAGTGGGATCTGTGTTCCAATATATCTTTTACTGATATTCAAGTTGATGTAATCCAACAATATGCACCTACGCATGAGGAGGGACAAGGTTCTGGGTCTAGACCATTCATAGCAGGATCACTAAATATCGATGACTCAAGTGGGGACGAACAAAATTTGATTGAACTAGACAATTTTGAAGAAGGTACCATCATTGACCTCGATATTCCACTTAACAACTATGATGAAATGTCTATCCAAACCCTTACATCCATCAACCTAAATGAATTTGATGACTTCATGCCTTTGATCCATCCCAAATTTATTGAATGGTAACCTATCAAACCTTTGAATGTACCAAAATTTGCAAACAATAATGCCATCATAAATTTCCTATGTCATGACGAACCTAGTACAAGTTCTATCTGTAATACTCATAACAACATGACTCAGCGAGAGGGTGTCAAATCTTTCAGTTGCAAAAATGAAAATAGGGAAAATAGATCTAATGGTGAAAACCATTCTATGGCAGCATTAGATCTGGAAAAAGAAAAAATAAAGAACGCATCTAACAGTGAAAACCTCTTTGAGGCACTGAAGGATGGAAGATTTGACACTCTTTCAGAACATTATCATGAGCGGTCATCAGTTCTGGTAGAACCAACACAATCTGTGAACATCGACACTGAAGAAATAGCAAATATTCTACATCTGGCAAAATCCATAATAGATCAAGAGAGATCAGAATTCATCAATTTCTTTAAGGAAAAAAGCATCAAATTTTCTTGGTCATATTCTGATATGCTAGGCTTAGATCCAAATCTACTCATGCATTATATGTCTTTTCCCATAGGAATCCAGCCCGTCAAGCAAAAATTTAGAAAAATGCATCCCCATATCGCATTGATGGTAAAGACAGAGCTAAAGAAATTATTGGATGCTGGATTCATAAGGTCTATAGACTACACCAAGTGGATATCAAATATTGTACCTGTTACAAAGCTAGACAACAGCATCAAGATATGTATGGATTTCAAGGACTTAAATAAAGCATGCCCAAAGGATGATTTTCCATTACCAAATATAGACATCATTGTGGACTTGACGACAGGGCATGCCATGTTGTCAATCACGGACGGTTTCTCTAGGTACAATCAAATAAAAATATCTCTAGAAGATCAAGATAAAATGGCTTTTACATGTCCATGGGGAGCCTTCTGCAGGAATGTCATGCCATTTGGTCTAAAAAATGCAGGACCCACCTATCAAAGAGCAATGAAAACAATATTTCATGATATGATGCACACCTTCATGGAGGATTACGTGGATTACATTTTGGAAAAATCTGGTACTAGGGAAGGACATCTGCATATCCTAGGCAAAATGTTCACATTGCTAGAAAAGTTAAATGTCAAGCTAAACCCCAAGAAGTGTGTCTTTGGGGTCACATCAGGAAAACTGTTGGGATACATTGTCTCAGAAAAGGGAATTGAAGTGGATCCAATGAAATTCAAAGCAATAATGGAGATGCCACCTCCTAAGAATATCAGTCAACTCAAATCACTACAGGGAAGGCTCCAATCGATCAAGAGATTTATCTCCCAGCTAACAGACAAAATTCATCCGTTCAATCATTTGTTGCATAAAAATGTGGTTTTCAAATGGGATAATGGGTGTGAAACAATGTTCAATCAAATAAAACAGTATCTAATGTCACCATCCATTCTCATGCCACCAATAGAAGGAAGACCTCTGATATTGTACATTGCCACGACATATATCTCTTTGGGGGCACTATTAGCACAAGAGGATTATGAAGGAAAATAACATGCCATCTACTATATCAGGAAAACATTAAATGGCTATGAAATAAACTATACTTTCATAGAAAAATCTTGCTTGGCAGTAGTTTTTGCTACTCAATAGCTAAGACACTATATGTTGACTCATACAATCAAGCTAATAGCAAAGATCAACCCTTTAAAATATCTACTCAGTAAGGCTGCCTTAACAGGTAGACTGACAAAGTGGTTCATGCTATTAACTTAATTTGACATTCAATATGTGGAGAGAAAATCTATCAAGGGTCAAGAAATCGTTGAATAGTTAGCCGAGGCTCCTCTACTAGATGATCAACCAATGACAATGGAGTTTTCGGATGCAGACATTCTGATGGTGATGCCACAACAATGGGTATTATATTTTGATGGATCATACACATAGCAAGGATCAGGAGCAGGGATTTTGTTCATCTCTCCCCAAGGACACACCATTCCAAAATCATATAGACTAATGTTTCAATGTACAAATAATGTGGCAGAATATGAAGCATTGATAATTGGGGTTAAAATAGCAATTCAATGGAAGATCACGAACTTACAAGTATATGGGGACTCTTAACTAGTCATTTATCAAGTTAATGACGAGTATCAAACAAAATATGAAAAGTTGATGCCCTAAAAGCAACAAATAGATGATCTAAAATAGTTCTTTGTCAATATTAAGTTTGATCAAATTCCAAGGGCGAAGAACAAAGTTGTAGATGCTATGGCCACAATTGCTTCATTATTACAATTTCTAGAGAAACGTGGTTGTCATGAGTTTATGGTAGAACAAGTATCATGTCCTTCCCATAATAAATCAGAATCCACTATCATATGCCATCTAGAAACCATTGAAACCTCCATCTATGAAAAAACCTATGCTTACCTGAAAGATGATGTCCTTCCTCCTGATCTTTCCAGGAACCAAAAACAAAACTTTATCCTCCAATCTTCCCGACATACTTTAATCGCAGACATCCTTTATCATCGAGGTCTTGATGGTACCTTACTCCAATGTCCAGAACATGATGAATCTGAAATGGCCCTACGAGAGGTTCATGAGGATATTTATGGAACTCATTCAAGTGGGATAACTCTAGCCAAGAAACTTCTTTGCTTGGGATATTATTGGCCATGCATGGAGAATGAATCCTATCAGTTTGTCAAGAAATGTCAAAAGTCTCAGATTCACACCAATGTGATTCATGCACCAGCTTAGGAACTGCATCCCTTTACATCAACATGGCCCTTTTGTCAATGGGGACTGGATCTGGTAGGAAAGATACATCCCTCTTCATCCAATGGACACAAGTTCATTATCACAGCTACAAAATATTTCACAAAATGGATAGAAGCAGTGCCTCTTAGAACCATCACTGGGAACCAGATCTCCTCGTACATCTTGAACTACATCATTTGTCGATATAGAATCCCTCAATCCATTATCACTGATAATGGATGACCTTTCAAAAATCAAGATGTCCAAGAACTATGTGAAAATTTCCATATCCAACATCATTTTTCAACACCGTACTATCCTCAAGGAAATGGCCAAGCAGAGGCCTCTAACAAAATGATTCTAAAAATTCTCAAAAAGACGGTTATCGATGTTGGATGTGATTGGAATGTTCAACTCAATCCTGCACTATGGGCCTATAGAACAAGTATCAGAACACCAATAGGAGCTACACCATATGCCTTGGTATATGGATCAGAGGCCATATTACCCATCGAAGTAGAGATTCCATCCCTTTGAGTATCACTCAGAGGAATCATTTTAGATGAAAAATTTAGGGTATCTAGACTATAGGAACAATATTTGTTGGATGAGCATTTTCAACAAGATATTAATCATCTAATGGCTTATCAACATTGAATGTCAAGGAGTTACAACCACAAGGTAAAACTGAGGGTCTTTCTAGTTGCTGATTTCGTTCTAAAGGAGAACCCTAGGAATCAGCAGGATAGGGAGAAGAAAGGGAAATTTGAGCCTAACTGGCTTGGTCCTTTTGTCATCATATCAGTGTATGGATCAGGGGCATATCAACTATCAACGTCAGAAGGGGATTTCTTTGATGAACCTATCAATAGTATCCATCTCAGAAATTTCTATACTTGAATCTCCTAGTACACGGGTCAAACTTCTGAAAAATGGTTTCCTTGATGAAAACCTGGCAAACAAGCATCTTGGCAACAAAAAATAAAAATAAAAATACAAAATACAAAAATAAAGAAAAAGAGAAAAATGATAAAAATAAACAAAACAAAGAGTGTAATCAAAATATATGGTGAAAACCTGGAAACAGACATCTTATGTGATTCTAAAGATCAACTTTCCCATCTATTTTAAACATATCAAGATCCTTAATCTGGCAAGCAGTACCATTTCATATCATGTCATTAGTCTTTCCATCATTGCATCCATCATCAAATCATTTCACATAGTCAAGTGGCACTCCAAAGCTTGGAGGCAACATTTGGATATCACTAGGGGCAACAAAAACATTGATTTCACCAAAAGGGAAAACAACAGTATGACAGGAAAATGAAAACAAAGATCAAAACACAACATCAATCACCATCAGAGGGCATCAAACAGCTGTATCATATCAAAAATCCAAAAAAATAACATGTCAAAAAGTCACTCTGGAAAAGCAAAATCCAGAATCATAGGTCTATGTCAGTAGAACTACGTGGTTTCTACGTGCGTAATGTAGGAAAGGCTAATCTTTGATCCACCCCTGAGACCCCTAGGATAAGTTAGTAGGTTAGGTCTTTGGTCAAAATATCCAAAATCACAAAAAAAATTCAAAATCAAGATGGATGATCTAAATCTGAATAATGATTGAAACACTCTAAGTAAAATATGGATAAATTGTATTTTTGTTTATCATTTATTTGGAGTGACTCGATGATGTATTGCACTAAAGAAACAAGGAAAAAGAATGATATTTTTATTGTCTGTTGTTTGTATGTTAATCATACTAATGTGTGAATTGTTAGGGGATGTGCTATGCAAATGTATTACCGATGACATTCAGAATTCACACACTAAAATGATTAATCTCTGCTTGTTTACGCAATGAATGCTCAGGTCATCTTGGTTCAATTATACCTAGATGCTTTTGTTCGCTTGCAATATCAAAAATCATGAAAGTAGTACTCAGGTCGTCATTGGTCTAACATATACCATTAACACTTGTATTCACTTTCAACATCCAATAAAAGCTCTATGATGATACCAAGCACAAAAATACTGTTAAAATGACAATGGTTTTACATATAGTTGCATGATAAAATTAGATTGCATTCATAATAAATTCATTATCTATAGAGTATTTGTTGCATAAAGGATTCCAATCAATGATTATCTTATCTAAATATATGACTGAGTATACTTGACATAAATCGAAAAGTCATCAAAAACATATAGAAGTCATCATTTCATCATTAAGTTTTCATCATTCATCATTCATGCATTTTAAACATCAAATACATCATCATTTATCATTTTAATTATCATCACATTATATCATAAATAAATACATCATTTTTCATCCATATCATTACATTACATTATTATCATTTGATCAAATACATCCATGCATTATGTCATGTCATTTATTATCCATACATCATCATTTATCATTTATTATTATCAACATAAAATAAATACAAGTCATTGACATTATCATAATTTTTTATCGTACATCATCACATCATAAATAAATGCATTCATCATTTAAAACATCATCATTATGTTCATCATCATCACATCTAAAATAAAGTGCATTCATCATTTCAAAATTCATACATTACATCATACATCCATATATCATATATTTCTACAAATGCATTTATCATAATCATCATCACATTGAAATAAAATAATTAATTATAGAAACATCATATACATCACATAAAATTATGCATCCATCACATAGAAATCATAAACCATCATAAGATCAATCAACTACATCTCATATATATATTGTAACATAGATTAAAAATCTGGAATAAGATATTTACAAACTAGAATAAACAATGTTAATCCTAATCTAATCAATATTAATCTAAACCAAACAACAAATAACAAATAAGTAAACATAATAGACTAAACAATTTAATGGAAAGCTCTCACTGAATATGCGTTCACCCCTTCGAATTATCTTGATTGCTCTTCTCCATTTTTCATTTTCAGTATTCTTGCCCTCAGATTTTTGTGTTTGATGCAAGCATAACTTCGTCGAATGTCTAAGCAAAATATTGAAGATAATTTTCTTCTCAAAAGTGTATGATTTCGGGAGGAGGAATAATGATAATGACAAGACATTTTATAGATTTTGGGTTTTCGAACAATCGGCTCAGATTCAAAAGAGAGATCGACAGATGAGATTCATGAATGCCATGTGATGTGAGTTATGTCTCAGATATAACGTGAGTCAAAACATGAGTCGGGAAAGACTGCAAGATAAAGACTAAGTTAGAATGTGAGTTAGAACACGAGTTCAAAATCCTAATCTTCAGTGAAGAGTCTTCGAAAAAAGAAGAAATAGACTTTGTAAGTCAAAGACAAAGTTAGAACTCAAAGAATAATGCATTCAAATGCAAATAGGAGTTAGAACTAGTTAACTGACTAGTTGTGATGGAGAGTCTTCTCGCAGAGATAATTAGGTGTTGAATCCGGAGATAACTGGAGAACTAAAAATAGATCTTGAGTCAGAAGGTGATTGAATGATTAGTCAACTAATTGATAAAAGAATGTGACATAAATGATTTAAATATGAATTAAATGTAAAATAAGAGACTTCAATTAAATAAATAATGTAATTTATTTAATTTAACTGTTGAAAAGGATAAATTGAATAATTAAATAATAAATATTTAATTAAGAAGAAAGTATGATAAAGGGGGTAATTAAATAATGAATTATTTAATTGAGAAGGAAGAATTAATTAGTTAGACATAATTAAACAAATATGATTTATTTAATTAATCAAGTTGAATAAAGATCATTTATGAATTAATGAATTAATTAAAAAGGGGTATTTAACTAATAGAGGAAATATGTGTTAGAAAAGGTAATTAAATAATAAAAAATATTTAATCAAGATCACGGACTATAGAAAATTATTTCAAATGTGTACTCGCAGGCCTAGACCAATTTTCGTTGTCTACAGTTTTCCCCTCTTTGATACAATATCGTTACGGCATTGTGTCAAAGAAAATATGCCCCAATCGTGCCCCAACATGAAATAGGTTAGGGTATGCCGCCTTGGGAAAATTGACAAATTTCTGAAAAATTTAAAAAAAATCAGGAAATGTTCCCGATAAGTCAATTTGATAGTCAGAAATGTTATGGAGTTGACAAAATTGAAATTGGAAGTGATACGGACATGTACGAGACTTTTGAAGTTGAAAGGTTAAGCGGCCAATAGATGAGGGTAGAAGAAATGCCACCCAAACCCTAGCTATAAATAGGAATTAGGTTGAAATCTAATTCATTTGCACCCGGAGGAGTTTGGAAAACTGAGAATTTGCTTTGACTAGCAGACGAAAATGGCACCCATTCCCCATGTTACGCATCAAGGATATCAGATCTAGACCTTTAGGCAGCCAGCCGACACAGAACCACCGGTATGTACCCAAAAATGAACCCTTGAAATTTATTTTTTCACGTATTTCTAGGTTGTTAAAAGTTAATTAGCATATGAAGTCATTCATGAACGACGTATATGTCGTTGTATTCGTCGCATTTGACTACGAAATGACGCATGTGCCAAAACAAGTTTAGGCTATGTTAGGGATTTTAGGGAATAATCACATTTGAATTATAATGCACCACATATGTATATATGCAACGCATGTATATTAGGATTAGACGCATGTGGGGTAGTGAACCGAATGTGCCTTAGTGAAACGCATATGTAGTAGGTAGATAGGCTGTAGAAAATGCATCACATTTGGTTTATTTCACCACATTTGCAGTAGGTAGAAATGGGTGTAGGAAATGTGCAATGCATATGTAATATGTGACTCAAATGAGGTGTTGTGCAATGCAACTGTAAAAATGCACCGCAACTGTAAAAATGCACCGCATCTGTTAAAGTGAGCTGCATTTGGCTACTAAAATTTTTTGAAATTTTTTTCTAAGAAAAACTTGAAAATTATTGACATCATTGTTTAAATGTAGGTTGTATTAGATCCTATATATACATGGGAGACACGTCCCGACACATTCGATCTGAGAGATCATTTGACTAGTGCAGAGATACGGCTTATATGGAGACTTGTTCTACATCACTATCTTTCAATGCCCACCATTCGAGCGAACAAGGGGATGCTTACAGTGTTGTGCAAGCGATGGCACTCAGAGACATCGTCATTTCATTTTCCAACTGGGGAGGTGACTGTCACATTGGAGGATGTGTACATGATACTAAGACTGTCGATTAGAGGAGAACGGGTGATGTATGATACCCAACGGGGATTGATTGAGTTAGCGAGATTCTACCAGGTGGATGATATTAGTAGGCTCAACATTGAGCATTATGATTTCAGATGGCCAATGTTGGTGGATAGATACGATAGGATTGAATGCATACTGTGTACACTGATAGGGGGGATAGTTCTACCAGATTGACGGGGTCATGGTTTTCTGGTTGGTATGCTGGAGAGAGAGACTGTGTATGCATGGGGTCCATGTCTATTAGGGATGTTATATTTCCACTTACATGATATTGCATACAGAGATGCACAGTCACTGAGTTCTCGGACCACTCTGTTGATGGTTTGGGCATAGGAGAGGATAGTTGTGTTTCATCCTTCGGTGAGTGTAGAGCAATAGGACAAATTCCTATATGTGTTCTGGTACATAGGACACATCACTCAAAGCCATGTGGGAGACACTAGATATTGGAGACATGCACTTGATATTCTAGATCAGTTCACGTGGAGACCGTACATGGATTTCGAGGAGTGGTCAGATGAGGATAGAAATTTGGTGTTTTGTAGACAGAAACAGTACCTTATTGGGAGGACTGTTTTGAGTGTGCACATCATAGAGTGACACTTGCAAGACAGAGTTCTGAGATAGTTCGGCGAGGTTCAGGATGAGCCTCGGAGTAGAGCAGAGTTTTCTTGTTCATCGAGCGAGGTTCCATATTGGGGCCCATGATTCCAGTTGCTACCATAGAGGCAAAGATATAGGCCTTACAGCCAGTACAGTGGGGATGGAAAGATGGATCACAAGACCTAGGGACTATAATTGCATATGATGTATGGTGGGTAGAGCATCATCCTATTCCATACATAGATCTATACCAGCCGGCACCAGTGGAGATACGAGGCACAGGACTGAGAGGACAGCGAAGAGGTGGAGGTGCTAGAGTTGGTAGAGTTGGAGGGAGAGGTGATGATGGTAGAGGTGGTGGGAAAGGATAGAGAGGTCGAAGAGGGGATCAGGTAGGTGGAATTCCACCTATCCAAGAGGCAGCAATAGAGGATGTACCGATGTTGGACATTGGAGGTGGAGCTGATGTACAGGTTGGGGATGAACATGCTTCCAAGGAGGTAGTTGTAGAGGAGCGAGTAGAGGTGGATATTGGAGGAGAGGTTGTTGTAGAGGATGAGGAGGCAGATATGGATATTGATGTGGATATTGATGCTCTTTGGATTCTGGAAGGTTATGGGGAGGATGATGTTGAGGTGGAGGATGTTGAGGAGGAGGCGCTGATGGAGGAGTAGGAGAGAGAGCTCAGGGATTGGATTGTGGAGGGGAGACGAAAGGATGATGCTCCTAGTGATGGTGATAGGGAGGCTTTGGAGGAGAGACTCAGACTGATGATAGCAAAGTTTGATGTCATGAGGATAGAGAGAGATAGTGCCTATGTAGAGAGAGATAGTGCCCATGCAGAGAGAGACAATGCTCATACATGGAGAGATAGTGCACTCATGGAGAGGGATCAAGCCATAGCCCAACAACAAGAGATTGAGCAGTAGTTCACATAGGTCAGACACCTTTGTAGTGGGTCTTCATCTGATGGTATGGTATGAGAGTTAGTTAGATTAGTTGAGAGAGCTACCTATTACAGGGATCTATATGAGGCAATGGTGCCAGCAGAGAGATGAGCTCCTAGCTTTTTAGAGGTTCACAGTCAGAGATCATAGGGCACGAGTCACACCAGGACATAGAGTACAAAGGGTGTGGTAGGACCACCAAGGTCAGGTCCATATGAGAGGCCTTCCACCTCATAGAGAGCACCTTCGAGGCTTTTCCCACCACATTCACCATGTGACAATAGTGGCAGTGGGACACGATGATATGGTTATATATGTAGACATTGTATTTCGATTAGAGAACCTTCGAGCTCATGTTTTATTTATGGATACACTCTAATATTGTACTGTGATTCACTATTTTGAGCGATATATATATATGATTTTTGGCAGATTCTATATGATCTACTATTCTATTTTATGGATGATGCATCATTTCTACATGATTATGAGTTATGTATTTTATGATGTTATGGATGTCTTAATTTACTTATGATAATGGATGCAATGTTCTATATGATGTTTATTTATATGTGATGGTAATATGTACATGCAATGTTTACATTATGTATCTTATAATGATGAAATGCCTATTATGTCATGATTTCGAATGTATGTTCCTATATGTTTGAAATACAATGTAACTATATGAAATGCTTATAGAATGTATGCATATGCAAATGATAAAAATTTTTTGTTGTGTCACAGGACTTTATCATCATGTCGAAGAAAATAAATGATAGCATGAATGAAATCAGAATGTTAGTAAGAAATAATGAAGGTTGATTGATTGAGAAAAACATATAATCTTTGATATATTGCCAAATATGCTATGCTTGCTTGTTTATCATCATTGGGAGAGACATGACACAAATGGATAGTACACACTATGATATTAGATAGACCATAGTGTACAAAGTTATCCATCTGTGAAGAACAGACAGTCACAGACAAGGAGTGTCTTAACTCATACTAAGGACAGAATTGCCCCAGTCATTTTGTCTAGACAAACCACAGATAGCAGAAAAATAAAAGATGAGTCATGAGACGTCATTGATCCTCTAAATCCTTGATAGGACATCCTTGAGGAAACTAGTAACATGACTCAAAAACCAAAGTTTAAATAGATAGTTAACAGACACCAGTCAAAGAAAAAGAGTCATGAGACATCCTTGCTTCTCTAAATCCTTCAAGGGACATCCTTGAGAAAGCTAGTATCCAGACTTAATTCACAAATCGATAGAAAGATAAGACAAGATAAGATATAACGTCATAAAGCCAAATAAAAGTATTTGCCAAAACTTGATCTTGTAGGATTGTTTGATTGTTTGATGTTTGACATAGCGTAATGTGAGGACTGACACATACCACAATAAGACATTGAGTCTGGTTTCGACTTGGTGACTATCTATATAAGGCATGACAAAGCCTGGTTTCAGACAATACACATGTTGTATAAAACGTTGGAGCCACATGACGTTGATGTGACAAACAACATGAGACTATAATAATTTGACGATGTTTGTTGACAAGAAAGACATATCTTGCTTAAGACATAGGTTGATCACTTTGACGATGTTTTTGATATTGACTTGATGAAAGTTTGAAATGTTTTACCTTGTTGATGCCTAACTTGTTTTGATTCCTTGATTGATAAAAAGTGTGTGTGTAGATAGTTTATGACATGAGATGATACCCTAAAATATGGTATGCAACTTGTGTGGTAACGAATGTGAATGAACCCTATTGGACTGACCTAATGTGGTCTCGGGAGCTCATCAATTGATTAGCCTTACCTACGTTGTACACGCAAAGACCTCATAGTTCGACATGACCAATGAATTTGAATGTACAAAGAGTCATGATTTTAATGTGTCTGATACATGAAAAACCTAGACTGACTGACCTAATGCCTCGGGGGCACATAGATTGATGGCCTTGTCTATGTCCCAGTCATAGAGGCAACCTAGTTCGACTATGATTGACTGAACATGACTGACTTGACTCTTTTTTTTGGTATTTTCTTACATGTTTTGATTTTATTTTTATTTTTGAAGTTTTATAAATGTTTTTTGAATTTTTCAGGACATTTTCGATGGTGTGATGTTATGCACAAGGTGTCAGGGAAAAGAACAAGGATTTTCCCCCAGTCAGGAATAAGACTTGCAAGATGGAGTGGGGAATGTGACGAAATGGACGTTAGATGTCAATCGTTCCAAGCAATGGATAAGACAACCATTTATTATGAGTGATGGTGAAAAGGTCTGAATGGAATGATGGTAGACGAAAGAGTGAGCTTGACTACACATGGCACCTGTTTTCCATGTTTTCACCATGGTACTTATCCATAGCGCCACCGAAGTGGTTTTCACTATTGGACGGATTTATTTCTCTTTAATCTTTTTGTTTATTTTTGGTGTTACAAAGACGCCTGTTTGCTAGGTTTTCATCAAGGTAACCATTTTTTGTTTTTTCCATTTTTTTTTGTATTTTCTAGATTAAGACAAGGATTCTCAGAAGCTAAGCATAGAACCTCTTTAGATGCAGACTATTGATAGGTAACAAAAGTGGCTCTCCTTCAGGAGTAGAGAGTTGGTACGCTCCCGATCCAAAAGCTTTTGTGACTATATAAGGCCCTAACCAGTTAGGTTCAAACTTAGCTAGTTTTTCTCATTCGGCTTGATTCTTAGGATTCTCCTTCTAAACTAGGTCACCAATTTCAATGTGTCTATTGAGAACTTTCCTATTGTAGCTATGACGAAGATGATTTTGGTATGCTTGTAAATGATCAAGTGCTTTCTTTCTTCGTTCATCCAGTAATTATTGCTCTTGTAACCTAGATACACGGTATTCTTCATCGTCAATGTGACACTTCAAGGATACCCTCAGGGAAGGTATTTCAACCTCAATAGGTAAGATATCTTTGGATCTGAATACTAGGGAGTATGGAGTGGTGCCAGTTGGAGTATAGATGCTTGTGCGGTAAGCCCATAAGATAGGATTAAGCTGAAGGTTCCAGCCACGACCAAAGTCATTGACAGTCTTCTTCAGGATTCTAATAATGGATTTATTAGATGCCTCAGCTTGGCCATTACCTTGTGGGTAATACGGGGTGGAAAATGATTTTTGATATGGAACTCTTCACATAAATGGTGTACTTCTTAGTTCTTGAATGGGCGGCCATTATCTGTGATTATGGATTTGGGTACACCATACCAACAAATGATATAGTTTAGAATAAACTTAGATATTTGCGTGCTGGTGATGTAAGTCATGGGAATAGATTCAATCCATTTGGTGAAGTATTCGGTGGCGATTATGATGAATTTATGGCCATTGGATGATGGAGGGTGTATCTTACCTATGAGGTCAAGTCCCCATAGGGCAAAGGGCCATGGTGATGTAATCGGATAAAGCTCCTGTAATGGTGCTCTTATAAAATCTCCATGTATTTGACACTGTCTACATTTCTTTACAAAGATATATGAGTCTTTCTCCATTGGAGGCCAATAATAACCTAGTCTCATAATCTTATGGGATAAATTAGGACCACTCAAATGGTATTCACATATACCCTCATGCACCGCTCACAAATTTGTTTGTTCTTCTTCAGCATCAAGACATCTCATTAGGGCATTATCTAAGGTACATCTATACACGGTATCTCTAATGATGGTGTATTTAGCTGACTTATGGATAAAATTTTTGCATTGGTTATTAGACAAGTCTAGAGGTAAGGTTTGGTCAGTGAGATAGTCAAATACATCTTCATACCAACGAGATGTAGGACTAACAATCATACACACCATCGCAGTATCAGGGACATCATAGGCGGGGACCAATAGCTATTCAACTAGAAACTCAAACTTAGGCATGTTACTCAAAATATCCAACAAGGAACCCATAGTTCCCATAGCATCTGCAGCCCTATTTTGAATACGTGGTATTTGTTGAAAGGTAATGTCATTGAAATACTGCTTGAAACTATCAGCCATACACTTGTAAGGGGAAAAATTCTCATCCTTAGTCTCGTAATCATCATTTACTTGTCGGGTTACTAGCTGAGAATCGCCAAAAACATGTAGACTCTTAATCTTTCACTAAGCTGCCATTTTTAATCCTTTCACTAAGGCTTCATACTCTGCTATGTGGTTGGTACAAGGGAAATCAATCCTAAATTATTTAGGAATGGTATTGCCTTGAGGTGTAACAAATAGGATACCTGCTCCTAAACCACGATTTGTATGTGACCCATCAAAGTATAGTTTCCATTCAGTTTTAATGCCAATGTTAAAAAGAAATTCATCAAGAAATTTTGCCACTAAAGGATGGTCTACCTTCATAGGACCATCTGCTAGCTGATTTTCAATCACCTATCCTTTTATAGCCTTTCTCTTGACATATTGGATGTCATACTCGCTAAGTATCATAACCCATTTAGCCAATCGGCCTGTTAATGCTGCTTTACTTAGGAGGTATTTGAGGGGATCAATCTTTTCAACCAACATTGTTTGGTGATTGAGCATATAGTGCCAAAGTTTTTGAGTAGCAAAGACTACCACAAGAAAGACATGTTCTATGTTGTTTTAATTCAATTCATATCCTACCAAGGTACGACTGATGTAGTAGACTTCTCTTTCATGACCTTGATCATCATTTTGTGCGAGAAGAGCCCCTAATGCTGATTGAGTTGCTGAAATGTATAGTATTAATGGTTTTCCATCTGTAGGTGGCATTAAGAGTGGTGGAGTGAGCAAGTAATCCTTGATTTGTTGGAAGGCTTCTTGACATTTAGGTGTCCACACAAATGGTACTCCTTTCTTGAGTAAATGTTGAAATGGGTGTATTTTATCTGCCAGTTGTACAATGAAATGCCTAATTGACTGTAATCTTCCATGTAGTGTTCTGAGTTGACCAATAGTGACTGGAGGAGACATTTCTATGATAGCTCTTACCTTCTCTAGATCTACTTCAATGCCTCTTTTGGAGATGATATACCCTAAAAGTTTCCCTGATTTCACTCCAAAGACACATTTCTTCAGATTCAACTTGACATTGTAATTCTCTAGCCTCTGGAATATCTTATCTAGAACCTTCAAATGACCTTCCCTTGTTTCCGATTTAGCTATAATTTCATCTACACAATATTCCATGAGAGTATGTATAAATTCATGGAAAATTGTAGTCATTGCTCATTGATAGGTAGCTCCTACGTTCTTAAGGCCAAAAGACATAACATTCCAACAGTATGTGCCCCATGGACATGTGAAAGTTGTCTTGTGTTGGTCTTCAACTGCTATTTTGGTTTGGTTATATCCACAAAAACCATCCATGAGGGATAGCATCTTGTATCCAGCTGTAAGATCTACTATCATGTCTATATTGGCAAAGGGAAGTCATCCTTAGGACATGCCTTGTTGATGTCTCTAAATTCTGTGCAAATGTGGATGCCCCCAGTTGGTTTAGTCACTTGCAAAAGATTTGATATCTAGTCTACATAGTCTATCATCCTTATGAACCCTACATCCAAGAGTTTCTTAAGTTCTACCTTGACCAATAGAGAAATTTGCGGATGCATTTTCCTTAACTTCTACTTGACTGGCTTAATACCTGGCTGTAGTGGTAAATGGTGCAATATTAGGTCTAGATCCGGCCCAGGCATGTCAGCATATGACCATGCAAAGTTTATCTGTCTCTTTCTGAAGAAGTCCTTAAACTGTGTTTTTTTGTCTTTGTTAAAGAAGCTGCAAAATATACCATTCGAGGATTCTCTTCTTTACCTATGTTGACTTCAACAGACTCTTCTACTAGCATCGGCCACTTTTCCTGTTCAACGGGGAGAATATTTAAACCTCTATCCTTGGGTGCCTCTAAGAGGTTTTTTCCCTCAGATGTGTCCTTTATTTTGACTATTTCTTCGTCCAAAGGCACCTTTCAGTTTTCACGTAGGGACTCATCATTTTTCTTTTCATTGTCTTTTTTCTTTTTATTCTCATTTTTGCAACTAGAGGTGTAAATAGACTCCTCAAAATATGCTTTATCATCCAAGTCTATGGTAAAACTAGCTTTATGATCCCCTCTGGGTATGCCTTCTCTAAGTCTCATGAACTCAACAATTGCTTCATTGTTCTCGAATGTATCTATGATAGGTGTACCTTGTTGATCCCAGTCGATAAGTTTGGGATATATAAGGGGCATGTCATCATCAGAGTGAGAAAAGGTGGAAGCCGACAAGGCAAGTATGGAATGGTTGACATGGTCACAAAATTTTTGGACTAACTCCTTCTTGTTCTTCTTCCTATGGGTAGATAAACTCTATTGTGGGACTATAGTAAGGGCTAAATCATCAAAAGATGGTTTGTCAGGTGCCCAAGATGCATGATGAAGGGTTTCCCAATAATAGTTCTTTTGCCATTCTTCTTTGGACAAGTGTTTCCTATGACAGGGACTAGATGGTTTTGGTATAGGTTTTATCTTTAGGTCCAATTCTCTAAATAGAGCATCTATGTTCATGGTACTGGTAGAGGAAAGGGAAACCCATTCACAATCGCTTGAGTCAGGGGATTCATCATAAACAAGTGGAAGTGGTTCATTGGATATCTCGATGTCTACGCAAGCAATCACTTCCTCTTGAAATGGTGACGAAGTACTAGGAAACCCAATTCTAAACAGTTGAAACCCTAGCCCTAGGTATTTCAGTCATGGTGAGACAGTGATCGGTTTCATCCTTCCATTTTGGTGTAGTCCTAACCCACTGTTCCCATCATAGCCTTCATTTTTCATTATGTTAAAGCCTTTTCCATATTGGTCCTTAGCTATTTGAATAGATGGGGAGGGGTATGCATTGTCTTCTTGATACAACCAGGATTTAATATCACCTTGATCCACAATTTCTTCACTTAACTCTCCCCATTTGGTCAATGTCATTGTAGGGGGAACATGAAATGTGACTATTGACTATCTTCTATCTTCCATGGGTAAGCCATATGCCTTAGGTGGAATCAGTTGACTGACATAGTATGATGCCTTTATGTAGTATTTGCCACACCCCTTATCTTAGATGTTGACCTTAGGAGCGGATGATGGTGGTTTGAATGAAATGGACTTAGTAAGATGTGATGGGTCAATGTATAGGGATAAAGTGGATGATGAAGCTTCTTGGTTAACTGGTACCTATCATTATGGAATTTCCCTTAGGCTTGTACAATACTGAAAAGGATCTGGATCACCATCAATCATGATCTCTATGCCATTATACGAGAACTTAAGATATTGGTGATATGTTGAAGGGACAACTTTCATTATGTGTATCCAAGGTCTACCTAACAACAAGTTGTATGGAAGGGTGAGATCCAAGACTTGGAAGCTGGTGTTCATGATTGTTGGGCCAATTTTGATAGGGAGTGTGACAACTCCCTTGGATGATCTTTCCTCGTCATTGTAAGCCTTGATGACTATACTCTTAGAGGTGTCTATGCAGTCTTCTGATAATCCCAATGCCTTAACCAATTTTAGGGTACACAGGTTCAAACCTACTCCTCCGTCTACCAAGACTCGTCAGACTTTAGTTTGATGGACTAAGACTTCAAGATGTAAGGGGTCATTATGATCAAACTTTTCCATTGAGTAATCTTGTTGGGAAAATGTGGCATGATGCGAGTTAGTTAAATATCCCACCATTTCTTTGAAATGATTGACATCTAATTCTGTAGGAACAGTCATTTTCTACAAAGCTTTTTCAAGAATGGCTTGATGATCAGGTGATAAAGTCAACAATTCCAAGATGGATATATGTGCAGGGGTTTTTCTCAATTGATCAAGGAGATTGTACTTAGACTTGGAAGACTGCGTAGGTGACTCAAAAGAAGGACCTGGAATAGTAATCTTAGTTCTACATGTGTTTACATTACATTCTGAATGCTTCTTAATGATTATGGTATTGACGTTCTCATTTGCATCTTGGAGATGATTTATGATCCTTCCTTTACCATAGTCATACTTGGTATTGGTATAATTGACTGATGGATTATTCTTGGTTCCCGAACTAGAGGCTTCTCCTCTTGTGTGGTCATGTAACTGGTCCGTGAAGACCTTATGATCACTATTCTTGGTATTTTTCTGCCCACCGACCTCTATTGTTCCATTTTCAACAAAGTCTTCTATAATATTCTTCAGTTGGCAACATTGTTGTAGGTTGTGTCCTTTCGTTCGATGATAGTCACAATAGGAATTGTCATCCCACCATGAAGGTTTAAATTGTCCAGGATTATATTCTCTTGGTTCCAAAGGTTTGATGAGATTATGTTTAGTCAATTCTTTGAAAATCATCTCGATTGGTTGTCCTAAAGGTGTAAATTCATGTGTAGGAAATCTCCTTTGAGGTCGTTGTTACTGTGAATTTTGGACATAATTGGCGGTTTCATCTAGACTATTCATCATGTCTTGATTGGAGTTGTAACCTCTAAGTATAATAATTGGTCCCATATGTATGTTTTTAGCATCAATAATTTTGTCATTTGTAACATTTTTGTTTCTAGACCAGAACTTGTTTCTATCTGGTGCGTTCTAATGTTGGACAACCGGATTTCTACCTGGTACCTTAATTTCTCCTTTGTCTATAAGGCCTTTTTCAAGGATGATGCCCTTTTGTACCAAGTCTAGGAATGAAGTACAACAGTGTACCCTTAAGTCACTTCGTAGTTTTGGGTTGATGTTTTCTAAGAATATCGTGACCTTTTTCTTTTCTAGTATTTCAACTAGGCATCTGCTAGCTAGACTTCTCCATCTCTAGAAGAAAGTGGTGAAAGTTTCGCTGTCTTATTTTGTTGTGTGACACAAGGTTGCCATCATTACTTCATCATCTATGTTAAAGGCAAAATGTTTGACAAAATTCTCAACTAATTCACCCTAGGATCGTATGCCATACGGTAATTTAGAAAACCATTCTGGTCCTATCCCGATAAGGGTTCATGGAAATAGTCTCATCAAGTATGTGGGGTCATATGATATGTCCATGCATGCCATTGAGAATTCTCTAATGTGTTCCAAAGGATTCTTCCTCCCATTATACTTAGGAAAAATCGATATAATGTATCCATGGGGGAAAGGTGTCATATAAAGTGCTTTGTCAAATGGACGTGGACATAGGTCTTGCACTGAGATAGTTCATTTGCTTGACATAGACATGTTGTCCATCTATTGTTGAAGCATTTGCATTTGGTTTTGGATAACATCTACTTGTGTCCAGGACATGTTGATTGCGTTGTTTGGATCAATGTAGGTGTTTTGATATGCCATGTTCTATGACGGGTTGTGATTTGGCAAAGGAATATACCCCATTAGAATGTTTTGATTTGGTATAGGGATATTTACTGTCTGAATGTTCTAAATTGGTATAGGAATTATCATTCCCACTTCGGATTTCTTACTAGTAGTGTTGGTGCCATAGAGGTTGGAGGAAGTTTCCCCCACAGTAAATTGTAAACCTTGTGTTATGTTGAAATGGATTGTGCTTACAATTGATGATGTTTGAGTAGATACGCTAGTTGGTATTGCTGCGATAATTTGGGGAATAGAAACACTTGATGTTGCAGTTTGCATTGTTTGACTAGATTGTGGTTTCAAAGTATGAATATCAAACCCTGGTGGTTGTGTGGCACCTTCTACTAGAAAATTTGCTCTATATCATTGGGGATCATTTGCCAAACACTCATCCATAAAGGATGCAAACTCAGGATCTTGTATTGTGGCGTCTATGTCTTCTATATAAATTTGTCCATGTGTGTCCCTAGTGATGTGTTTTTCAAGCAAAGGTTTGTGTGGTCTCTCACTTCCTAATGGTTGATTTCCGAATGGATTGATGAATTCATTGGGGTCTAACATTGCTTTATGTTTTATTTGAGACCTTGTTTCGACCATGAAAATTTGCTCAAAAATTGGGTAATGCAGATTACGTCTATAAACTGATATGTCATATTTCTATGTTTTTGGATTTTTTTGACAATAAATGATGTTGCTAAAATGATTTCTAAAAATATGTATACTAAGATGACGTATGATAGGATGGACAATATGCAAAATATCGAGTAGACTGTGATGATAACTAAGTCTAAGACGGGTATAACCTACCACCTATGGAATAAATGCATGCAATGATTTGTATTTGACCAAGGAACCTAATGGTAGGACAAGGACAGTTGACAAGGTGAATTTTCCAAACTAGAATATTGAGCTAAAAAGATCCACTAAATGGGACTAAAGTGACTAGGTTCAATGATTGTGATAAATCAGAACATGAACATTTCCAATGACGAGGAAAGTTATATATTCTGTGATATGCAATTTCCTAGGAAGTATCTATATGCATGCAACTTAGGATGACTTATGACTAAGATGTATATGACACCTAATAGTGCAAGGTTTTAAGAAAAAATTTGTTTTTTAGTTTCTGTCCAAGGTTGATCTTTAGAAACATAAGTGAAAAATGATAGTGATGTTTCGGACGCAGTTTACAGTTTTTTGAAGTTATTCTGTTGACAGTCAAATGTGGTTCACCTAGCAGTTGCGGTTCTATTTTTGATAGATGTGGTTTACAATGCATATGTAGTGATTTGACTAAAACCTCATTTTGGACACTGACAGAGTTTGGAATTTTTGACAGATGCAGTTTAGTTTATGACAGATGCGGTTTGCAATTACGCATGCGGTTTTTTTGATAGATGCGGTTTTTCCTTATGACAAATGTGGTTTGCATGCACACATGCGACTCAAAATATGACAGTTGCGGCTAGTAATATCCAGACTATGAAAAATGATTTTTCTGATAGACACATGCGGCTTTTCCCCTAACAAATGTGACTCGCTAAGACAGATACGACATTAAAACTGACAGTTCCAACTCACATTTTTGACAGTTGAAGTTTTCCCGAAAGTTATTTTCACTGACTCCATTTTTTGATCAATATTTTTGATGAATACAGCAAAAAACAAACACAACATTCAATGTATTTTCAATTTGTGATGATAGAACTGTTAAGACTCGAAAACATTTACAACCTAGGCTTTTTGGACAATACTTGTTGAGTTCTTACTTGGATTTCTCTAGCTACGCATATTTATGGTGGATGACTAGTAGCTTAACCCCACTGGCTCCCCTCTAGGGCACTCACTTATATGGGGTAGTCAAGCTATTGTACCCATGAAACTCCCATGGCATACATCTCATCTCCACACATAAATCGTAAGAATGTAAGATGGCTTCATAGGGCCGACCATGCTGCGCCAACAAGTAGGTAGGATTTTGGTAAATCTACAACAAGGTATTTAGTAAGGTCATTTCATTCATGGGGCACTATCCAACAACAGCGAGAGTCCATTTTTGTCCATCTCGTCAGAATAGTGAGCATGATTTCTAGGGTTTCTCCCAGAAATCCATTTTTATATACTGGGTGGAAGTCACTGGCTAAAGCGTGTTACTGGTTTGAGTCATCTTAGGGTGAGTACTTTTTCCCACCAAGACAGGCCCACTAGAGTCAGTAACCATTTCTCTTACACCTAGGATCGCATGAGTGCACAAGGGGAGAGGATACTCCGATATATCAAATTGTAAGGGTGACAAATATGTGCTTTCGCACCAAACAAGGCAAAAAGTGATTCTTTTTAATCCAAACGACAATTATCTATCTACCAAATAGAAAGCTTGCTAAATAAATAAAGACAAAAGCATTAGGTCTTGCATGCAAGATGATTAGTAGTTCATGTTTTTGGTGTCTTCGACTTTCGTCCTACATAAAACAATGGTTTGTGTTTTTATGGTCTTTTATGCTTCGTCCTGCAAACACTAGGTTAATCCACCTTAACAAAATTGTAACCAAACAATAGCAAAAATCAAAATAACCCAAACAGCCAAAATGAAAATATGAATGTACAGAAATGACTAAAAAAATGAAAATTGATTACCAGGCGGTGTTTTGAGTCATAGATGTGGTTCGATTTTGACAGGTGGATGCAATTTAGAGTTTCATGGATGTGGTGCGGAATGACAGATGTGTAGCTATTTTTAGCTGATGGGGCTCATGGATATAGATGCATCAGTCTGTTGAACAGATGCGGTGCACCATATGATAACCTACAAAAAAAAATTAAAAAAATGGAAAGACAAAAAGATGTGCGAATTTTGAAGCATGTTCACATTGGGTTCACCAAATGTAACATAGACTAAAAATATGGAATAAGATATCTGCAAACTAGAATAAACAATGTTAATCCTAATCTAATCAATATTAATCTAAATCAAACAACAAAGAATGAATAAGTAAACATAATAAACTAAACAAATTAATGGAAATCTCTCACCAAATATGCATTCACCCCTTCAAATTATATTTATTGCTCTTCTCCATTTTTCCTTTTCAGTATTCTTGCCCTTAGATTTTTGTGTTTGATGCAAGCATAACTTCGTCGAATGTCTAAGCAAAATATTGAAGATAAGTTTCTTCTCAAAAGTGTATGATTTCTGGAGGAGGAATAATGATAATCACAGGCCATTTTATAGATTTTAGGTTTCTAAATGATCGGCTTAGATTGAAAAGAGAGATCGATAGATGAGATTGATGAATGCCATGTGATGTGAGTTATGTCTCAGATATAACGTGAGTTAGAACATGAGTCGGGAGAGACTGCAGGATAAAGACTAAGTTAGAACGTGAGTTAGAACACGAGTTCAAGATCCTAATCTTCAGTTAAGAGTCTTCGAAAACAGAAGAAATAGACTTTGTATGTCAAAGACAAAGTTAGAACTCGAAGAATAATGCATTCAAATGCAAACAGGAGTTACAACTAGTTAACCGACTAGTTGTGACAAAGAGTCTTCTCGTAGACATAATCAGGTGGTGAATCCGTAGATAACTAGAGAACTAAAAATAGATCTCGAGTCAGAAGGTGAGTGAATGATTAGTCAACTGATTGATAGAAGAATGTGACATAAATGATTTAAATATGAATTAAATGTTAATTTAATTCAACATTCAAAAATAAGAGACTTTAATTAAATAAATAATGTAATTTATTTAATTTAGTTGTTGAAAAGGATAAATTGAATAATTAAATAATAAATATTTAATTATAGATAAAAGGGGTTAAACTAATAATTAAATAATAAATATTTAATTAAGAAGAAAGTATGATAAAGGGGTAGTTAAATAATGAATTATTTAATTGAGAAGGAAGAATTAATTAGTTAGCGACATAATTAAACAAATATGATTTATTTAATTAATCAAGTTGAATAAAGGTCATTTATGAATTAATGAATTAATTAAAAAGGGGTATTTAATTAATAGAGGAAATATGTGTTAGAAAAGGTAATTAAATAATAAACATTATTTAATCAAGATCACGGACTATAAAAAATTATGTCAAATGTGTACTCGCAGGCCTAGACCAATTTTTGGTGTCTACATATATCATCAGTGTCAAGTATACAATGAAGTCTTCAATAAAGATACATCATAAAAAAATGAGCTAAATCATAGTATACATCATGTCTTAAAAGGAATGTCTCGAAATCACAGATAGCATTTATGATTTGCTACTGCCAGAATGTGAGGGCCCAATGGGACCAATACCACCACCACCCTCGAAAGGACCAGGATCTTTGGGATCTCCTTGAGGAGGCTATGTCACACCCTCACTAGCTCTCCGGGTGCGAGTCTGACCAGATCTTGATAGGGCATAGCTGACTCTGTGGTCAGTAGGCACTACATCATGATATCTCCCCCTGTAGAAATTTACCTCTCGACCAGCCCGCATAACCTCTCTCATATAATCGGCCACTAAGTTACCATTGGCCACTCTCTATAAGGTCTTGGTCGTCTCCTATGCCCTCTCAACAATTTGTCGGGCACTGTCTCGCTCAGCTGTCAATGTGGCAACCTGAGTCTGAATAGCAGCTAACTATCCCTATACCTACACTAGTGCCTGAGCATGGGCCTGAGCCTGAGCCTGCATCTAAGTTTGTGTCTGAACCAGTAAACCTTGGGCCTGTACCAATAGTCCCTGCAACATCTGTACCTATGTTTGGAGACCTGCAATCTATCTCTAGTGGTCAACTGATGGCACTGCCACTGCTCACCTCTTTCGAGGCCTACTAGATGAAGGACCAACACTGACTAGTCCAACCCCTCTGCCACCTCCACCACCACCATCATTGTCATCCCCACTGCTGCTGTCATCACTCTACTCTCCATACTACTGCTTGACGGAGTATTACCCCCACTATCCATAGAACCCTCGACAGCATCCTCCTCTACGAGTAACAATGTTGGGTCATCGGGAATGGTGATGCGAGGATGTGGAGTCAAAGCCAAAAATGTAGCGTACTCCTCTGTCACTACCGCCTCCACAATATCTCTGCGCATGTCCCAAGATCATGGTTGCAGAGCCTTGTATCCCTCTACTATGGTCTCGTAGGACAGACAAAGCCTCCAATCCGCTACACCACTCTGTCACCTGGCATAGTGGGCTACCCCCTGAGGCATACACTATACAATGTCGTACTGCCTGTATACATGCCATAGCAAAAATCTCTCCAAAACAAAGGGTGTCCGACCAATTAGATACATGGAATCACAAAGGTAACCAAGCACTACATCATCCTCGTCCCACTACTCATAGTCTAGATATGGTCGCTAGACGACGCTCTTTATGTCATAAAAAACTCATCTCTAATGCTCCAACTTACCCATCCGAGCTTGGGTAAGTCGACCTCTGTACCGAAATACATACGGTCTGCCTACTAGTCTGTCCATAACTGGAAATGGCTGAGCAATGGAAAAGTGCTCTGATGCCCACACCTATAACAGGGTCATCCCTGCTAATAAAATCCATGCCCCAAGGTATACCACTGAATGAAGGTCATGCTAAAGATGTGCCAGCATGCACATCCCCCATGCGTATCTCATACCATGCACGATCATGCTCTCTAAGATTCGGCCCCAACCCACAGAGAATCCCTTTGACCTGCGATCAGGGCAAAGGAAACCTCCAATGAATCCAGTAAGCACTACCAGTAGTGAAGTTTATGCATCAACAATCATCCACCATCAGACACTCGGACTTGTAATGTGTTGATCCTGAAACACTCTTCGAAGAGCATCTCTCTCACCAGCCTCATGAGAATTATACACCACAATCTCCCCCATGAATGGTATGCACAGAATCCACCACACATCCTTAGTTGTGACTGTCATCTCACCAGTGGGCAGATGGAAAGTGTTATGGTCACTGTGCCACCTCTCAGCCAAAGCGGTAAGGAGACCCTGATTAATCCTAATCTAGGGCATGTCGAGTAAACTAGTAAGGCCGCATCAACCTATAATTTGAATCTCATATAGATTCAAATGAGGTATCAAATCAGTAGTCAAAATAAACCGCTCTCACATCTGGAGAGTACCTAGATCCTCCTATCATCATGAAAAATCTACAATCAATGCACTATGTCAAGAAAATCAAAAGTCATTCTACTATCAAGTCTAAATCAAAAAATGGTATGAATTTTCGATCAAAATTCATGAAAAAACATCAACAAACCTCCCCTATCATGAGGTTCATCAAACATTATCTAATCTCGCCTATCATGAGATTTATCAGATATTGAATCATTTCCTCGCCTATCATGAGGATCATCACAAATAGGATTTCTTCTCACCTATCATGAGAGTAAGTCTTATTTTAAATCATCAGAATCCATCAGGAATTTGGATTATCAATCATACCAATCCAAAGAATGGACATGATCGGAATTGACGAAATCAAAGTTAACTAAGTCAAAATCTGGAATTCTGACATGGATGCGCTAAAATAGGCATCCAAAGCGCTAAAACTCAAAAGCGCTACTTTACCAATTGGATGTGCTAAAACAGGCACCCAAAGCGGTATTTTATCCAAAGCGCTATTTTGCTGTTTCGATGCATTATAACAAACATCTAAAGTGCTACTTTATCCTAAGCGTCATTTTACCGCATTGATGCACTAAAATAGTCCATCAAAGTGTCACTTTAATCAAAGCACTAATACAGACCATAGATGCGCTAATTTACCAAATCAAAGCACTAGAATATTCTAGGTGCTAAAATCCGGCATCGATGTGCTAATTCTAACTACCTAAGCTCTTTTTCATGAAAGCGCTACATTATCCTATGAAAGTGCCATAGAAAATAATGCAAGCACTAAAATACCTAATGGAAGTGCTACACTAAAGTGCAAAGTGCTACAATGTGACTTGGATATGCTAAACTAAGTAAAAAACACAAAAAGCATTAAAAACAAAATTGCATGAAAAACGAGAAGGATTATGGGTACATACCGGAGGTCCGTACGCGGTTTGCCGCTGGTGACTTCAAACACACTCGAAATGATGTGTGTGGTAAGGGATTAGCATCTTGCTCCAGCTGGCTGAAATTTCTCTCACTGAAGTTTGAAAGTCAAAAGGGTGCAAATGACTTTGAAAATGACCTTTTGCACTTTATATAACTTTTGAAAAGGGGATTTTGGTGGGTTCCATTTTATTTTAATTAATTTTATCCATGGAATTAATTGAAATTCATCTACGGGATCTATTTTCTTCATCATTCTCAGGAGATAAATTATTTCTTCATCAAATCATCATGAAAATTCAAAAAAATTTAAAAATCATCACATCACTAATTTATCTCCCGAGGGGGCATATTATCTACAATCATCTGAAAATCAATATCTGGGGCATGTTTGTGGCACACTGAATTTTTATTATTATCATCGATCCTAGCAGTAGCAACAAAAATTTCTTCGAAGCAGTGCGTAAACACATCACTTAGAAGAGGGGAAAAATGTATAGACCTAAAAATGGTTTGGAGAATCCGATTAATTAAATACAAATTATTTAATTAATTATCCTAAATTCCTCCACTGTTTAAATAAATAGAAATATTCATTTATATAGTTCACATTTAAATTCTTCTAAATTCTTCTCATCTTAATTAAATAAACAAAATTAAATACTTTGTTTGATTTAATTATCATTTCCCTATTTTATTCTATCACATCAATCTTTAATTAATTAAATAAAGATCAAACGCTTTATTGATTAATTGCCATTATTCTTCTGTCTAATTTAATAAACAACTTCTATAGTTTGTTTTATTAAATTATTTATCCCCCTTTTGCTAATTTAAATAAATCAAAAATATTTAAATAAAGGCATAAGGAATATTCCATCTATATTTCCTCAAAATCAAATTAGATATCCTATGTCTAATTTATGTCTAAAATCATGTCAAATTAATTGATTGAAACTTCACAGGAAGAATTGGAGAAAAATTGCAAATTTATCTCTCAATCCTCCTCCATCAATCTTTCCTCTTCTTTTGCCTGGTGTTTTCATGGGTAGAGACAATCTCCAAAATTATCTCAATCTCCTCCATCTCTCACCATTCAATCCTCCAAATTGAATCCAAGCCTCTCTTTGCCATCCCTGTGCATTTCTATAGCCAGGAAATCTATAAATAAAGCCTCATTCAACCAAGAAAGGATCTAGATAATCTAACTTATGCACTCTTACTCTGCAGGAATTCAAGCATCAAGCATCTAGCATTCAAGATTTTATATCATGGCTGTCTCCAGTAGCTTTGTTTATTAGTTTTCATATCAATTCATGTCATATTAGCTTATTTTATCATCTAGTATTATCACATTAAGCTTCATATCAATGCATCAACATCATTCCATTCTTTAGATTGTCATTTTAATAGTTATAGTGTTATTTAAATCTAAGAGCACTTAACTGAATAAATCTTTAAAGATAGGAGACAATGAGATGCTTTCAATTGGTTATTAGTTGATCTTTGATGCAATGTTTCATTAAGAAGTGTTTTAGTGCTTTACACCTTATTCACACTTACACTATCAACCATGCGAATCCACTCAGGAATTCTGAGCAAAACAAGATGGCTTCAAACTTTCAAATAACAAAATTACAAACCCAAGTTAATGCATTGCAATAAACCAGTCAATGCATTCAACTTCTTGAACCTTGAAACTATAAGGAATCTTCAAAAAGGAATCAATGAAACTTGTAAACAACACACATCTTGACTCTCCCTCATAATTGTGCAAAGCATGTCGGGTCATCATGCGGGCTCGGCTAAAAAAAAAATTGTTTTCAAACAAGTTCCATGCCTTGAATTGACATGACATAGCCTCTAAATTCATCTGAAGTGGAATAAAAAACTAGGTTATCATTAAAATCTACTTTCTGTCACATTAGGAAAATGAGCAAAATTGGCCAAGTGAGCTCTGGATTCGGCTTGGAAATTTGGGCAAACGATCTCGTGAAGCCATGTAAACTTGTAGACATATAAAAATTTGAACCAAGAATAGAATGCAAAAGACGGCTTGGAAAACAGGATTTTGATGTGAAAGTTACTAACTGTCAAAGTTGCTCAGTTGAACTTTTTTGAAACTGTAATTTTTCAAAACCAATTAAAACTGACCAAATCACCTCGTTGGAAAAATAACAAATCAACTCTTGGCGATCTATCATTGGAAACATAAGCTCATTTTGGTATAGGTAAAATGTTTGCAAGAGGAATTAGCTTGAATAATTACCCATCAGAAGATATTGACAGTCAAAGTTGAGCTCCCTGAAAGATTTATGAAAATGCAGGTGCAATATTGAATAAATTGCATTTGGTTTTGACTTGGTAAAAATATCAAATAAGCTCATAAAACTCTAAAACCTGACATATGAGCTCATTTTGGTATAGAGAATGCAGAGAAACAATCATTTGGACTTGACAGTCAACCAATTACAAAATGCAAGCTCAAACAAGAGGCTACTTTGCAAAACTGAAAGTTTGCAAACAACAAAAAAGTGTCAAAACCCTCCAGCTTTACTTTTCAAAACCCGATCAAAAATTATCATGGGAAGATTAAAATTGACATGCCTACTCACATAGGATACATGAGTGAGCTTGCAAATGGGTTTTGTACGAAAATCAACAGACTCCAAAATATGACCCTCTAAAGTGGGTCACTTAGGCAGATTTTTCAGGGGTACCTCTAAATGTGCAAAAGCACAATTTGTAATATAGGAACTTCAAATTGGAAAAATTTGAGAGTGCCATTAGTGGCTCTGACTGGGGATGTACGCCCCCTGTGGTCATAGCAAGATTCCAAATCTCTGGAGAGTAGACCAAAAATTGAGTCTGTCAAGTGCTCTCAAACTGCTCCTTTATTCAACCTCTTTTCAACTTCACTTGGTGACCCCAGGTCACCAAATGAAAAAGAGGAGTCAATTCTTACCTCTTTCAAACACCAATCTATTAAAAGAGTTGATCTCCCTCAACTCATTTTTCCTCTGTCACACCACAATACTACAAGTAACAGCATCTTTGTAAACATTAGTATCAGGTTGCCTTCATGCAAGTGGACACTTTCTCTATGTTCATCTTTGTCATCAAGTGGAAACAAAATCATATATGCCACATCACTGCCACTCTCTTCATTTTCTGATTTTGCATTGAGTGGCAACATTTGAAAATGGTTATTAAGACCATATGACACAACTTGATCACAACCATCCACTTGGTTGAACATGTTGATACCTCCTAACAGACAATCATATACAACATCATCAACATATTTACAATCACTGTGCATCTGAAAGTCAAGCATACTTTCAAAATGTTGACTATTATGTGGCAACAACTTATCATTTTCATCATATAAATTACTCTCAATCTGAAAACAACATTCTTCAATTTCTTGCACATTGCCATACTTTGTGAAAACTTCTTCTAGCTGACAAAAATAACACTCACATTCTGCCTTGTGGCTAGAACTATTAAGCTCATTTTCATTACTAGTTTTCATGTCAAAAGTGAGACTATCACAAGAACTTACCAAAAGATCTTGCTCATCATGAAAATTATCTCTGAGTGTATGCAAAGAGATACACTCATCTATGTCACACTCTCCAACTGTTCTCCATCATGCTCATATAGAAAGTCATCAGAGGTTTCTGACTTATCCTCATCTGTAGTCATATTTTCATCTTCTAAACTTAGCATGTCATCATCTTCAATATGACAAGTTTGCTCAACAATGAGCAATTCTAATTCAGAAACATTCCCTGAATCTACCTTGAAATCAGCGTTAAAATCCACACGAAAAGACTCATGCCTAGGCTCATTCAAATCAACAAACAAACACTTTTCCAAGTCTACATCACAATCTTCAAAACTTGGCTCATTGGATGCACAAACCTCATGGTTATCTGCTACTTCAAACTCATCAAAAGATATATCTAAACTTGCATCAATATCCATACTTTCATATTCATCATACAATGCATCCTTACCATCAATTTTTTGCTCATCTTTGTCCACACTGTCACCATCATGATCAAATGGTTCATCATTGAAGGGAAGATTAGAAATGCATGCATCATACCTTGCAAATTGAAGATCATCATCATAGTCAAAGTCAATAGGGGTTGCACACAAGACCTGAGAGTCATCCACATGTGCACTTTTATGATATTCAGTAGTTAATAGATCTGAAATTTGTTCACTGCTCAGTAGATCATTGCTCTAATCTATTCTTTCAACCAGTTCCTCTTCTTGAACTTCACTAGAAGTATATACATTATCAAATTGCAAATCAGGATATCCCATGATATCATCATCTTAAAAGTCTGAAAACTCAATGGGCTGATCATAAACTAGATTTCCCCAATCAGAAGAGATTGAATTGCTAACACATTGTCAGAAGCATGGTCACAATCCATCATAGAGAACAAATTGTCCACTTGTTCATTCTTGCCTAATTCTAGCCTATCATGACAACAATCCACATCACTTTGCATTTCAATATTGAATTGGGTGTCTTCATTGAGCTTGTCATTTGCATCCTCTTGAGAATATGCATAAGCATGTTCATTGTCAAATTGAAAATCATTAGTGGTTTTCTCATTGTAGTTGCTTATGCTTGATCTTTCAAATTAAGATTCATCACATATTCTATCACTTGTAGTTGATAAACTGACATTCTTAAGAACATTCCCCAAATCAGAAAATTTATTTGTCTCATCATGAAGACTTGTATCAAAGCTACATTCAACATATGTAGGATTGACATAATCAATTGTATCATCATATTTCTAATCAAATATCTGTTCCTCAAAGAGTAAATCTAGCAAATATTCTTCATCATGTTCTCGTCTTGGAAGATTCGGAATCCCATTATTCCTTGCAACATCACATTCATCACTTGAAGGGGAAGTATTATTTGCACATTCTAAACTGAGATGATCATTTAGGAAATTACTTGCATCATTCCAGCCCTTAATTGCTACAAAAAATTTACTCTTTGTTGTTGCACCTTCAAAGGAGATAGAAGAAACTTCAAATGTTTCATTCATCGCATCATGTCTTTCATCATCATGGCTACAACCTTCATCTAGGTGTATCTCTTCTGAAAGTTTTTCAAAGAAAATTTTCTCATCACTTAATGTTGCATCATTTTTGTCTTGTAACTGTAAGTGTGAATAAGTAATAAGTAAAATAACACTTCTTAATAAGACATTATATCAAAGATTCTACAAATTAAACTATTTTAAAGCAAGAATCTACTAAAAGCATCATATTGTCTCCTATCTTTAAATATTTATTAAATCACAGAAGCTCTCAGATTGAATAAGCTCTATGACTGTTAAAATGCCAATCTAAAAAATGGAATGATGCTAAATGCAATGATGAAATCCTATATGATGATATCTAAAGAATAAAGGAAACTACTCTAATCTAAAATTGAGATGAAATTATGATGAAGAAGCTATAGTAAAAATACTATGCAGATGTGATATAATTTCTACTAATGCTATGATGTTAAAATGCTATTTTTATTTCTATTGCTTGCTTGATTGCTTGATTTCTTTCCTCTACAGTAAGGTTATACAAAATTTGGCAATCCATTTCCTATATTGTGTGGCTATATTTATAGATTTATCGGCAACACATTTGCACAGGGGCATAAAAGTAGATGCTTGGATTCAATTTGGAGGATTGAATGGTGAGAGATGGAAAGGCTTGAGCTGATTATGGGAATGGTTCCTCCCCATGAAAACATCAAGCAAGGAGATAGGAAGGATCAGAGGGAGAAGATTGAGAGGATTTCTTGCAAGCTTTCCCGTGAATGCCAATCACATTAAATTTTGACATATGCTATTTGGTTTGATAGGTGAGTGAATAGAGGAATTTTGATTTATTTCAATTTAGAAAAAAGGGGAATAAATAATTTAATAAAACAAACTATAGAAGTTGTTTATTAAATAAAAATAAAAGAATAATGATAATTAAACAATAAAGTATTTAACCTTTGTTTAATTAATTAAGATTGAATGATGTGATTAAGATAGAATAAATAGGGAAATTTGATAATTAAATAAAACAAAGTATTTAATTTTGTTTATTTAATTAAGATGAAATAATAAAAGAATTAGAATAATTTAAATAGGAACTATATAAATAAATATTTTATTGATTCAATAGTAGAGGAATTTAGGATAATTAATCAAATAAGTTGTTTTTAATTAATTAGATTCTCCAGACCAATTTTAGGTGTATACATTTTGCCCCTCTTTGAAGTGATGTGTTTACGTATTGTTGTAAAGAAAATTTTGTGCTATTGCTGCTAGTATCATAAAAAAAAACTCATTATGCCCTAGATGCTTGATTTTCAAGTGATGATGGATATATGCCCCGTCCCGAGATAAATTTATGAATATATGATTTATTTATTTATTTTGGATTTTTCAAAAATTTGATTTTTTGATGATTTGATGATGATTTAATGAATATTTTATGGTAAAACAATTTATATCCTGATAATTGATGAAGAAAGTTTTCCCCTGGATGAATTTCAATTAATCTCTTGATAAAATTAATTAAAATCTTAAAAATCCCATCAAAATTTACCTTTAATAACCTATAAGAGGTCAAAAGGGTCCTTTTCAAACTCATTTGTGCATTTGACTTTTGAAAACTTTGTGAGAGAGAGATATTTGAGCCAATTGGAGGAAGATGTTGATTCACTATCATACCCACCAATTCGAGCATGTGCAACATCACCAGCGCTCGACCACTTACATCTCTGATACGTACCCATAAACCTCCTCCTATTTCATGCTTTCTCATTTTTCATGATTTTATATGCATTTTAATTTTTTTTGTAGTTTAGCACTTCAACAATGCACTATAGTGCTTCACACTCTGGTGTAGTGCTCCTAGGGTTTTTTTTAGTGCTTCGAAGAATTAGCATTTTCATTAGGTATTTTATCGCTTTGATAGGATAGATTAGCGCTTCAAAAACACTAACGCTTCAATAGGATAGATTAGTGCTTTGGTAAGCTAGTTTAGCACTTCAAAAATATTGGCGCTTAGAGCTACTATTTCGGTGCTTTGACCTTCTAAAATAGCACTTTGAATGATGTGGTACTTTGATAATCTGTTGTAGCACTTTTGATTGATAAAATGGCGCTTCTGATATTTTACCGCTTTGAATGCCTGTTTCAGCACATCTAAGTCAGAGTTGATAAAATTTGTCAATTTTTTTTTTGATTTCATCGATTGATCGTGTCAGCCATTTGGTTTGATATGATTTTATGATCTAATAACCATGATTATTTTCAACCTCATGATGATTGAGTTTGATGATTGATAGACAAGAATTATCATCATGATAGGTGAGGAATAATCTTAACTTTGATGAACCTCATGATAAGCGAGGTTGATTTTGATAAATTGACCTCATGTTAGATGAATTATAATTTAAGATTGATAATGATGACCTCATGATAGGCGAGGTTTGATGATGCTTTCTCATGAATTTTGATCAAAAATTTGCACCAAGAGCTTATTAGATTTGATAGGATAAATTGATATGTGATATTTTGACCAAATGTATTGATTTTGAGCATTTCATGATGATAGGAACCTTTAGGTAACCTCCAAATACGAGAGTGTTTTCCATGAAAATTTGACTGGATTCCACAAATTACACCAGATGAGACAAGGATTATTGTTAGGTGTCAACTTGCTTCACTTCTTGACATGCCCCAGATTAGGATTAATTGAGGTCTTCTCATAGCTTTAGCCGAGCAGTGGCACAGTGATCATAACACCTTCCACCTACCCATTGGTGAGATGACTATCACCCCAGAGGACGTATGGTGGATTTAATGGATATGGTTTTTTGGGGAGATTGTATCATATGATTCACAAGAGGTTGGTGGGATAGATGCTCTCTATAGATTTCTTCTAGATAATCACATTGCAGGATTATGGATTCGGTGGCGTGCGATGGCTGATGTGTATGCTACATTTTCGATAGTTCTTGTTGGATTCATTAAAGGTTTCCTTTGTCTTGATCATAGGTCAAATGGATTCTCTATTGGTTGGGGCCATGTACTTGAGAGCATAGTCATGCATGGGACCACATATGCTTGGGAGATGTGCATGCTGGCACATCTGTATCATGATTTACATTCAGCTGTATATTTGAGAGTGCGTAGCTTGTCAACGGGAGTGACTTTGCTTCAAGTGTGGGCATGGGAGCATATTGATGTCACATGACCACTCCTAGTACGAGATAGACCTGCCACCAGGCCATATGTTTTCAGATATAGAGGTTGACTTACCTAGTCTAGGATGGGTAAGTTTGAGCATTGGAGACATGCATTAGATGACCTAGAGGCTATGACATGGCATCCATATCTCGATTGCTAGCATTGGGATGAGGATGATGAAGATTTGGGTTACTTATGTGATTCTATGTACCTGATTGGCAAGACCCACTTTGTTTTAGAGAGATTTCTACTATGGAGGGTTTATAGGCAGTATGGGATTGTTCAATGCATGCCTCAAGGCATTGCACATTTATGCCCAACATCAGATTGATACAATGGATTGGGGACCATGTTTGTCTTATGATACTATAGTAGATGGATATCATGTCTTATAGCCATCAGCCTTGAACATGCGTTGTGATATTGCAGAGGCACCAGTGACTGCAGAGTATGCGTAGTATATTGCATTGCATCCATGCCTATGGATTACTATACCTGATGAGCCAACACCACTACCCACAGAGGAGGAGGTTGTTGTTGCACCTGGTAAGAGATGGAGATGAGAGATGGAGTAGGCTATAGATGTTGAGGTGTAGGATAATGGTGGGGAGGAGGATAGTGGTGAGGAGGATGATAGTCAGGAGGAGGATAGTGATGAGAGAAGCAGTGATGAGAGCAGTAGTGATGGCAGAGATGACAAAGGGGATGATGTCAAAGGTGTTGTGGAAGGTATCATAGGTTCATCTACTAGTGTGCCTCGTAAGAGGCAAGTAGTGGAGACATCCTCTTCATATTATCATACCTAGATTTCCAGCCTACAAGTGCAGATACAGACTCTACAGGGGCACCTTGTTCAAGCTTAAGGGTTACTTGATTAGACATAGATGTAATTATAGACCTAGGCATAGGCTCATGCATGCATAGGCCATGGCACAAATGTAGGGATAGTTGGATGCCGCCCAAACTAAGATCAATACATTGATAGCAGAGTGGGATAGTGCTCGGTAGATTGCAGAGTAGGCTCAAACCACTGCTGATAGACTATAGGGGATAGCTGAGGGCACGACTATGGTGGATTACATGAGAGAGGTTTTGCATGTGGGTCAAGAGGTAGAGTTTTATAGAGGCCGCTACCACGATGCAATCCCTACCGAGTAGAGAGTGAGTTATGCCCCTTCACGATCAGGCATAACACATACCAGGACTATTAGCGAGGGTGTGATTCAGCCACCCCAAAGAGATCCAGGAGGTATTGGTCCATCTTGTGGAGGTGGTACTGGTCCCATGATGCCTGCAGCGTCTGGTAACATCAGATCTTAGCTATTTTATATGATTTTGTGATATTTTTGAGATATGATGTATACTTCGAGACAACCAATTTTGATGATATATCTCTTTTATTTCAGACTTCATTGTATACTTGACATTGATGTTTGATATGATCTATATGATATGCAGTAGAATCTTATCGATCTATGATGTGTTCTAGTATGATTCTATGATGGATGCACTTATTTTCTATGTTCTATATGCCATGTGTTGATTTTTAAATTATGATTATTTACATGTTATGGATGCATTTATTGATCACATGTTATGTTATGATTTATGATGTTCTATTTAATGAATGATGTATGGATGTATGATGTATGATGTATGGGAACATGATATATGGATGTATGTTTATCTTATATGATGATCGTCTATATACATGGATATAGATGTAATGATTTAAATAATTTATGATATGCGATGTAAATGGGATGTGTATGTTTTATGTAAATGATGCAAATAAATAAATGATAATGATGTATGATGGAAATGCAATGATGAATGATATGTTGCAATGAATATGATAGTTGATGGATGAATGAAACATAATAAATGTGTGATAATAATGTATTTATAATAAAATGTGAATGAATGATGTGATGAATATGCGAGAAATAGTTGATGGATGAATGAAAATGCAATGATATGATTTATTTTAGAAATTTTATTTTAGAAATTTTATGTGATATGGAAAAATATGATATGATGAATGCAAAATTATTTGATTGAAATGTATGAATGATGATATGATAAAATGAAAATGATTTCTAATATATGAAAATTTTTGATGCAACTACATGATTATGATTATGTTTTTGTTAATGTCAAGTATACTCAATCTTATTAATATAAAAGATAATCATCAATTTGAATCTTTCACGAGCTTGTGTAACAAAAAATTTGTAGATGTAGAAATAATTATGAATGCAATCTAGTTTTATCATGTAACTATATGCAAAAACATTGGTTCATAAGGCACAACACTTGCTGAAGGTTTTGCAAATGGGGTAGCAAGCTAAGTGGGTTTAACCTTGGGGGAAACTTTGCGATTAAGCACGCTTGAGCTAGAGTAGTACTGGGATGGGTGACCTCCCAAGATGGACCAATGCTTCACCTTTGTGAGCATCACCTAGATGTAATGAGTGTTAAGTGGACCATTCATTATCATGAGAGATGGGTTATTTTGAACCACTACTCATGAATCATGGGTCAATGAGTTTGAATCGAAAACTACATGGTTGAATCCTAATAGCAATATCATAATTGGCATTCTAACAATACTTTTGTGCTTTGTTTCATCATAGAGCTTTAAAATTTTTGAAGGTAAGTACAAGCATCAATTGTATATTTTAGACCAATGACGACCTGAGTATTACTTTCATGATTTTGGATATTGCAAGAGAACACAAGCATCTAGGTATGATTAAACTAAGATGACCTGATCATTTCTTTCGTAAACAGACAAGAATTAGTCATTTTCCTATGTGAATTCTAAATGTCATCAGTGATACTTTGTAAAGCATGTCTCACAAAAATTCACATAATAATAATGATTAACTCACAAACAACAGACAAAGAAAATAATCATTCTCCTTCCTAGCTTCTCTAGTTCAATAGATCATCGAGTTAATCCAAAGAAGTGATAACAAATAATCAAAGTACAACATATCCAACCTTTACTTAAAGTGTTTCAATCATTAGTCAAATTAGACCATCCATCCTGATTTTTATGATGTTTTTGTGATTTTTCAATATTTTGAGTCAAACCTAACCTAATGACCTACCCTAAGGGCCTCAGGGGTTGATCAAAGATTAGCCTTGCCTACATTATACACGCAGAGACCACGTAGTTCAACTAACACGGTCTTATGTTTTTTGACCTTTTTGAGACTGACTCTTTTGACTTTGTTTTTCTTTTTGGATTTTCTATTGATATATGGATGTCTGAATGTGTTTCTGATGCTGATTGATGTTCTAGTTGGTTATGTTTTTAGACATTGTCTTTGTTGTATTTTTGCTAAGCTCGATGTTTTATATCCCCCAGTGATGTGTAGATGTTTCCCCAAAGCTAGGGTGAGACATGAATATTTGCAATGATACAATAATGGATTCAAAATGATGGTGATAGTAATGATCATGACATGTGTCCAATAGATGGAAAAGCTAATTAAATCACAAATAGTGCCTGTTTCTAGGTTTCCACTATATGTTTTTATTGTACTTTTTGATTGATTTTTTTTAAAAATTAGTTTGATGTTTTTTTATTTTTTCTCTTCTTTTTTTTATTGTATTTTTCTATTACCAAGATGCCTATTTGCCAAGTTTTCATCAAGGAAACCAATTTTTTAAGACTTGCACCATGCACTAGGTGGTTCAGGTGTAGAATTTTCTGAGATGGATGTTGTTGATAGGTTCATCAAACAGATCCCCTTAAGATGTTGACAATTGATAGGCTCCTAATCCATAGACCGATATGATGACAAAGGGACCTAGCTAGTTAGGTTCAAACTTCCCTTTCTTTTCTTTGTCGTGAGGTGATTCACAACTTGTTGATGATTTTCATCTAGCAGTTCTAGCTCTTGAAGCCTAGACACTCTATAATCCTCATGAAAAATGATTACTTTTAGTGACACACAGAGCGATGGAATATCCACTTCAATGGGTAATATGGCCTCTGATCCATATACCAAGGCATATGATGTAGCTCCTGTTAGTGTCCTGATGCTGGTTCTGTAAGCCCATAATGCAAGATTGAATTGAACATGCCAATCACATCCAACATTGTTAACCATTTTCTTGAGTATTTTCAGAACTGTCTTGTTAGAGGCCTTTGCATGGCCATTTCCCTGAGGATAGTACAGTGTTGAGAAATGATGTTGGATATGAAATTTTTCATACAATTCCTGGACATCCTTGTTTTTAAATGGTTGTTCATTATCAGTGATAATGGATTGAGGTATGCCATACTGAAAAATTATGTAGTTTACTATGAAGACGATATTTTCTTTCCAGTGATGGTTGTTAGAGGAATTGCTTCTATCCATTTTGTAAAGTATTTTGTCGATGTGACTATGAACTTGTGTCCATTAGATGAAGATGGATTTATCTTTCCTACTAGATCTAGTCCCCACTGAAAAAGGGGCCATGTTGATGTGAATGGGTGAAATTCTTGAGCTTGTGTGTGGATTAGATTACTATGGATCTAACACTTCTGACATTTCTTGACAAATTGATAAGACTCTTTCTCCATGTTTGGCCAGTAATACTCCAAATAGAGGAGTTTCTTCGCTAGAGTTATCCCACTTCAATGAGTTCCACAAATGCCTTCATGGACCTCGCCTAAGGCTATCTTAGATTCATTATATTCTAAAAACCAAAGAAGAGTACCATCTAGACCTCGATAGTAAAGCATGTCGGTGATTAAGGTATGTCGAGCGGACTGGTGAATGAAGTTGCATTTTTGGTTTCTAGAAAGATCAAGAGGAAGGATGTTGTCTTTTAGGTAAGCATAGGTCTTTCCATAGAGTGAGGTTTCAATTGCATCTAAATGGCATATGGTTTTTGATTCGGGGCTATCATAAGCAGAATTTGACACTTGTTCTACCATAAATTCATAACGACCACAATTTTTTGGCAACTGTAAAAGTGAAGCAATTTTCGCCATAACATCTACTGTTTTGTTTTCTGCCCTTGGAATTTTCTCAAATTTGATATCCACAAAGTAATTTTGAGATCATTAATCAATTTCTTATATGGCATCAACTTCTCATCTTTTGTCTGATATTCATCGTTGACTTGATAAATGACTAATTGTGAATCACCATATACTTGTAGCTCTGTTGCCTTCCATTCAATTGCTACCGTGATGCCAATGAGTAGTGCCTCATACTCAGCTACATTATTGGTACATGGAAAAATAAGTCTATAAGACCTTGGGATGGTGTGGCATTAAGGTGTATCAAACAATATTCCTACACCAGATCCTTTTTGTGTGTATGACCCATCAAAATAAAGCCTCCATTGTAGTGTTGGTATAGTTAGAATGTCTGCATCAGGAAACTCCATTGTCAAAGGATGATCATTAGTTAACGGAGCTTCGAATAAGTTTTAGGCAATCACTTGATGTTTGATGGCTCTCCTTTCCATGTACTGGATATCAAATTCGCTAAAAGCATCACCCACTTGGCCAGTTTTCCTATTAAAGCAACCTTGCTAAGTAGATATTTTAGTGGGTCAATCTTTGCTATGAGCTCGACTGTGTGAGTCAACATGTAATGCCACAACTGTTGGGTATAAAATACAACCACCAAACAAGATTTCTCGATGAAGGCATAATTTATTTCATAGCCATTCAACATCATGCTGATGTAGTAAATGGCTTGTTCCCTTCCTTCATAATATTCCAGTGCCAATAGTGCTCCTAAAGAAATGTGTGTTGTTGCAATGTATAGTAGCAAAGATATTCCTTCTGTAGGTGGCATGAGAATAGGTGGCGACATCAAATATTTTTTTATTTTATTGAAGGTTATTTCACACCCTTGATCCCATTTGAACAAGACATTTTTGTGCAACAAGCGATTAAATAGATGAATTTTGTCTGCTAACTGAGAAATAAATCTCTTGATTGATTGGAGTCTACCTTGTAGTGGCCTTAATTGACAGATATTTTTTGGTGGCAGTATTTCCATTATTGCCTTTACCATTTTTGGATCAACTTCAATACCCTTCTTTGACACTATCTATCCTAGGAGTTTTGTTGATGTAACACCAAAGACACATTTCTTAGGGTTTAGTCAGATATTAAACTTTTCTTGCCTTGTGAAAATTTTTCCCAACATATCTAGATGTCCTTCTCTAGAATACGACTTTGCTTGGATATCATCCACGTAATATTCCATAAAGGTATGCATCATATCAAGAAATATTATGGTCATTAGACGTTGATATGTTGCCCCTGCATTATTCAAACCGAAGGGCATGGAATTCTAGCAAAAATTTCCCCATGGACATCTGAATGTTGTTTTCTCTTGATCATTTGGCGTTATCTTGATTTGGTTGTAACCCAAAAAACCATCCATTATTGATAACATGGCATGCCCTGTTGTTAAGTCCACAATGATATCGATGTTAGGTAAGGGGAAATCATCCTTGGGACATGCCTTATTCAGATCCCTGAAGTCTGTAAATATTTTGATATTATTATCCGGCTTTGATACATGAACAATATTTGTTATCCATTCAGCATAATCGATAGACCTGATGAATCCTGCATCTAACAACTTCTTCAGATCAACCTTTACCATCAAGGTGATATGTGTATGCATCTTTCTTAGTTTTTGTTTTACGAGTTTGATTCTAGATGGTAGAGATAGGTGATGCATTAAAATATTTGGATCTAAACCTAGCATATCAAAGTATGACCATGCAAATTTAATGCTTCTTTCTTTAAAGAATTTGACAAAATTAGGTCTTTCTTATTCAGTCATAGATTTTGACAGATGCAAAATATTTTATTTTTCTATTGTTCCAATGTTTATAGACTGGGTAGGTTCCACTAGTACTGATGACCTTTCATGATAATTCTCTGGAAGGCTGTCAAATCTCCCATCTTTCAGTTCCTCAGAGAGGTTTTCACCATCTGGTGTGTTCTTTATTTTTCCTTTTTTGAGATCTAATGCTACCATATAATGGTTTTCACTATTAGATCCATTATTCCTATTTTCATTTTTGCAACTGGAAGATTTGACACCCTCCTATCTAACCATTTCATTTTGAGATTTATTGTGAGAACTTGTGTCAGGTTCCTCATAACAAATGAACTTTAAAATAGCATTATCATTCTCAAAGATGGGTACATTAATATGTTCAGTGGGTTCCCAATTAATATGTTTAGGATGTATTAATGGAAAAAAGTCATCATATTGACTTTGGTCAACGACATTAAGGGTTTGAAAATTTATGGTGTCAAGGTTTTTATTAGGGATGTCGAGGTCTATGATATTACTTTCCTCAAAATTATCTATCTCACTCAATGTATGTCCATCCTCACTTGAGTCATTGATATTTTGTGATTCTAATATAAGTGGTCTAGACCCCAAGCTTTGTCCCTCCTCACATGTGGGTGCATATTATTTTATGACATCAATTTGGACATATGTGTAAGATACATCAAAATATAGATCCCATTCATATTCATTGGAATATGTTTCAGAACCATCTCTCATTTGAAGGATTCTTTCAATTACCTTCTTAGTCATTTCTTGTTTAGCTTCCTCTGAGTAACCTAGTCCTGTCTTATCCTTTGAATAAAGAGTGAGAGGTTGAATGGGTTCTATGATGCCTTCTTTCCTTTTTCCAATAGGTCCTTATCCTTCATAACCCATTTTTTCTAAAATAGCCTTTCCTTTGCCATAATTATCTGTCTTGATGCTGATGTTTGTTGATGTTGATGCTTCTTCATCTTTGTACAAACAATTGAGGATAGCATTGTCTTCTTATTCATCTTCTATAGTATCAACTTTTACAAATATTTCCTCTAGAACCATGGTAGGTTGTGATGGTTTTTGTGTTACCATTGATGGTTGTCCATATGATCTTGGAGATGAAATCAATCGTGAAAGATTAAGAGATTTCTCAATAGAATATTGTCCCATGCCTTTGAACCCTTAGTTAGACCTTTTCTTGGACTTTTTTGTGAGAGAGAATTCAATGGACCTTGATTATCTGATAAATTTGAATCAACAACACTTGTATCTTTTGATTGATTCTTTTTCTCAACCCACTTAGATATGATATTTGGATTATTTTCACTGTCTAATGAGATAGAACTGCTAGCTTCTCTATTGTGGGGTACAAAGGGGACTTGATATTTTTTGAGTGTGTTACAATGTTGAGGATTATTGTAATCAGTTGATATAGTCACCTCTTTACCATTAACTAAAAATGTCAAACACTGGTGATATGTTGAATGTATCGCCTAGATTTCGTGAATCCATGGACATCCTAAGAGTATATTTTAGGTTAACTCTTTTTCTAGTACTTGACAGGCTATATTCTTCACCATTGGCCCCACTTGGATTGGCAACACAATCATTCCCTTAGAGGATCTCTCATCTTCATCATAAGATTTTATTGTCATTTTTCTTTGGGCATCAATAGCATTATCTGAATACCTTATTGCATGGATTAACTTTAAAGTGAAAATGTTTAAACCAGCTCCCCCATCTATTAGGACCCATTTAACATTGTGTTTTTGGATTAAAACTTCAATATGAAGGGCGGTGTTATCTGGATGATTAATTGATACATCATCCTATTCAGAGAATGATAGAAAATGAGGCATGGTCAAATTTCCCACCATAGCTTGGAATTTATAGACATCTAGATCATTGGGTATTGTGGTACCTACAAGAGCTTGTTCTAAAACTTCCTTATGGGATGGTGAGATTTTAAGGAGTTCTAGTATTGATATATGTGCTAGTATTTTCTGTAGTTGGTCGACAATGTTGTATTGACTGGATGAGGGAGTGGCATTTTTAGATGCGACTCCTTTCAATATTACCTTGCATTTCCCCCTTGTTGCTATGTTAACTGGTTGATAGTCTTGTCTTTCCCTGATTTTTAAAACATTTATTTGATTGTCAAATGTGTCTGTGTTCAGGATCAGATCTAGCGGTATAATTTCATTGGTTCTATTGTTTTCAATTTGATTTCTAGTGACAGTATCACTTTCTACTTCAGAAATACAAAAGATCGTGCTATCGTAAATGTGGTTGACATTTTTACCCTTATTGTTAGCAAAAGAAGAATCTCCCTTTTTCATAATTTTGTAAAGGATCTTTAAAGCCAGTATGATCATTGTTGGATTGAAGTCCTTCTACGTATACATTTTTGTTGTCAATCAGATCTTGAACTAATTTTTTTAACTCCATGCAATCATTTGTCTTTTGTCCCTTATTTTTATGGATGTTACAATAATCTACATCATTCCACCATGATGGTTTTACTTTTGGATCCCAAAATATTTCTTCACATGTGGTGATAAGACCATTTGCAATAAGTTTTGTCATTGTTGATTCTAGTGTTTGGCCTAATGGTATGAATCTACGTCGGTTTGATGATTTTTGATATGTTTATGGTTTTGATTCTCCATTGTTCAAATTATTGTTTTGATTGACATTTTTCTTGATGTTTTGATCACTATTTTGATTTGTCTTTGCATTAGTGGTCGTCAAATTAAATACTGGTTTTGCATTTTGTATGTCATTTGCAACATCATTGGTTTTGGTATTTCTATTATTTTTCCAAAATTTAGGCTTGTCATTATTGCTATAGTGATTTGACGAGTTTGTGTTGTTTGATTTTTCATTGTAATGCTTTATTACTCCTCATTTAACCAAAGCTTCTTCAATTTTGAGGCCATTTTCAATCAATTTTTCAAATGTGGGAGGACATTGTAATTTGAGCCTATAGCTCATTTATTTAGTCAGGTTGTCAATAAAAAGTTCCATTTTCTCTTCCTCAGGTATGGAACGAGGATACCTAGCAAATAATCTCCACGATCATTGTAAAAATTATAGGAATGTCTCACCTTTGTTTTGCTTCATGTTGTAGAGGTCCTTTATTGTGACATCATGTTGTATGTTAAAGGAATATTGTGATATAAACCTATTGACCAACTCTTTGAAAGTTTGAATCCCTGGTTGTAGTTTAGAAAACCATTCCAGACATTGACCTCCTAAGCTTCTTGGAAATAACCTCATTAGTTAAGATTATTCTTGTGCAAATTCTAAACTCATGGTCCTGAATTCCCTTACATGGTCACTTGGATCTATTTTACCATTGTATTTTTCACATTTCGGGAATTCGCAATGTCTAGGGAAGGGTATCCTGTCTACACTTGGGTTAAAATGATAAGGACAAATTTCTTGTAATGCATACCTTTTCGTGGTTCCCTTTTTCATATCTTGAATTTGTTGTTTCAATTTTTGTATTTGATGCGTTAGGGCTACAACTTGATCTTTGTTTTTCATGTGTTGTGTGTGTTGTGGTGTTTCAGTTTCATTTACTCTAGGTGTTTCCTTTAATTGATTGACATCAAAATATTTTGGAAGTTTTGCACCTAATTTCACTAGCATTAAGAGGTATTTTTCCATGTCTTGTTCTAAGATCTTTTCCATAAATTTATAGAATTTTGGATCTTGTTGTGCTGTTTGTATGTCCTCTACCATTATTTTTTTCTTGTCATTTTGAAGTAAGTTATTCCAAGGATTTTCTTCTTCCCTGGTGTTGGATGTTTCAAGTTATTTTTCTATGAGTCTCTGTCTTTGTAACCTTGTCAAGATTGGCATACAAGTGTTTGTTTTTCCCACTAAACTTTGATCTTCTATGCTTGGATGAGTGTCTATTGAATTTTAACCAATTCAAATAGGATGATATATCCTATCGATGGGACTAGGTTAATAAAAAATTTGATTACTATGCTTCATTTCGTGATAGTAGGATGACAATATCTTGATGAAGAAACTTAGCCTAATAACCAAGATTTTGGTTTGATTTGTAGACACTTTATAGTTTGCAAGATCTAGGTTCAAGTTTAAAAATAATTTTAACCTGTAAGAACCTATTTGTTTCTGGTTTAAGACACTATCTGTATTGAAAAGATGTTTTTGGGTGATAAAAATATGAGTTTTAGATGTCAACAAATCTGACATATGTGTTTGGAAGCTCTCTATTTTTTTGATCTTTGGAAGCACCAAAATAGAATGCAAAAGTGCTAAAATAGACTATGGAATTGTTATTTTATAAGCGCTAAAATAGAGTGTGGAAGCACTATAACAGATTGTAGAAGCGGTACCTTTGCAAAAGCGCTAAAACATACCTCAGAAGCACTAAAATAGAGTGCAAAAGTGCTACTTTGGACACAAGTGCTAAAACAGACTTCAGAAGCTCTAAAATAGAGTGTGAAAATGATACTTTGGGTTTCAATAGTGTTTTCTAATTTTCCTTCCCATGAAAAGTTTGATTTTTCAAGAATTTCGACACTTTGACAGGATTCCTCCGCTAGTAATTTTTTGATGTGGGATGACAAGCCTAATGTTTTTGATTTTTCCTCTCTATTGTAAGAATTGATCGGACCTGTTGGAATATTCTATCATTGGCTGTGGGATGGAAGATTGATGAATAGGTTGACTATGATTGTATATTTGTGACAAGTCTCTCCTTTGGAAAATGGCTTGTGAATACAAAGGTTCTAAAGAATAATTGTCAATATATCCTTTGGAAAAATTGTGAAACCTATGGATGAAGGTTCTATGTTGAAGTAAAACTTGTCTACTTTGATATAAGAATCGCCTTCTCTCTAAGATTTTCTTGGAATTGATTTGTTTGCTTGGTTGTTTGACACTTTTTGTGAGGGACTTCTTGACAAAATTTGTGGATTTCTAATCCCTAATCATAAATTTCACTATTTGGTTTTGTTTGACTCCTTCCGTGTTCTTTTGGATGATCTTTATCTGAGTTTAATGATTTGACAACACATCAAGCAAATTGTAGAATAGTTTGTTTTCAAATCTAGAATCTAAACAAATAGTGTATGGTTCTATTTTCACTGGTTTCTTTGAAAAAAATACACTTCAGATAGACTCATCCTTAAGGTCAAAAAATTCATCATTATACTTAGCAGTGCACATCTTAAAATTGCATTGACTCACATAGCCATGTCACCCCCTAGAGGGCGCTCATGTTTTTGTCATTTCCAAGCGTGTACTCAAGGTTAGATTTCTCAATCCCTTGAGAAAAAGCTCCTTGGAATTTGTATGGTGAGTCTCTTGGAGATAGATTCTTCCCTCCCCTTGCACTATGAGTATTACAATGTTTGGTTACTAACTCAACTTGGATTCTACACTATGGTTCTTAGATAGGGTTTCTGTGTGGTGCGACAAATGATAAACTCCCTCAAGAGATCTCCCAACCTTTAGAACAAAGTATTTGGGGATGGTTATCTTGCACACTACCATCAAGTTGGAATTTCATCAAAAAATTTCATTTGATTAGAGTGGGTTGCAAAACCTATTTGGTTGTTCCCACTTAGGTCATTCCCATAGGGTGAGTACTTTTTCCTACTATGGCAGACCTTCTAAAGGATTTATCAAAAGTGTAAATTCCATGAAAATAAAGGGTGAGTCTAGCATTTTGATCACCCAGTTAAGGGGAGATCATAATCCTATGCACCACACAAGCATAGTAATCAATGTTTGATTTTAAAACCCAAAAGACAAATTTTCTATTCTATGTGAAGATTTTGCTTCACAAAATTCATGGTGTCAATTTTAACTGATATAGAAAAATGTGTGATGTCTATCCTAGGATTGATAAATTTTAAATCAAGTGACTACCCTAGGATTGATTCTTTTTAGTCGAAATGCATCAAAATAAAATTTTGGCTACGGTCGCATCGGATCCAGACAAGATATTACAAAAGCACTTAAATAGGGGATAAAAGCGCTATATAATTTATCAAAAGCGCTACTCATTAAAAGTGATAAAATAGAGGTCAAAAGCGCTACATAATTTTGCCGAAGCACTACAAATTTTTTGAAGAATAGCGGCCAACTATGCTGGGCAAGTTGGGCAGATGTGCTAAAATAGACTATGGAAGCGCTATAGTTTCCTCCTCAGAAGTGCTAAAATAGACCTCAGAAGCACTGTAATTTTGTCGAAGCACTAAAACAAACTTCTGAAGCACTATATTTTTCCTCAAAATCGCTATAATTTTCGTCAGAAGCACTGAAAAATCTCTCGCTCGCACTAAAATGAACACACCAGAATCATATACGACACATTTCAAAGAAAATTTGTGAAATATGGGGTTATGCCCCAAGGTGGGTGCCAAATTGTAAGTGTGAATAAGTAATAAGTAAAATAACACTTCTTAATAAGACATTATATCAAAGATTCTAGAAATTAAACTAGTTTAAAGCAAGAATCTACTAAAAGTGTCATATTGTCTCCTATCTTTAAAGATTTATTAAATCACAGAAGCTCTCAAATTGAACAAGCTCTATGATTGTTAAAATTTAAATCTAAAGAATAGAATGATGCTAAATGCATTGATGCAATCCTATATGATGATATCTAAATGATAAAGGAAACTACTGTAATCTAAAATTGACATGAAATTATGATGAAGAAGCTACAGTAAAAGTACTATGCAGATGTGATATGATTTCTATTGATGTTATGATGCTAAAGTGCTATTTTTATTGCTATTGCTTGCTTGATTGCTTGATTTCTTTCCTCCAGAGTAAGATTACACAAAATTTGAGGATCCATTTCCTGTATTGTGAGGCTGTATTTATAGATTTCTCGGCAACACATTTCCATAGGCGCAACAAAGTAGAGGCTCCGATTCAATCTGGAGGATTAAATGGTGAGAGATGGAAATGCTTGAGCTAATTATGGGAATGGTTCCTCCCCATGAAAATATCAAGCAAGGATATAGGAAGGATCAGAGGGAGAAGATTGAGAGGATTTCCTACAAGCTTTCCAGTGAATGATAGTCACATTAAATTTTGACATATGATATTTGATTTGATAAGTGAGTGAATAGAGGAATTTTGATTTATGTTTTTATTTAAATATTTTGATTTATTTAAATTTAACAAAAGGGGAATAAATAATTTAATAAAACAAACTATAGAAGTTGCTTATTAAATTAAAATAGAAGAATAATGACAATTAAACAATAAAGTATTTAACCTTTGTTTAATTAATTAAGATTGAATGATGTGATGAAGATAGAATAAATAGGGGAATTTGATAATTAAATAAAACAAAGTATTTAATTTTGTTTATTTAATTAAGATGGAATAATACAAGAATTAGAAGAATTTAAATGTGAACTATATAAATAAATAGTTCTATTTATTCAATAGTAGAGGAATTTAGGATAATTAATCAAATAAGTTGTATTTAATTAATTAGATTCTCTAGACCAATTTTAGGTGTATATAGTACCTTCTCAAATGTCCACTTTTTTTCATTTAATACCGAAGACATCTGATCATTTGTACTTATGCAGGTGTTGATTTCATCAACATGTTCACCCATAATTGAGGACAGCGGACCTTGCACATATTCATTTCTCATTTTCTCCAAGTCATCTAAAACTATGTAAGCTATCTGCATATTTGATATTCTAAAATCTTTAAACAATGGACTAGATCCTTCCTCAAAGCCTTCAAAGTACATATGAATACATTCTAGAGGACTAGGTCTAAAATTTTCAAGGACTAATGAAAGAGAAATAGCAAACCTATGACTAAAATCAATGCTTGACTCTTCATTTTCTCTTTTAATCTCCTTTAGTCTTGTGACAAGGTCTGAAGGATATTTTGCAAATTCATCTCTATAAGAATCTACTAATTTATCCCAACATGCAAAAGAATTCTCAGGAAAACTTAAGTACCAATCCCTAGTTCGTGCTTTAAGAGATCTGACAAAAAATCTCATCCACATATCCTGATCTTAGAATGAATTTTTCTCCATGAAATTGGAAAAAAATTTGATTTTTTTAGTTTTATAATCAACCCATGACAAGTCTAACTGGTTATACAATGAGTCAAATGAATTGACAATAGGTGTAGTAATATGGCAAGTAGATACTGTATGATTATCTCTTACTGGGCTTGTGAAAACATCTGGTGCCTTTTATCGATCTCTTTAAGTCCCCTTTCAAACACATCTTTCCATTATAGCCTTATCTTGGGCTTGTGCACTCTTGGGTTCTTGTACTTTGGGATTTCAAATGTATGAAGATTATCAGACTTCTGACACTTCTTGACAAGTTGTCCCAAAGTTTCTACAGGTATGGCTATTTTACCTTGATGATCCATGGGTATTCTTGCAAATTAAGACTCGACTAATTGTGTATAATGACAACCACAACCAAATGAAGGATTACAATAACAATTTCTGACATGTTGATAACCTGGGCTTGAAACATATGACAGTGCAACTAGATGGAAATCCCTAAAATATACAAATGCATTATAACCATCCATACAATCAAATATTTGAGCACTAGAAAAAATTATTTCAATGGAACTATAATTAATTATAACAGATCCAGCAAATGGGAGTGTGCAAACTCAATATTATTGTTTTTTCCCTTTGTTAGTGCTAATTCACTCAATAGGGAAGTAATTTTTTTCTTAAGAAGTTCAAATATGGTTTTCATACAAGAGTTTCTTGAAAACCAAAGGTGAAGAATACCTGGAATTGTTGCAGCTGTTGCAAATTATTCTTTTGATTGGAAGTATTGTAGATCTAGAACTGTATTCACCTCTTCATCGGGTTCTTCTAACAGAGTCGTCAGCTCTCTTCATAGAGGACTGAACTTCAAGCAGTATGAAGTCCCTTCACATGTAAATTTTCTTTTGAGTTCCTTTCACCAGCAGAGCACCACAGATTACAAAACTTTTTAGGTTCACTGCAACAACTTCTTTCTCTAGGTTTTAAATCCTTCAATATTTCAACCAAATGTAGAATAGAAAATAATATGACTCTATGAAATATCAGTCTGCAACTGGAGATTCAGAATTTTCCCCAATAGAGTTGTCATTCTATGGTGTTCCAAATCGATCAGTCCAATGAATCATATAGAATAGCTACTTTCTAATTATCTGATCCAATGGGGATTTGGCCAACTGACAAGATTCAGTCAAAGAATAAAATCTCCCACACTTTTGGCTCTATAGGACCAAGGTGGGTCAACCTTTAAAATTCCTAAAACTTAATTCAATCATACACAAACATTGCTTTTCATAGCAGATAATTCCCAATTCAATTAAACCAAAGAAAGCACCGACAACTTCAAATATGGCTAAATTCTCGGTAAATCAACACTCACTCAGGAACCAAGGAGGCAGGACACAATATTAAACCTCAACTGAACAACAAGGATTTGAAAATGATTTTGAATTTAAAATGCTTCTGAGATGCATCAAGCTAAATAATAGATCAGTGCCTAATTTTGGGTCACGGAGTCAAATACATAAAAAATGAATCCATCAGCAAATGAACTTCAACCAATGGATTCAAACTATTAATGCCTTACACCAACATATCCACTCTTTTTGTCAACCAAATTCTTCTTTGTAATCCAACCTACACACTTGAAATCACAATTATTTGTTCAAAGCATTTAACCATTTCGTTGAAATGGACCCATGAACAAATAAAACATTCCCATGAAAACTGAAATGATAAACTCAAACACACTTTGTATTATTGAATTCAAATGATTTAAAATATACAAAGCTGGAGACAATTTGATGACATTTATGATATGCTTGCACAAACTGGCTGATATTTACTCATGAAATCAACAATTACAACTTATAGACTCAATTCATTACTCAGACTCAACATTTCTCTATCTACCCAACCCATACAAAAATCCAAAACCCTTTACAATGAGAAGAGAAGAGAAGAAATAGAAAACAAAAACAACCCTAAAAATGATCCAATGATGACATCTGGAAACCACTTTCTCGTTCATCATAAATTTGCAAATCTTCTCTCATCTCTCTTCCTGCAACAAAATTTTCCTCTTAATTATTCCTTCATCCATGTTGTTCATCAAAAAAAAAAAATTGCCCATATGGAGAAATTCACTCCATTTTACCCAGCAATGTAAAATGCCTCTGCCTATGAAAATTATTCATATTTATGCTCATTTGACCATGTTGGAGCTACACATTACTTTGTTCACTTCCATATATTAAAGATTCATAACTTTAATACATAGGCTTTGACTTCATTTTATTACCCAACACATAATATTTATTTATAAAGTGAATAAATTCACTTTATAAATATCTCCATGCCATTTTACTTTGCAACCAATCTTCAAATATCTCCTATATTTTATTAGCATAGCTTTTTAAAAATTAAAATCTTTCATCCATTTGCTAGGGAAAATAAAAATACCTTGCCCGTGACTTTTAAAATATTAATGTGGGCCTCCCTTTTACCACATTACTCATATTTACACTTTTACACCAGCTTTACCATTCAAATGGTAAAAATTTTATAAAATCATTACATGGGTGAATATTAAATTCAACCCATGTATTTATCCTGTTAAAAACCCTTTACCATCAAAATACGGTGGCATTTAATATTTACTAGCGTTTACTCAACCCGTGCATTCAAACTGCATTGGGCCCACTTGACTTGCACTACACATCTTAATCTTTTAAAAGTTTTTCTTTTTAAAAGAAAACTAAAAAATATTTTAAACCATCGAGCCTTGTTCTCCAAGAAACCCATGGGCCCACCTGAAGACATGTGGGCTCATCTTTCTATCTCACGGGAATTAACCAACGTGCAAGTTGGAGGCACGAACTGGCAGGAATCGGATGAGATTAAGTTGCATTTCAGCTTGCTTCTTCACGGTTGATTTACAATTTTTCCCTAATCCCTTCTTCTTTCATTTTCTCGAGCTCTGTAGGTTTTACAATGGTGGCTCCAACTCCTCCATTCACAAAATCATACAAACCATTTGGTGGCTGGTGTGTTAAGGTAAAGCATGGGTACCCTCTTCTCTTTCGATGGCTTCACTGCCATTCATCGAATGGCAGCCTCATGCTATCCACTGCTTCCATCATTCGGCATGTATTTTGACAAGAAATATCTCCATATGCAAAGGATCCATCCTCTCTTTGGTGCAAGTGGGAAAGACGTTGATGGATAGTTTGGAGTGTGGAGTTACAACTGCTAGTTGAATTTGCTAAAAATTTATGAAGCCCTTTCAACACACCGATCTTCTACATACGCATCAAATCTCCCATCACACAACATCAATGGTTTCTTCATTGTTTTGGATCTAAGAGATAATCAACAGAAGCATAATCGACCACAACAACCACACCTCCAATATACCTTTGATGCACTTTTTAGTGCAAGCACAAACTGGTCACGTGTAGAGTAAACACATCGAGCACCTGTAGCATAAACATTTCCAATACACAGTGCTAACATAATTCAGAAAAAATATTCAAGCCACCACAATATCTTTTACAACGTTATGTGAATCCCTCCAAACAATACGTGGGCCCCCTTTGTCAATTTCAATTGCTTGAAAGTTTCTAAGGCATTTTCAACTAATCCATTTTGCGCATATAGCGTAACCGTGACATTCTTCAAGATTTCATGGATGTATATAACTTGTTCCAAAGCTTCCACGCATGACAACCAATTTCATTCTTCATATCACCGAGCTTCAAGCTTCTCTCTTGTATGAGTTTCCTTTCATCTACTGGTTGTGCCCCTCATAATACACTCGAGCCTCTTCCTTGCAACATGAGTCAGCCCCAAAATAGAATCTCCTCAAAAAAATTTAGTACAATTTCCACTTCAAATGCGTGCGCTTGTTACAACCTCATGTGGCACGGTGGAGTAGTTAAACAACTCCTATACCAATATAAATTCTTTCCATTCAAATCCATCTCGACACCCATGTTATGAATGTCCTCCTCCCAGATCCAATCTTTTGAAGACTGCGTGCCTCAATGTCCAACATTTTGATGACTTGGGATTACTGTCAACTGCGTTGCTTGGATCGGCTGAAATATCACCAGTGGAAGGAGTGACATTATCTTGTAGAGACTATTTTCATTTAGTCTTATTCTGATCCCTCAAAAGTGCATGTGCCAGAGCAGTAACAAATGTCTTAAAACATCAAGGCTTCAAATGAAGTTTTGAAGCTGAGCAACTATACTTTTCTAGAAATGACCACCAACAAAACACTACTGCATTGGCATTTACCTCAATAGGACTACCGTATCCAAGCTGATCATAATAAACCTTAGCACTATCAACCATGCCAATCCACTCAGGAATTCTGAGGAAAACATGATGGCTTTAAATATTCAAATAAAAAAATTACAAACCCAAGTTAATGCATTGCATTAAACTAGTAAATGCATTCAGCCTCTTGAACCTTGAAACTGTAAGGCACCTTCAAAAATGCATCAATGAAACTTGTAAACAACACACATCTTGACTCTCCCTCATAAATATGCAAAGCATGTCGCGTCCTCATGTGGGCTCGACTAAAAAGAATTCCATTTTCAAACAAGTTTCATGCCTTGAATTGACCAGACATAGCCTCTGAATTCTTCTGAAGTGGAATGAAGAACTGGGTTATCATTAAAACCTGCTTTCTGGCAGATTAGGAAAATGAGAAAAACTGGCCAAGTGAGCTCTGGAATTGGCCTGGAAATATGGGCAAACGACCTCGTGAAGCCATGTAAACTTGTAGAAATATAAAAATTTGACCCCAGAATAGAATGAAAAAGATGGCTTGGAAAACGGGATTCTGAGGTGAGAGTTACTAACTGTTAAATTTTCTCAGTTGAACTTTCCTGAAACTGTAGTAGTTCAAAACCAATTAAAACTGACCAAATCACCTTGTTGGAAAAATACCAAATCAACTCTTGGTGTGCTGCCACTAGAAACATAGGCTCATTTTGGTATAGGGAGCACGTGTGCAAGAGTAATTAGCTTGAATCATTACCCATCAAAATATATTGACGGTCGAAGTTGAGCTCCTTGAAATATATCTGAAAAATGCAGGTGCAATACTGAATAAATTGCATTTTGTTTTGACTTGGTAAAAATATCAAATAAGTTCATAAAACTTTGAAACCTAACATACGAGCTCATCTTGGTATGGATAATGCAGAGCAACAATCATTGGACTTGAAAGTTAACCAGTTGCAAAATGCAAGCTCAAACGGGAGGCTACTTTGCACAACTAAGAGTTTGCAAACAGAAAAGTGTCAAAACCCTCTAGCTTCTCTTTTCAGAACCCTATCAAAACATAAAATGGAAAGCTGAAAATTTACATTCCTACTCACATAGGACACATGAGTGATATTGCAAATGGGTTTTGCACGAAAATCAACAGGCTCCAAAATATGACCTTCCAAACTCGGTCACTTAGGCAGATTTGTCAAAGGTACCTCTAAATGTGTAGAAGCAAAATTTGCAATATGGGCACTTCAAATTGGAAAAATTTGAGATTTCCATCACAAGGAACATAAGAATAGATCAAAAAAATGGATGTGTGGTATTCACCTAAGGAGGTGAAACCATTTGATTGTGACAATTTTGAGTATTATTTCAAGAATACCAAATGGTTTGTGTCAAGTCCTTGGAAGAAGATATGATGTGAAGATGAATGTTCCTTTGATGTTCATGGCCATAGATATCTAGGACTAACATTCAAACAAACTTTTTGATTATACAACCTACATTACAGAGGAGATTCACAAAAAGTTGGAAGGGTTGAAGGACACAAAACCCCCCTTGATTTTATCACATTATTGATTGTTAATGCATATATTATTATGGATTGGTTGTAAGGCCTCAATAAATTTCATGAGATTAAGAGAAAATGATGAACAAGATCATGAGCTACCTATACAAATGTGGACTCACATTTAGAATCAAAATTTCCCTAAGTCTAATTATGTTGCCTTCTGCAATGGTTTTAAATCTGGTGTTTTGGAGCATTTGGGTTTGATGCCAATGTACAAGCTTTCTATGGGAATTAAGGAAGTTCTAAGTCCACTGGATTTTAAGGAAAATTCAAAGCATGATCATAACTAGGGTGATTGGTATTTACATTCCAATTACACTGTGATCATGGTTTATGGAGCATTAGTGCAACCCCATTGTTTACCAGTTTATGTTTCTGATAGGTTAGAACTCATGGAAATAACGGGGTAGCTTGATGCAATGGATAAGGAGCACTTCAGGAATGCTAGAAAGCGGTCTCTTATATCTCCCCAATGTGCTTTTTCTTAATTTGTGATCACATCAAAAGAGGACATTGATGAATTTAGCACTATGATAAGCAACTATAGAATGAAAATGGAGAGAGAAAGAAATTGTGATCCAAAAGGGTTCATTGATAAGGAGAGAAAACCTAGAGGATGATCTAGTTTCTATCACCACTTTCTCCATACAATAGATGTCATCAAAAAAATTCCCTTAGATGTTGTTGGTGAAAGGAAAAATTAGTGGATTATAATGTGTGGTATTGAAGAAAAAATATTGAAAGAAAATCCATTATATATTAGTCTTTATACCGAGACTAAAGATCCCTACAAGAAGGCTATTGAGATGTTGGATTCATACAGGGATGGTAGAAGGTACTTTTTTTGACAAGGTTAAGGAGGTAGAGGATAAAACTAAATTTTCCAAAAGAGAGCACAATACAAGATTAAGAATCCAACTGGCTCAATCATCAGCTCATGGCACCTTGATTCAACCATTGGAAGGGCTAGTTGTTGATCCTTTGGTTGATTATTCGATGGAAACTGAGAGAGGTGGAGATGAGATGTAGGAATAGTCAACAGACTATGTTCGTATAGAGAAAGAAGTGGAACAAGCATTCCCCTCTCTTGTGATGGATGATGCACTTGATCCTTTTGTTTTAGATGATATAATTGTACCATGGACATATGATTAAGATGTTGATTATGATGTAAAGGTGGAGTCTTGTAGAGAATTCATGAACGATGATTATTTGTCCAAAATAAAGAATTCAAAGAATTTATAATTCAAGTTAAAATTAATGATATAAAAGAAAGGATTGAGAAAGATAAGGCACAAGTAGACCCTTCATTGGAGGAAGAGGTTGAGAAAAAGGTAGAAGAAAAAATAATGTAGGAGATTACTCTTATCACTCCATATGATGGAAGAGGGTTGGTAGAGGATAGTAGTATCTTGATTCTAACTATTCAGATCTTCCCTCAATAATTTCTTTGGATGCCCTAAGGAATTACCTAGAGGCTTTATTTTAGAGGATCATTATGACAATAAAGCGTTTGGCTCAGTTTTCAGCCCTAAATTACATACTATGGCAATTTTTTCAAAGAAACCAAATACAAGGAAGCCTAGGCTTGTAAAATCAATTGGAGAGATCTGAACAATAGGGAAATGGGTTCTTTATAACCTAGGTCATGAACACCTCTTTTCTCCTAAGATCATTCAAGATGGTTCTAGAAGTCCTAATTGGAATGACTAACAACGTAACAAGGTGAGTCAATTCAAAATTAGGAGGACCTACGAAGGGTATCTTTTCATCTTTAAGGAGTTCACCACCAAGAAAATTATTGGAAAATAAAAATGTTGGAAAACATGATATGATATGTAAAATGACCTAAAATAAGTTAAATGAGAGATGCAAATATTGAAAATATGCAACACCAAGTTAGGATATGTGTACCTAAGAATTCTAGAGATGATGTGAGGATTTTGGAAATGCAAAGAGGTTGTCGAAATATGCCTTGGAGGAATAAGATGCCCAAGATGGCATGTGAGTCTCTCTACTATCTTTCAGGGCAGATTTGAAGTCTTTGGATGTCGAAATAGAATCTTGAAGAATCTCTGAAAAATACCCTATCGAGGAATAAGATTCCCAAGCTAGCATATTAGTCTCATCCTAAATTTTTGAAGACTCTGAATGTGGTCCTGGGCTCTAAGGTCTCAACTTTCTTATCCCCAGATCTAAGGTCCTAAAACTTCCAAATCTAAAATTTAGGTGAGTTTCTATGAATATGACAACTTTGTAATACAACTTTACAACTTTTCAATCTTGCACTCCAAGCGATCTTCAAGTCTTCAACCTAGATCTACAAACACAAACACAAAAGAGAGGGAAAACTTGCTGATTGTTAGTGAATGGGGTTTTTCCTTGGTCAAACCCCTTGTAGGTAATTAAACCAAATGATGAAATGAAGCATGAAACATGAAATTTGTAAATGATATTGCCTTGTATGATGTATTGTGAAGAAAATATACAATCTACCATGTAGTTGCCATGAAGAATGTAGATCTTAGATCCTTAGATTTGATGTGAACAATGGTTGTAGATAGATCTTCAATGAGATATCCACAATCTTGGCTCAACAACATTAATTGATGCACTAAAACCTTGACATGATGCTTGAATCTTGATGATGGCTCTAAATACTTAATGAATTTCTCTTGAATGCACTTGTGGAGTCAATTTTGGTAGAATAGATTCTCTCACAACTTGCTTAGATGAAAATGAATGAGGGAACCTTGTATTTATACTTATTCATGCTTAATATCCCAAACTTACACCACAACAAGCTAACATATGAATTCATTAATTAAAGGAGGCCAAATCCTACTCGAATTTGAAATTGGACCTTGAAAATAAGCTAAGGAGGACTAAGACACCCTAAGTAGCATCTTAGTCCCAAGGCTCAAATCTCAGGGCATAGACTCCAAAAAGGGACCTTTTTTGGTTGCTTCAAAATCAAGGTCCCATGACACATGGAGGACAAAGACGCCCAAGGTGGCGTATAAGTCCTAGTTCACAAATTAGGGACACACAAACAATAACATTAAATGATCATTTATCTTTTGATGTTTGTCGAGATTTTCCATAAAAATATATAGTCTATAGGGCTTGTGGATGCAAAATAGGACCAATTAAGCCATAAAGAAGGATAAATAAAGAAAAGCGGGCCCAAAAAATTGTGAAAATGCAAAGGTGTTCATTTTAATACACTACATTTAGCCCCCATTTTAGTGAGAGGATGAAATTCCTTCAAACTCACACTAAAGTAGCCAACCTCGCAATCAAGAGGAGTTTAAATGCACAAATGTTAGCAAGATAGGATGACAATGATCAAAAGGGTGGCCAAGCCCCCAAGATCAAGATCCTATTGCAAACCAACTATTTCACAAAAACTACCAAGCCTTTGCAGTTTTTATTTTTATCTTTGCGATTGCACCTTAATTTACAATTGCTCACTGCCCTCGACATGCTCCACGTGGCTTCCTCGCGAAGCTTTCTGCTTTTCATATCGCTTTGCCTTTCACCGGTCTCCATTTGCATGCCGCATGGCTTTCTCTGGTTGCTTTCCAAATTGGGCTCACCTTGTACTTTCTTTCACTCGGCGTGCTCCACGTGGCTCCCTCTCAGAGATTTTCATTGGGTGTCCCTTCGTCTTTTTTCTGGGCCCTGTCTATGTGACACATGGCAATTGTTGCTATGCCAGTTACCTTGAAGTTGTTGTTGCAGCTTTTGTACTCGCCTGTTGCCTCATTTTCTTTTGTGGCACCACGTGTTCTTTTCTACTGCTCCATGGTTTTCCCTTCCCTGTAGTGGCTTTGCTGGCATACTCCTAGGCGATCGATGTTTGCTCTGGCAGCTCGAGGTGATATGGGTCATCGGCCTTTGCTCACGGTTTTCCTTCTCTTGGTGTGTTTCAGGCGGTCGACTGGCCTATAAATTCGGCCATGTTTCCCTTTATTAGGTTGTTGATTAAGTTGCAAAAAACTCCCAAGCACTGGGAAGAAGCCTTTGTAATAGTTTTATTTAATTTGAAGACTCCAAACTGTGCCAAATCAATTCGGCCTTTCTATTTTTCATGCATTTAGTAACACTATTGGTCTGTGTTGTTATCTTCTTTTATTGTATGAATGCCTGTTCTTCAGCTTTTGTAATCTTTCATAGCTCAATGAATACAAATCATGTTTCCTTGAATCCTCTATGTTAGTTAAGGTTGCGCTAGATTATGCTATGAAAATTAGAAGGTATTTGTTACGTTTCAAGTGCTTTTGAGAAAGTTTACTTAATAAACAACATTTTGGTGGTTCGGGCCTTTGCACTCTGCACTGTGCTCCAGTAATTTTGTCTATGATTTTGGCGCATCGCCTGTAGTGTAGATTTTATATTTTGCTCTTTCTAACCTTTTACCTCCCCCACTAAATGAAGAGCCGACTTCAATAAAACCCTGGAGGTCACTTAGCTAGTGCACAATGTCCCCCAATAGCTAAGTTTCCCATGAGACTACTGCTACATGCAAAATACTACATCAACAATTCTTTTTCTGGCACACCCAGTGGGATAGTGAACTAGCACGTTCGCCTAGTTTTATAAGTGTGTATGAGCCATCGACCTGTAACTAGGTCACAGACTGCAAGAGTCTCTGGCCAGCTCATACCACCCTTAGTTTCTATGCACATGAGAGGTCAAGGTGAGGTATCCCTTCACCTCCTCCGTCTCCTCCTTCTCCACCGTCGCCTAATCCACCTGTACCTATGGCTGCTAGAAATTATGTAGCCTGGGACTCTGGTAGTCCTTTAGTTGCACCTGTGCCTCTTGTAGTAAGGGCTCCAATCCCTACTTCCGCTCTAAAAGATATCCCTAAGTATTTTGGGGATGATTCAAAGACACCAATGGAACATCTGCAAGATGTGGTAGACCTATGTCTTGTACATGGCGTATCTAATGAAAATGTAGCTCTTAGATTGTTGGTCGCTTCTTTTTGAGGAAAGGTGATAAACTAGTATAGGACTCTTGAAGCTAGTACTATTGCAACTTGGGACCAACTCGAAACCCTGTTTTATGAGCATTTTTCGAATGCAGGTGACAAATCTTCGTTGTACCATCAATTGAAAAATATAAAGAGAGATCCTCATGAAGCTCTGCCTAATTTCAATGTGAGTTTCCATTCGACCTGGCAGAGAGCGTCTGTTGGTAGTCATCCACCCTCAGATTTGGCATTTATGTTCTACTTAAAGTCAATCAACCTCGACATTTCCATGATGTTACAAGCTCTTGGCAAAGAGACTCTTCCTAATGCTTATGCCTTGGTTGTTGCTGCAGAAAATAATCTGATCGCTACAGGAAAGTTGGCACCGAGACCCATCATGCCATTATTTCTTGAGTGCAATGCCACAGAAGCCGAAGTTCCCTCAACTAGCGCATCTACGGCTCCTCCCCAATATATGTACATGTATCCCAGATGTGCTCTGGGTGCAGCTTCGACAGTAGCTCCTATGCCTAATCCCTTGGCTATCGAGATGAACGAGATGAGAGAACAGATGTGGGCCATGACTAATGAATTGAATACTTTGAAGCGGCAACAATAAAGCTATCAAAAGTTGGCATACCAGAATTACCAAGGTGGAAAAGCTCTGTACCAATCAAATCAATGGCAAGATAGGTCACGTGAAAATGCCTCGGCTCAGCCAAGTAACCAGATGGTTTTGGTAACCCTGCTAATACAGACCATTCATCCTAGTTCGAACAAAGAGCTGGTGGATCTACAAATAACTTATTCGAAGATGCCAATTCATGGTGTTTTCTTTGCAATGATGCACACATGCCAAGAAATTGTTCACGGGGAAATTTGCAACAAAAGATCAAAGACCAATGTAGCCAAGGCGGCGCACCTGATCCCAGCAACCAATCATAGGCCTCTTAGTAGATGGAAAATGTTGTCGTCGCTGCTCAAATGCAAGGGATGTCCATCCAGCAAGAGTTAGACATTGTTCCAGACCAAGTGCTCTTTTCTTAGATGGAAGGAGAAGAGTCGACATTTCCAAACGACATCCCTATAGATAAAGTGCCCTGAGTGCAATTTGACTACAACATGTTTTCAAAGCGTAGATTCACCAGAGAGTTCACATCCTTGCCTACCAATGCTTCATCTCAACCAATGCCTAGCCCATTGGAAGGCCTATTACCAATCCCACCTCAGTCTAAGATGACTATTCCTAGCTCTTTGAATCCACTTCCTCTGAAGGCAAAGGCTCCTACAATCACCCCTACTATTGCCAAATAGCTAGGCACACTGGTCATAAGGTTTGTACCAACTGTGAAAACTAAGGAGCAACCAACCGTGGCTCAGCAGTGGTGAGCATAGTTCAACGTGGTGGAACAACTGAAGAAGTCATCTGTGAACGCTTCTTTGTGGGATGTCTTGGCTATTCCAGAGTAGAAGGTACTATTACAAAAGGCATTGTCAAAAGAGGAGGATGTGAAGGTACCTACTCAGTCTAATGAAGAGAAAGTATCCATGCTGGACCTGGATAAAGTGCTAACAAATCAACCAGAGGAGAAGCTAGAGTCTGGAAAAGAAAGTAAGCCTAAACCTAAGCCTTTCTTTCTAACCCTTATTATTGGCGACAAGCTATTACATAATTATATGATCGAATCTAGTGCTAGCACCACCATCATTCCAAAGTAAGTAGCTAATGCTTTGGGTTTAAAATATGAGCCTTTGAACAAAGGAGTCATGTAGCTAGATGGAAATAAATTTGGTACCATCGGGGTGATCAAGGGATTGCCTATGACTTTGTTTGCCTGCCCTAGTATCACTGTAAATTAGGATACAGTACTCATTGATATTCCTCCTCTATTTGGGATTTGGTTGTCCTGAGAATTCACAGCAAATGTCAGAGGATATCTAGCACTAGACTGGTCACACTTGATTTTGAGGACCAAACATGGAGCCAAGATGAAACCACTATCAGAAACATTGCATTTCAAGCATGTTGCTGACGAGGCCCTGCTCAAATTTGAAGCAACACATACTTCAATCACTCGGGAAGAGAGGTTCAATGTGGAATTTCTCGAAGAAGAAGAAGAGGCTACTAGCTCCCGGATGGAAGATGAATAAATTTTTTTGAAATAATTTATTGATATAGACCCTTTCGGGAATTACCATGCAACTGGCCTTAGAACCTACGTTATACATGAAGAGGGGTAGATTATGCCAAAAGTTACTGAAGAGCTTGGAGGTGAAAAATCTTCAAAAATATGGAGTTTGTACTTCAATGGCGCAAGATGTAGAGTGGGAGCTGGAGTGGGGATTTGTTTGATATCCCCGTCTAAGGAAAATACCTTGAGGTTGTATCGCTTCTAGTTCACGTTATCAAAAAAAGAAGTAGAATATGAGGGTATTGTCTATGGTTTAAGCCTTGCAAAATAAATGGGTGCATAGCAGATAAGTGTGTTTGGAGATTCGGAGTTCGTGGTCAACCAAATCTGTGGAATTGCTACTGCAAAGAATATCCGTATGCAATCCTATCGACATAGAGTTTGGGATCTTATCGACAACTTTGAGGCATTCAATATTTAGGCTATACCGAGGGAGAAGAACTTTGAAGCCAACAGAATGGCAACTATCGAGGCTCAGTTTCAACTAACCTCTGAATTATTAAGAAATAAGCATGCAATGAGGGTAATTGTAAGACCCGCTGTCCCAGATAACAATCAAGATTGGCAAGTGTTCGATAGCGATGCTCATATTGCATCATTCCTCTAGTCATCTGGAAAATTCACTGATCAGCTACAACCAAAGATCACCGAAGCTTATGGGGATCAAATTATCTAGCTAAAATCCAACAAGCTTTCGAGGGGCCTAGTCACTCTAGAGAGCTTGTTTGATTCTGATGATGCAACAAGAGACAAAAGGAAGCTCGTGGCCGACAAGGGTGATTACACTAATTTGCATATCGAGGAAGACAAAAAGCTCAAAGTTGGGAAAGGAGTATCTTAGAAGAATTAGGACAAACTAAGGCATTTTTGTGAAGAAAATTCAAGTGTAGTAGCCTAGTCATATGATGATCTTAAAGGATACGATCCCGAAATTATCGAGCATACAATTGAGTTTTCAGAAGGGGCGAAGCCAATTCATCAAAGACAGAGACCTGTGAACCCAAAGATAGAATCTCTCATGTCACAGGAGTTGAATAAGTTGATCACATCCCGAATAGTGTTTCCGATCAAACACAACACTTGGGTGTGAAACCTAGTACCGGTCCGGAAGAAAAATTGAGATATACGACTATGTGTGGACTTCCGAGACTTGAATAAAGAATCCTTAAAATATCATTACCCTTTTCCCTCAATGAAGGTAATTTTACAAACTGTAGCTGGCTCCGAAATGTTTTCAATGTTGGCTAATTTTTCGGGCTACAACCAGATTCAGGTAAAGGAAGAAGACCAACACAAAATAGTGTTCACCACAAAGTGGGGAACTTATGCATATGCTAAGATGCCTTTTGGACTCTCGAATTCCGGAGCCACTTTTCCGAGAGCCATGGATATTGCCTTTAAGGATTTGATCCACAAAATTATACTCATCTATCTAGATGATTTGATAGTATTTTCAAAATCTATTGATGATCACTTTGATCATTTGGAGCTTGTCTTCCAAAAGTGCCAGGAATTCAAGATTTATTTTAACCAAAAAAAATGTGTGTTCGGATTTCCCCAAGGGAAGCTATTGGGGTATGTTGTCTCTAAGGAAGGAATTGCCATTGATCCTGAAAGAGTTGATGCGATCCGGGAGCTCCCATTACCTATCAACAAAAAGGGTGTGCAGTCATTTCTAGGTAAGGTCAACTTCATTAGCTGATTCATTGCAGATTTTGTAGGGACCGTTCGGTCTATTACCTTAATGCTAAAGAAAGACCAGATTTTCAAATGGACGACAAAAGCCAAAAAAGATTTTGAGCTTATAAAGGAGGCTATTTCTTCTGCCCCTGTGTTGGTGAACCTCGACCTATCAAAGAATTTTATTATGTACATTTTTGGTGGTGGCAATAGCATCGCCACTATACTTATGCAAAAATATGATGAAGATAAAAAGGAGTCTCCTATTGCCTTCTACTCACGAACCTTAAAAGAATACGAGGTGAAGTACAACTTTATAGAAAAGCAGGCCTTTGCTAATGTCAAAAGACTTAAAAAGTTTCGACATTTGATATCATATAATAAGGTGATTGTTTGTGTACCACATCCTAGTGTGCGGGAGTATATCATGGAGGGAGAAATCATAGAGAAGAGAGCTAATTGGATCACCAAGATCCTAGAATATGATATTGACGTCAGACCTATCAAGACTGTCAAAGGAAAGGGTCTGTGCGAGTATCTCGCTGAAAACAGTGAACCAGTGATAGAGCTCGAAGCTTTGAAACCTGTGTTATTGAACGAAGAAAGTTTTCATGGTGACTAGCTTGAGGATAGAATAAAATTCATGCAGACGGGAAGGTATCCAATCAATCTACCTTCTTTCAAAAGGCGTTTCTATCATTTACAAAGTAGTAATTATGTTCTCATGGAGGGTATCCTTTTTAAAATAAATTTTAATGGTGTCCTGCTAAGGTGTGTAAATGAGGAGTAGGCCAAGAAAATATTGGATCAATACCACAATAGCCTGGCTAGAGGACATTTTTCTACAAGGACCACGACAATTAAAATTATATGTGCTAGTTATTTTTGGCCAACACTTTTCGATGATGCGCTTTTACAAATTAAGTCTTACAATGAATGTCAGTTTCATGTCAGAAAGAGAAGGAATACTACTATGCCATTAAGGCCTATAGTAGTAGAAGATCCTTTTGCTCAATGGGGTTTAGATTTCATTGGAATGATTAACCCTTTCTCCTCAGCCGGACACAAATGGATATTGACAGCAGTGAACTACTTCACTAGGTGGGCAGAAGCAATGCCATTGAAAAATGCAACTGAAGTGGAGATTGTTAATTTCCTGGAGGATTAGTAGCCAAATTTGGCCCACCCAAAAAAATCATTTTTGATAATGCTAAAGCATTCCTCGGCTCGAAGATGAGCCAGTTCACATTAAAGTATGGGGTTTTCCTAAAAACCTCTTCTATATATTATCCCTAGGGGAATGGCCTCACAATGTCTACAAATAAAAACCTCATCAAGTTAATTAAGAAGATAGGCTTGGAACACCAGAGAGAATGGCATAGGAACCTCTGGACAACGCTCTGGGCAGATCAAATCACGCCCAAATAGATACTAAAGACATCTCCTTATGTGATGGTGTTCGGAAAGGAGGCATTGCTGCCTATCACCATGGAAATCCCTACCCTGCAGTTGCTTAAATCTCTAGAGATTGAAAAAAATGGAGCAATGGAGGTAAGGTTTTTTAAGCTACTCGAGGTACAGGAAAAAGAGAGCACGTCATTGAGGCGATGAATAGCCACCAGCAAGTGGTAAAGAAATGGTTTGATAAAACAGAGTTAGATCAAGAGTTACAACATGGAGACTTGGTGCTCAAGTTCAATGAGCATGGTTCAAAGCCTGACCAACATGGGAAATTTGACAATCTTTGGGAAGGGCCTTTCAAAATTATTCAGTGTAAATAGTTCAACTCTTTCGAGTTGGAAGACATGGAAGGTAACACCCTAAGTATTCCAGTTAATGGAATACATCTTAAAAAAATTCATTGATTCCGCTTGTGTGATGGCTTTGTAAATTGTACATATGTACTTTTTTTTCTACTTTAAGTTTTGGGTCCTCTCAGTGCTTCATAAATAACAGCAATAGTGCAAGAAATTGAAAGAAAAATTGTAAATGGACCGAGATTTCTGAAAAACATAAGTATTATATATATCGGCTGAAAATTTACAATTATATAAGGTAGAGACCAGTGGCCTTGTATCGATATATACATATGTCCACTATGAAGCAGAGCTTGAAAAGTGAAAAAGAAAAATTAGGGACCATTTTAATTCTCAGATTATCAATGGAAGGGACCAGCAATTGCAGCAAATGGCGGCGCGAGATCAGGGAACACCATTCTCTCAAAATCCTTGTACCACTAGAGGTTTTGGAATGGTTCAATATAATGAATCCACATGAGGAAGTAGCAGCCGGCGCGGACCTTGGTGCGGTGCTCCTCATGAGTCTCCATCCTGAAGCCAAAGAGGAAGGGCTTGGTGGCATTGGTCCTCCATGCAGTTGCAACAGACATAGGTTGCAAACCGAGAGGATCCCATGATCAAATTGAGCAGCATGCACTATCTGCTCCAGTCCTCTGAGGTAGCATCGAGGGAACACCTGCTTCGTCAGCTTCAAGATCTTGCACTTGGAGACGCTGATATCCAGCAGTGAGGCAAAAAAATGGGAGCAGATGCTAGTGTTTACCTGGTACTGTTCCTCATACTCTACACAATCTTTGCCAAGAACCCACTTAATTGCCTTCACATAAAGTAGGTTTTTCATGCCTGTCATGCATTTTAAGCGCCTGCATCTAATTTTTCCCAAGAAGGTAGCTTGAGTCTTTTTGCAGACTAACCTTATTGGCATTTCCATGCTACTTACTATTTTGGCCCGAAAAATGAAATTGCTAAGATAAGAAATGTTTGCTAAGCTAGGAATGCTAGGAAGTATTGTGATTTGCAATGCTACTAACGGTCCTATTTATAGACTGTCTGGGGCTCACCTGATGAGGCAGGCCATAATTACAACTGAGCTGAAGTGTGTTGTTAGGCCTCATTTTTTAGTGTTGCAAAATGTGAGGTGATGGGAATATGTAAGAACAGTTGCAACTTGCTCTGTTCAAGTTGCCAAATTCATACAAAATTGGCCAGGTGCCAGCATGAGGAGCTACCATTCCATCCGAATAATGGAAAATCATAAAAATTAGGCTGTTGGGGGATGCGTCGTAGTACGTTCAAGAAAATTAGTAAATGCATAAAGCTCTCAAAGGGTTTTCTTGGTGATTCGTTCAAGAAAATCATGTGCCACCTGATGTGAAAATCCATCTATTAAATATAGAGAGCATTTTGGTAGGTTGGCGATCTTTTCGCATGCATGAAAGGCTGGTGACACATATGGAAACTAGGTATGAATGGCTGGCATGTACCCTTCTTGGCCATTTTTCATGAAGATCAAAAAGCAAGTTAGACATGCAAGGCACATTTATTGCAAAGAGTTATCTAAAGATAAAAAAACTAAGGCATTCACAAAAGAGAAAGAGTGTTTTAGAAAACTAAGCCGTTTGCAAATTTTTTCCAAAAATTTCTTGCAAATACAGAGAAAATGGTTGAGATTTCAGAGAAGTGAACATAGGTCCTGGCCCCAACGAGTATAGTTGAGCAAATGAAGAGTGTTCCCTACATACAACTCTATGACAAGGAGTCTTATGCTACTCCAGGAATCCCTACAAAGCCTTGTTGGCCTTTCACCAGTCCGATGGACCAAAGAATATTGAATGCAATCCCTCATAGAGATCAAGCTTTAGTTGCAGAGGATTGGGATAATGTCTTTGATCCCGAGCTATCCCATAATCCTAAAAGCCTTAGGGAAGTCGCATGCGAGAAAATGAAGAATGCAACAAACCCTTCCAACAAGTGTCTATGGTTCTATGGGCTTCCCCTATACATGGTTCCCTTGGCACACCCTTGCCGAAAAATCATGGCAGCATGCGCAGTAGGCTTTGACCCAAACACTGGAGTGATAAGAAATACTAATTTCAGGGTAGTCATCAGCCCTGAAGCTATTTAGGATATGTTGTGCTTCTCCCTCCCCTTGACCCGAGATGTTGAGATTTTTGAGGTAAACATGATGCATGAGAAGTGGAGAGGGCTCCGAACGGTGCCACAATTTTACCACACTGAAAATGCTCAACTAAAAAATACTTCAGCACCATCCAAATTTTCTTTTGGTCTGAAGGCTCTAAAAGGTGGGTCTTCTTTTGTCGCTTCTATGCTGGTGTTGGTGTGTGGTCTAGATACAGACATGCACATTTTCGAGTTCCAAATGTGTCTCAGCTTTATGTTGAGGAAGAACAACATGCCCCTATTTCTGGATTTGGTAGCAGCTGCAGGATTTCTAGGTCAGTTCTAGGTTTAGGTATTCCTCATTCCTGGCTTACTTGTTATTACACCAGAATTCAGATTACTTTTTGACATTTATGTCTCTGGCTATTTTTGACGAAGGTAGCCTAAGGAAGCCAAATTCGACATGGACTCCTGTTATGTCGAAAACCTTTGATTACTATGCGTTTTCAGATTTATTCTTAACCCCAACTCTACGGGCTTTGGATAGAGCTAGGATCAACATGACCATGTGCATATCACCCCGACAAAAGTCCTGGTTGGGAAAACTTGTACCACCCTATGACTGGTTCTTTGGCGTGGATTTCACCATACTCCACATGCAAGGTTTCGCCTGGGAGCCCTTCTGGCTCCCTTGTTTTCTTTTTGATGGAGTGCTGGCCCTGGAAGCAATGAGGCCGCTATGTACTATTGATAATGATTACTGGGTAGGGAAACATTTAACCTCCTATTTTCTATTGCCAGTGATGTTTCGTTCTATTTCATTGATCAAGAAAAGGACTTCGAAGATTGATACTTCACAGATTCTTCTTTCAAAGTTGGGTCATCTTGGGTTGGTGTTTATAAATGACACCTCACAATACAACCCTGGAAATACTTTATTGGAGGTTGGTATAAGAATCCCACATCAGCCTCGACCATTTTGGGACCCTCAGAGAAATGTTGAGCAGGGGAATTTAAGGTTATATGTAGGCCTTGAACATTTTCCTACTGATGACATGCGACTGCCATGGCTGAAGTTCTACTACATAGTTGGGAGGGCCAATCCAAATCATAAGATCAATCAAACCCTGAGCACCCAATTGCAAAGGCTCGAATGGTGTGCTGAAAAAATTTGAAACTTCTAGATCTTCTGAAAAGAGATTAAGGCAACCACCAAGCTTTACGAAGAGGTGGCCCTTGATGAAAAATTTGATGACCTCTAGGAGAGCGTGCATCCAGATGTTGAAAATTCTCTAAACCCTTCAACATCCATGCAAAATTATAGAAGGGAAGAGATTGCCACGAAGCTTGGGGAGGAAGTAACTCAAAATCCCCCTACCATCGCCGAGAATCCAATGCATGAGAAAGATACTGGTAAACAACTTGTGCAATAGGAGGATTCACATGCACAAATGTCGGAGCCAGCCAACTCCTCTAAATCAACAAGGAAGTGGGTAGGGACTACTAGTGGTAGAAGGTGGGTCATTGTTGACCTTGATGATTCTCTAGAGGAAAAGTGACAATGAACCGAAGAATCCAGTGGAGAAGAAGAGCAGCCGATGGAGGAGGCGGTTGAATCATCTGCAGCTCCCCACGAGCCTTAGGTAACATTTCTTCCCTCTTCTCTGTCTACAATGTCTCTAGTCTCTTCTTTGTTTTCCCCTTCTTTTTCATCTATTCCAATTTTCTTTGTTGTTGGATATCTTAGGCAGACAAGTCTTACACCTCCTGGTTTCCCACTTTTGTCCTCTGCATTTCATCCTTTACCCGAAGCACAATTTGGTGTCAGTGCTGGGCTCATGAGCCAACAATTCTTATCCCTAGGGCCCAAACTTTCATTTGGCACATCTCTAGCCTTTCCCTATAGCGTATTATTATCCTCTTCGGGTGGCCATTTCATTCCACCATTCTCTTTAGCCATTATAACAAGGCCCAACAAAACTTCTAATGTGCCAAGTACACTATCGTTCTTGTTTGCCATCCCTTAGGAGTTCCATTTTGTTGGTGGCCTGGGTATCCCTACCGAGGAATATTTTTCATAGGTTGATGCAAACAAGAGTGCCCAAGCTAATCGTATCAATAAAATAGGACAAAATGACGCGACTAGGCAGGCATAGCCTCTTTTGCAAACTGTATTCAATGAGAGCTAAAATTCATTGATGTTTACAAAAATCACTCCCAATGTGATTAAACTGGTAGGAGAAATGCTACTGAGTGATTACTTTGTAAATGCTATCAGGCTAGAATTGTAGCAGGCCCGCCCCCAAGATAAGGTTGAGCTAATGGAGGAGACCCAGAAAATCGTGACCACCGATTACCTCAAGCTTAATTGCTAGGTGAAGAAAAAGGATGATTAGATATCGGAGCTCAAGGGTAAGGTCGAAATCTAGATGATTAAGTTTAAAGCCCAGGAAAATGAAATAAGTCACCTTGAGAAGGAGAGGAGAGCTTTCGAAAGCCAAATCAAAGCGCTGCAAGTTATGAGCACAGAGATCGTTCCAACTCTCCAACATGAGGTCGAGCAAAGCCGAGCGAGGGAGGAAAAAGTCCACACTGCATCCATGCAGCTAAGTGAAGGAATGAAGGAGCTCTGAGAAAGCACGGATGCTGAAATTAATGAAATGAATGCCACTTTGGAGTTGGAAATTCAAAACGCAAAGTGGGACGAATTGGCCCTAGAAGAAAAAGAAAAAGAGCTTTTCACTCTAAAGGAGCAGGTGTCCACATTGGATAGAAACTTGTTGGAGCTAAAGGCAAATTTGAGCAGTAGAGAAGCAAAGTTGGCTATCCTAAAGACCCAACCTCTTGCGGCCCAGATGAGCTCTTTGGAGATTGCCAAAGAGTTGTATGCATCATACTGGGACAAGGTGAAGGAATTGTTCCTTACTCTTCAACCCACCCTAAAATTCATGGCGCAAGTGGCTAGCCTTTGTGGAACAGTAAGTGAAACAATACAGCAGATTCAGGAGGTTAGGATTTTATTGGGAAAGTTGTATACTAGTTCCGATGAAGCTTTGAGTAGCATGGGCATAAGCATCCTCATCTCTATGCACGAGGCCATTCAACAAGTGGCAGAATGCAAGGCCAGGTTGAACCAGGTTACCAGTGACATGCGGGTGAAATTTTCTCTTTTAACTCAGAGAGGCCTCCCTTCACCCTTCATTGCAGATCAGGTGGTAGCAGGTGTGGAACACATTGTTGCTATGATTGAGGAGAAGAAGCAGGACCTTTCTGTCTTCCAATATTTTGATCAATCTCCGACTGCCGAGCAAATTGAGGGGATAGTGCCAGTTGGCATAGCTCTTCTTCCAATTGGAATTGGAAATGGAAGTATTAGGTGGATTGCCTTTGAAGGCAATTATCGATCTCAAGCTGGCTCATGAGAATCTGCAAGCTCTCTCTATGCCATCGAATGAAGTCTAGACCAGTCTACAGGCTTCCCTCTCAAGGTTGTGAGCAATTTTGGGATGCTGAACCAAATTTTCTGGGGTTCTTCATTCCACGAGCGAAATGCCCGTGTGAGTTGCCAAACTGTTTCACAAAAACTGCCAAGCCTTTGCGGTTTTTATTTTTATCTTTGTGGCTATGCCTTACTTTACAATTGCTCATTGGCCTCGGTGTGATCCACATGCCTTCCTTGTGAAGCTTTCTACTTTTCATATCGCTTCACCTTTCGTTGATCTCCATCTGCGTGTCGTGTGGCTTTCTCTAGTTTCTTTCCGAACTGGGCCCGCCTTGTACTTTCTTTTGCTTGGCATGCTCCATGTGGCTCCCTCTCAGAGCTTTTCACTAGGCATTCCTTCATCTTTTTTTTGAGCTCTGTCTACATGACACGTGGCAGTTTTTGCTACATTAGTTACCTTGGAGTTGCTATTGTGCCTTTTGTACTCGCCTACTGCCGCGTTTTCTTCTATGGTGTTGTGTGTTCTTTTTTCTTGATGTGTGGTTTTCCATTCCTTGTAGTGGCTTCTCTGGCATGCTCCTGGGTGATCTATGTTTGTTGTGGTGGCTCGAGGTGATCTTGGCTGTCAGGTTTTGCTCGCGGTTTTCCTTCTCTTGGTGTGTTTCAGGCGGTGGACTGGCCTATAAATTCGGCCATGTTTCCCTTTATTAGGTTGTTGATTAAGTTGCAAAAAACTCTTGAGCACTAGGAAGAATCCTTTGTAATAGTTTTATTTAATTTGAAGACTCTAGACTATGCCAAATCAATTCGGCCTTTCTGTTTTTCATGCATTTAGTAACACTATTGGTCTGTGTTGTTATCTTCTTTTATTGTATGAATTCTTGTTCTTCAACTTTTATAATATTTCATAGCTCAATGAATACAGATCATATTTCCTTGACTCCTCTGTGTTAGCTAAGGTTATGCTAGATTATGCTATGCAAATTAGAAGGTATTTGTTACATTTCGAGTGCTTTTGAGAAATTTTACTTAATAAACAACATTTTGGTGGTTCGGGCCTTTGCACTCTGCACTGTGCTTTGGTAATTTTGTCTATGATTTTGGCGCATCGCCTATAATGTAGAATTTTTATTTCTCTATCTTTCTAACCTTTTACCTCCCCCCACTAAATGAAGAGACGGCTTCGATAAAACCCCGGAGGTCACTTAGCTAGTGCACAATGTCACCCAATAGCTAAGTTTCCTATGAGACTGCTGCTACATGCAAAATACTACATCAACACCAACATAGGCACAAAGGAACACACTCGTGGATAATATATGAAGCCAAAATCAGATCGCAAACATACACCATCAAAGACATAAAAAGAAAATCGAAAAAGTAACAAAAAATAAAAAAGGAAAATTCCACGGATCAAGCTTCGACTGGTCATCCAATGCGGTGGGCCGAGTCTAGTCTAAAGATGGTTTGCAAGTGGAACGCGTTGTCCACTATGCAAACAAAATGCACGTTCACAAGGGCTAGTGGGAGCTAGCTTCCCACTAGGTGAGCCTCAATAAGTCCATACCAATGTCATACCCCCATGACTATGATAAGGAAAAAAATGTATTCTCATAAAGGGTAGTGAATTTAGTTGTACACTAGGTGAGCCCCAAGAAGCCATATGCAATCCATACTTCCATGACTTTATTAAGGCACAAAACACAACACAACAATAATGAGGGATGTTCAAAGGGATTTTTCTTTGTTCGTACGAGGTCTCATCTTAGGGAAAATTGTGCTTAATGTTTCCAAGAGAGGATAAGTCAAATAAATATCACACTCTTGAAGGAAATCAAACCCAATGACACCACCATGAAAAGGACACATCACAGGAAGAAAGAAAATCGCACAATGAAACATGAGTCTCGATGTATGCCCCCACTTTAGAGCAATTGCTAACACCATTTCACTTTGATAAATTGTTTTAAAGTAGAAGAATACATGAGAGCTTATTCAGAAATCCCTATGCCAAGTCATATGTTTCCGATAAGCTACATCATACAATAGAATAAAAGGGTTTCCCCCAAAAGATAGTATGTTGTATGTGAGCCAACTTAAGGCACATCGCCCACATTCCAAGCTTTCTCTTATATGTACATGAAAGGTAGTGAACTAGCCAAAAGTGACAATGACAAGTGACATACGAGAAAAAGGTTATCAAACCCCTTGGCCCCACTCAGTGCAAGATAAGGATGAGACAAAATGAGAAGAGGAACTACGTTCTTCCACCTAAGAGAGAGCACCATACTCCTTAATATGCTGAATTTTATAACCTAAAGCCTTACATTCATTAGTAGCATGACCATGAACTCGATGATATGTGCAAAATGAACTCTTGTAGTATAATTGCTTTCATTTTCTTGGAGGGAGATACATCAAATGAGATTGGAGGAGTCTCATCAAGATACTCTCTTAGTCAAAAGTAGAAGATGTTGCTTTGTTTGCTCAAGATGTCATACACACACTAAATTATTTGGGTTTGGATGAAAATGCAGATAAGGGAAGTAAACCTAGGTATTTCTTGAAAGAGTATAGTATGTCAGATTGCTTTGTATGTTCATTGTATCCATGTGTAGGAGGTGTTGGAACTATGAAATTTAAAAAAAATTCATTAACCCTTCATGATTATTAGTCTGCCAAAAAGGTTCATAATACAGACATAAAATCCTCACATAGCATTTTTTACCAAAATCCAATTTATATTTTGCCATAAAGCCCCATAAATTTTATCTGCCATTAAATATTTAAAATATGAAAATATCGACATAGGTTGATGCAGGTCTCATCGATGATAATATACATATCCTCAATATATCGACAAGATATCAGAAGGGTCATACCGATAAAGTTATACACCAAAAGAATGTGGGTTTGTATTTCTTATTGGCAAGACAAAAGGTATCGGCGTGACGATGTAAGGTCATATCAAGCTAGGATACCTTTTACCGATTGGAGTAAAGTAAAGTTTATTGGAGAGACTTTGGTCATCGGAGAGAGATTTCAAAACACTGCCTGAAGCATTATTGGTCTTGCTAATAAAGCAAAGGGAGGACTCACTCCATGAAACAAATGATATCGGGGAAAGTTCAGAAAGTCTTATCGACCCCTCGGGTTACACTGATAGAACTGAGCATGTGGAGATAAAAGGTGTCGAGAAGACAATGCGCGTGGTCTCGTCGAAGAAAATGTGTATCAGTGAGATATGTCTCAGCAAGGAGATCTAGGAGACATTACAATGAGTATCATTTTGTCGACAGGACAAATGATTGGTCTCGATGACATAGGTCGATAAAGTGAACATCTCGGTGAGACAAAGAGCTTTCAGAGTAAGGTGAAGAACCATTGGCCCAATTCATTAAGTCTAGGTGATAATTGCTTCGATGAAGGTCATGGCGATAGAAAAACAAAAATGAAAGAAACTATCAGGGAGACTTGTGATGTCAGGGAAACTGCAAGACATCTTAGTGGGTGGGTGAACGTTGAACAGGCGGATCGGTCAGAGATTTGAAATGTCTTGCCGATATGATCCCTAATGTGACAGTGATAATTTTGAAAAACTTGCAGCAGTCATGTCTCAGTAAAAACATTAGTGGTGCCATGAAGCGTAAAATATTTTTCATATTAGGTTACGCTCAATTGAAATCATTGTTGCATGGAATCGACAAGCTCAACATAGAGAAGGTGATGGAGGTATACACAGGATCAAGATACAATTCTGATGATGAAACATTAATGATTTGGGCCTTGTATCCTCCTCACAAGAAGTCAATTGTTATTGATACTGAGAAGGCATTCAGACATGTCATGCCCCTGAAGGCAGGAGAGGTTGATCCTGTTGCAATTGCAGACATTGGGATAAATATAGCCAAGTTGAATAAAGCCTAGATCCAAGCATTGATCTCCGAGAGAGAGATGTATAAAACCAATAATGAGAGAATGAATGTCTAAAAGACTTGGTGGGTGTTGTAACAAGGCGAATGAAGATGCTCACCCAAGGTGAGAGTTTACAAAAAAAAGACCATTAGGAAGGGTCAACTACATACTCTGAAGGGAAAATGGATGCACTTGCTGCAATAATCAAAAGGAGGCATATCGTTTTAACCACTTGGTTAAATAAACTTTGGGGAAAACATTCACAATACATGGATGCAATAAAAGAGCACAAGAGAGTGGATAGCAGAATCCAGGAAAAATTTGAGGAATTGGAGCAAAAGGATACTCCTAGTAATGCAAAGATTGAAAATGCTAATTGTATCATGGATAGGCACAAGGATTTCTTTGAGTAATTACAAGGGGATGTGCAGTGATTGATAGAAGCCACCGAAAACAGATTGACTAAGTTATGTGATGATGAAGGAAAAATGAAAGAACTGACTACATGGAAAAGCGAATGTGAAACGATACTCCAAGAGATGTTGAAGAAAACCACTACGAAGGACATAACGTTGGATGAAGCATCTAAGTAGAAAGACTGAATGATGATAATGGAGATTGTGATCCACGATGCGTTGGGAGATGTTGATACTCATGAGCGCCAAGATTATACAGAGAATATGTCTGTAGTTCATTTGTGGCTTAATAAAAATTTGTTAATGATAAACTTGTTAACATTTTATGCTTAAGAATTTTCGAAAAGGTACATCCTTTTGCACACTAATGTATAAATATTCATGGTTGGATAATAGAAAGAGGTAGAAGAAAGTAGAATTAGAATAGGATATACTGTTGTAAGCATTATATTTTTAGAAATGATGACATTCAAGGAGACTATGTTGCATGTATGAATTTTGAAGAAGATAATGAAAGACTGTTGATTTAGTGGCTTCATTCTGGTATCAATTGTTTGCTGGATTCCTGCGATTATTTGATTGTCTCCAATCTGATTTTTCCTGATTGTTTAAATTGAAGTATCAAGTATATATTCGATTTATCAGTACACATTTGTTGTTTCTGTGTGATTTGGTTTATTAGATTCTTTAAAGAAGAATTAAAATCCCTTTCAATCAATTGCAATAATCTAGGAATGTTATTTGGATCAGTAAGAATAATCAAATAATTAGATTTGATATTCTACCTCAAGTAGGGTTTATCAATTACATCCTTGCATGTTTATACCGGTTATAAACTCATAATTGTATGCCAAATGATTAGAGAATTTTCTAGATAGAAACCACTCATTAAAGGCTTTCATTTGTCTTTGTTTTACCCAATAAGGAATTGATCTCGCTTATTTACATTACATTAGTTTTATTCATTTCATTTGACATCTCTTAATTGAACATATTAATTCATACCTTGATATTGCATATACAATTTATACCAAAGTAGGATCATATCTTTCCACTATTAAATTTCCATTTGTGGATAGTTATATCAAGTAGGAAACTTAAATTCAACATCTATGTTGCTCATATAGGTGCACTAGCCTAGGTTTAGCAGAGCCTTAAGAGTAGAGGGTTCAACCATATTGGTTGGCCTTGTTAGTTGACCAATAATGTAGTGAGAGTTTGGCAACCTCTCGTGGTTCATTCAAACCAACATTTTTGAGACCTAATGAATTGGCGACTCTGCTAGGAAAAACTAGAGAATTGTCTAGTAGTAGACAACCTTTCCATATAAAGTCACTAAAGAAAACCATAATTGAAATTTGAAAGAAATCGACTCTGCTAGGTAAAATAACCACAAAATCTTTTCTCACTTTTAGAAAAAGTGGGTGGCAACTCTGAATGAATAAAAACATTGAGGCTGATAAAATAAAATATAAACCAGAAAGAAGTTATCCTAGAGTCCAGACTATCACAGTTACTTGCAACATGCAAGGAAGAAGTTCTTTGTAAAGAGAAAGTGATGGTCCTGATGATAAAGGAAAGTCAACTTACAAAAACAATCAGGGCAAGAAAGTATTTAATGACTTGGACACAACAGCTAAAAAAAAAGCATCAAAACTATTGCTGGAAACACATAACTCATATGAAACACTTGCAAATGAAGAAATCCCACCTAAAGAGCTCCACACTCCTGAGGGGAGGAGAAATCCTTCCCACTGAGTAGACCTTGAGAAGGCTGACGAGCACATGGCGGAGTTTGAAGCTAGAAAAAGGAGAGAGTATGAAGATGAGAAAAGAGTAGGACTCTGTGAGGAAGGTCTTGAGTATGATGAGACATCTAAAGAAAATTGTGAACTTATGGCACGAGATGAAGAAGATACACAGTAGGAGAAAATGAGGCAACATGTAGAAAAATTAAGGGTAGAGTATGAGCAACAACTTCAAGCAATGGGAGAATTAAGAAAGATGAAGTTACACAAAGCTCAAATCAAAACACCAATGGTTGATTCACCCAAATATACACCCCCCCATAAGAAAAACAATATAAAGCCACCAAATTCCCCTCAATCCCACCAAAATCAGCCTAGAAATCAATATAGAAACACAAATGCTCCACCACAACACAAAAATATTCAGCCACCACCTCATCAACAGTATGTACCCCCACAAGGCCCACAATATATGGAAAATAATAACCCACTCTACCACCATCAGCATTTGCAAAATCCCCCTCCACAATGCACAACCATGATTAGAAAATTTGATCTTGCTTGATTTCAGATCTACCCCCTGGGCAACAATTGGAGGAACTTAGTCCCTAAATTCATAGGAAGTAATGCAGTTACAACTGAGGAACATCTGAGAAATTTTAAAGCAGTCATTCAAGACTTAGACATGTAGTATGAGGATGTACAAATGAGACTATTTATGATGTCACTGATTGAAGATTCTAGAGATTGGTTTAACAGTCTACCAACTACATCCATTTATTCCATTCAGGTGTTTCAAGAATAGTTCCTTCAACAATATGGGAATCAGTGTGCATCAAAGTTTTTCTTGCATGAGTTAGTGACTATCCAAAAACATCGGAATGAGTCAGCCTTTGATTTTAACCAAAGGTTTGTTAAATTACATAATAAAATACCTCAGGCATCCAAGTTGGTTCATCATGTTGCGTTGAGTATCTATTTGAAAGCCTTTGACCCCAAGACCAGATATGAATTGAGGAACAGAGGTACTACAAATCTAGCTGAGGCCCAGAAGATAGCCTTAACTATTGAAAATAATAGCAAAGCTGTAGGGATGTTTTCTAAAAGGGAAAACCCTAGGGTTCCCCAATATGCTCCCCCAAATAGACAAGAGAACACTTATAGGAATGAAAGACCAAGGTTGCATGACATGCCTTATAATACCAATTGGAAAGATGGGAAGCCAGTAAGTGATAGGCCAAGAAATAAAGAAACACCAGATCCATTAAAAGGGACATATATGGTAGATAAAAGTCCCTGGTGGTCAGTTTGTTATGCACCACATTCCCCTGAACATTGTGTAACAGCTCAGTCAGTACCAGAAGAAGACACACTAGAAAATGATGGTGGTGAAGACTAGAATGTCTACCTAACTTCCCACACTCTTAACTCTTTGGAGCAGGAGTATGCCTCTTCAAAGGAGGAAGGATGTGAATATAACGTCGATCATCAAAAATACAATGTTCACATGGCAGAGTAGCATGTTTTCTCTGATCATGAAGAAAATGATAATGAGTGAGATCCCCCTATTGCATCAAGTCTGACAAATAGATGCAATATAAGAAGACCAAGTGAAGAAGAGATTAAAAGGTTGACAATAGCAGTAGTGGAAGAATCCAAAAAAAAATATCATTTGAGAAACAAAATGGTGAATAGAGATGAGGGTGTCCCAAGAGGGATATTTATAAAAAATAAAAAGGCATCAGATGAGACATCAAAAGGGACTGATGATAAATAACTAGACAAAAGAGAACAAAAGGGATCTCCTAAGGAGGAAAGTAAGAAACTTCCCATTGAGAAGCAAAAGCCAGGTCAAACATCCAAAAGGGAAAAGGAAGAAAACAAAGGAGAATGCACTGAACCTAAAAGGACGATCAGAACTGAAGGTACATCCTTTGATTTTATACAAGCTTTATCTTAATTAAAAATGTTTTTCCCATTAATTGAAATGATGAAAATCAAGGAATATAGGGAAACCACCATACAATTAATTTCTAATGGAAATCAAAATATAAGCCCGGAAAACAAAGAGGTCTCTGAAAAAAATAATAAAAGGAAGGAGGTAAAAATCCCAGAGGCCTTCCTAATGAACACACCGCAGATTGACCCATTCTTCACCACTTTACTCATAAACGAAAAACTAGTAATAAATTGCATGATAGACTCGGGTGCCTCCATGAATATCATGCCAGTAGGCGTGATGAAGCAGCTCAGTTTGTGGATAGATGTGGAAGGACGTAAATGCTACGCCATGGATAGCAAGCCTATCCCAGTTGTGGGAATAATGAAGAATGTGGAAGTAAGATTAGCAACTTACCCACAAGCTTCTTACACTATTGACATAACTGTAATTGACACATCTCCCTAGTTTGGAATACTTCTATCAAGATAGTGGACTACTGTAGTAGGAGGAAATGTATAGTTTGACTTATTATATGCCACCATACCAATGAATGGAGAAGAGGTAAAATTGTATAGATAACCTAGAATGAATCAAATTGTTGAATATGCTCCTCAAGAGCCACTGAATTGCTTCTGTCATGTTGATTTGGGAAGTTTTAGAGTGGAACTATCTCAACCTGAGTTGGTAAGCAAAGATCCAATTGATAAAAATATTTTTGAAAATCAACAAGGTATATGGAAGATGTACTTCGATGGAGCATGCAGCCAAGAGGGTAATGGAGCTGGTATAGTTTTTATATCACCTGATGCTTCAATTTTCAAATATTAATTTTTTTTAGTATTTGAATGTACAAACAATGTAGCAGAATATGAAGCTGTGTTAACAGGATTGAATCTAGCTTTAAACACAAGATTAAACTCTTGACAATTTTTGGGGACTCAGAGTTGGTTGTATCTCAGATCAGATCAAAATATGTAGCAAAAAATAAAAGACTGAAATAGTACAAAAATGCAATATGGGACACAATTGAACTATTTACTGCTTTCTCCATTGATTGGGTGGACAGATCAAAAAATATAATGGCAAACTTCTTGGTGAATGTAGCACTAAAACAAGATGATATCACACTAGCAGGAGTGTCCCAAGTTGAGTTCAAAGAAGGACCTATTGTGTCAGATAATGTATATAGTTGGAAGGTTTTTAATGATGACACTGATCTTTTAAAATTTCTTCATTGTGTAGACTAGTATGAAGCTCAGGAAATTGATTTTGATGCCTTTGTGGAAGAGATAGATGGAGAACAAATAGTATTTAGAAAGAAAATCCTACAGCTTAAGACTAATAAACTTCCCAAGGGGTTAGTGGCATTTGAAATAGTATATGATGGGAGTGATCGATCCCTTATGAAACAAACACCAGTCAAAAGGGAAGATATTGAAGAAATAAACTTGGGAACCAAACTTTCACCAAGGAAGGTATATATTGGGAAGAAGATAAGCCCTACTACCTAAAGGATGGTGATTTCATTGTTAAGAAAGTATAAACATGTGTTTGTATGGTCTTATGAGGACCTCAAGGCATATAGGGAGGATTTATTTCAACATGAAATCCCATTAAAAGCAGATGCAAAGCCATTTAGATAGAAACAAAGGCCCATTAACCCCACACTGGAACCAAAAATGCAGGAGGATTTGGCCAAAATTAGAGACAGGGGTATCATTAAACCTGTCAGGCATTCAACATGGGTGTAAAACCTTGTTCTTGTTAGAAAGAAAAATGGAGATATCAGACTATGTGTAGATTTCAGAAATTTGAATGTAGCATCTCTCAAAGATAACTACCCATTTCCTAACATGGAAGCCATACTGCATAAGGTAACCGGGTGTGAGATGCTATCTATGATGAATGGCTTTTCTGGTTATAACCAATTTAAAGTCAAGGAATGTGAGCAGTACAAAATAGATTTCACTACCCTATAGGGAGCATATGTATATGTTAGAATGCCTTTTGGTCTTACTAATGCAGGAGCAACCTTTCAAATGGCTATGGACTTAGCATTTTCTGACCTGATCAATGCTATAATGGTGGTGTATCAAGATGACCTTACGACTTACTCAAAAAGGGCTGAAGATCATATAGGGCATCTTGAAAAAATATTCATTAAAGCTTTAGAATATGGCATTATTTTGAACCCTAAGAAATGTCATTTTGCTATTACAGAGGGAAAACTCTTAGGAAACATTATGTCAAAAGAGGGAGTTAGGATAGATCTTGAGAGAGTTGAGGCTATAGATAAGGTTCCTATCCCTAAAAATGTGAAATCCATCCACTCATTCTTTGGGAAAATTAATTTTGTTAGGAGGTTTGCGTCCAACTTTGCTGAGATTGTCAAACCCATATCAAAAATGTTAAAGAAAGGAAAAAATATTGAATGGACCCCAGAAGCATTAGAAGCCTTCGTATCCATGAAAAGAGCCATTAAGGAAGCTCCTGTTCTCAATTCTCCTGATTTCACAAAACATTTTCAAATATTTTCATTTGCTTCCCTACATATAATAGCTGTTGTCATGTTACAAAAAAATGAGGATGTTCATGAGCAACCTGTATCTTTCTTTAGTAAATCTTTACAAGGATTAGAATTGAAGTATGACATAATGGAAAAACAAGCCTTTGCATTTGTAAAGGCCACAAAAGCTTTTAGGCTGTATCTTGTTGGAGCCAAAGTATTTGCATATGTTCCTCATGCAGCAGTCAAAGACATCTTGAAAAAATCAAAAGTGACAGGGAAAAGGTGCAAGTGGATTAACAAAATTCAATAATTTGATATGGAAATACAGATCACTAAATTGGTAAGAGGCCAAGGATTGGCCAGATTAATGGCAAAAACAAACATTGAGGCAAATCAAATCTGCAATGTACAAGAAGAAGGAAATGCAATTGCAAGTATTGAGCATACACCTTGGTACACAGACATCATGCATTACCTTAGGAACACAAAATGCTCAGAAGGATTCAATGATAATCAGAAAAGAACTTTAAAACTACAGGCTTCTAAATATGTATTTATAGAAGGAAATTTATTCTGAAAAAACAGAGATGGAATGTTCTTGTTATGTTTGGATGAGTCACAAGTTGATCATGTTCTAAAAGAAATGCATGAAGGAGTCTATGGAGGGCATTATTCAGCAAAAACAACTACACATAAAATCCTCAAGGTAGGTTATTACTGGCCAAAAGTTTTTAATGATTCATTTTCATATGTAAGGAAGTGTGAAGCATGCCAAAAGTTCTCAAGGAAAATGAAGTATCATGGAGCTCTATCACTCATACCTATGCAGGTTGAAGCCCCTTTTCATTAGTGGGGGATTGATTTCATTAGGGAAATACAAGAGAAATCAAGTGGAGGACATAGATGGATACTAGTGGCCACTGATTACTTCACCAAATGGGTGGAGGCAATCCCAACCAAGCAAGCAACAAGTAAAGTTGTAATCAACTTTTTAATGGATAGAATTATTACTAGATTCGGTACACCATTGAGAGTGATTACAAATAATGGCATGTGTTTCAGGTCTGATGAGTTCAAAGAGTTTTGTAGGACATATGGCATCAATGTTTCTTATTCTGCCCCATATCATCCACAAGCCAATGGTCAGGAAAAATCTAGCAACAAGAGTCTTTTAAAAATCATAAAAAGGATGCTTAGTAAGAACAAAAAATCTTGGGATTCAAAGTTAAGATTGGCTGTATGGGAAGATAGGATTACTATCAAAAAGACAATTGGAAAATCCCCATATGAATTAGTGTATGGAACACAAGCTAGGATGCCTTTGCAAAATTTATTGCTAGTTTACAAATTTATCCTTCAAGAAGATATAGATGTTCCTGAACCAATGGAGGAGAGAATGGAGCAACTTGCAGAACTTGATGAAATAAGGAGAACAACTCAAAACCAGAACATGAAATTGCAAGCACAAATGAAACATTTGTTTGACAAAAATGAAGAAAATATAAAATTTGAAAAGGATGATTTGGTCTTGATGTAGGTGCCAGGAGAAGGGAAAACATGGAAAATTTGAGGCACTATGGTTAGGACCTTTTGTTATTATTGACACGCAAGGAGAGGATTCATATTATTTGGACTATATGAGTGGTGAAGAGTAGGAGTTTCCTGTACATGGGAAATTTCTAAAATAAAAATTCTCTTAAAAGTCATAGAGGATCAAGGGTTGCCAGTGCATGGACAACTCTTGAAGAAAAAATTCTCATAAACTTTCCATGCATAGTAGTATAGGAAGTAAAGGATACAGGAAATTGCTAGTACATGGACAATCCTGGAAATCCTTATTTGCTCTTTTATTCATGTACAATAGTTTAGGATCATTTTCCATCTCCACTTGCTTTAATCCATAATGTTTGGTCTACTCACCCAGAGATTTGGATCATTGCAATGATCTCACAATCATTCACCCCCAAACGGAGCCACTATTGGAACTATGAAATTTTGACAAATTCATTAACCCTTCATGATTATTAGTCTCCCAAAAAGGTTCATAATATAGACATAAAAATCCTCACATAACATTTTTTACCAAAATCTAATTTATATTTTTCCATAAAGCCCCATAAATTTAATCTGGCATTAAATCTTTAACATATGAAAATATCGGTATAAGTTGATGTAGGTCTCATTGATGATAATATACATATCCTCAATATATCGGAAAGATATCAGAAGGGTCATACTGATAAAGTTATACACCAAAAGAATGCGGGTTTGTATTTCTTATCGGCAAGATAAAAGGTATCGGCGTGACGATGTAAGGTCATATTGAGCTAGGTTACCTTTTATCGATTGGAGTAAAGTAAAGTCTATCAAAGAGACTTTGGTCATTGAAGATAGATTTCAAAACATTGCCCAAAGCATTATTGGTCTTGCTGATAAAGCAAAGGGAGGACTCACTCAGTGAAACAAATGATACCGAGGAAAGTTCAGAAAGTCTTACCGACCCCTCCGATTACACTGACAGAATTGAGCATGTGGTGATAAAAGGTGTCGAGAAGACAATGCGTGTGGTCTCGCTGAAGAAAAAAAATATCGGTGAGATATGTCTTAGCGGGGAGATCTAGGAGACATTACGGCGAGTATCATTTTTTCAACAGGACAATGACTGGTCTCGATGACATAAGTCAATAAAGTAAACATCTCGGTGAGACGAAGAGCTTTCAGAGTAAGATGAAGAACCATTGGCCCAATTCATTAAGTCTGGGCAATAATTGCTTCGGTGAAGGTCATGGCGATTAAAAAGCAAAAAGGAAGAAACTATCGAGGAGACTTGTGATGTCGGGGAAACTGCAAGATGTCTTAGCGGATGGGTGAATGTTGAACAGGAAGATCGGCCAGAGATTTGAAATGTCTTGCCGATATGATCCCTGATGTGATAGCGAGAGTTTTGAAAAACAAGCAACATTCATGTCTCAGTAAAGACATTAATGGTGCCATGAAGCATAAAATATTTTGCATATCAGGGTATGCTCAATTGAAATCATTGTTTCACAGAATTGACAAGCTCAGCATAGAAAAGATGATGGAGGTATACACAGGATCAAGATACAATCCTGATGATGAAATATTAATGATTTGGGCCTTGTATCCTCCTCACAAGAAGTCAATTGTTATTGATACTAAGAAGGAATTCGAACATTTCATGATCCTGAAGGCAAGAGAGGATGATCCTATTGCAACTGTAGACATTGGGATAAATATAGCCAAGTTGAATAAAGCCCGGATCCAAGCATTGATCAGAGAGAGAGAGATGTATAAAACCAATAATGAGAGAATGTTGAGAGAGAATGAACATCTAAAAGACTTGGTGGGTGTTGTAACAGGGCCAACAAAGATTCTCACCCAAGGTGATAGTTCACAGAAAAAAGACCATTGGGAAGTGTCAACTGCATACTCTCAAGGGAAAATGGATGCACTTGCTGCAATAATCAAAAGGAGGTAGGTCATTTTAACCACTTGGTTAAATAAACTCTGGGGAAAACATTCACAATACGTGGATGCAATAAAAGAGCACAGGAGAGTGGATATCATAATCCAGGAAAAAATTGAGGAATTGGAGCAAAAGGATACTCCTAGTAATGCAAAGATTGAAAATACTAATTGTATCATGGATAGGCATAGGGATTTCTTTGGGGAATTACAAGGGGATGTGCAGGGATTGATAGAAGCTGCCAAAAATAGATTGACTAAGTTATGTGATGATGAAGGAAAACTGAAAGAAGTGACTTCATGGAAAAGCGAATGTGAAACGATACTCCAAGAGATGTTGAAGACAACCACTACGAAGGACGTAATGTTGGATGAAGCATGTGAGCAGAACGAACAAATGATGATGATGGATATTGTGATCCATGATGCATTGGGAGATGTTGATACTCATGAGTGCCAAGATTATACAAACCATATACCTGTAGTTCATTTGTGGCTTAATAAAAATTAGTTAATGATAAACTTGTTAACCTTTTATGCTTAAGAATTTTCGAAAAGGCACATCCTTTTGCACACTAATGTATAAATATCCATGGTTGGATAATAGAAAGAGGTCGAAGAAAGTAGAATTTGAATAGGATACACTATTGTAAGCATTATATTTTTAGAAATGATGACATTCAAGGAGACTATGTTGCATGTATGGATTTTGAAGAAGATAATGAAAGACTGTTGATTTAGTGGCTTCATTCTGGTATCAATTATTTGTTGGATTCCTACAATTATTTGATTGTCTCCAATCTGATGTTTCCTGATTGTTTAAATTGAAGTATCAAGTATATATTCAATTTATTAGTACACATTTTTTGTTTCTGTGTGATTTGGTTTATTAGATTCTTTACAGAAGAATTAAAATTCCTTTCAATCAATTGCAGTAATCAAGGAATGTTATTTGGATCAGTAAGAAGAATCAAATAATTAGATTTGATATTCTGCCTCAAGTAGGGTTTATCAATTACATCCTTGCATGTTTATACCGGTTATAAACTCATAATTGTATGCCAAATGATTGGAGAATTTGCTAGATAGAAACCACTCATTAAAGGCTTTAATTTGACCTTGTTTTACCCAATAAGGCATTGATCTCCCTTATTTACATTAAATTAGTTTTATTCATTTCATTTGACATCTCTTAATTGAACATATCAATCCATACCTTGATATTGCATATACAATTTATACCAAAGTAGGATCATATCTTTCCACTGTTAAATTTCCATTTGTGGATAGTTAGATCAAGTAGGAAACATAAATTCAACATTTGTGTTTCTCATATAGGTGCACCCGCCTAGGTTTAGCAGAGCCTTAAGAGTAGGATTCAACCATATTGGTTGGCCTTGTTAGTTGACCAATAACATAGTGAGAGTTTGAAAACCTCTCGTGGTTGATTCAAACCACTATTTTTGAGACCCAACAAGAGTGATATTTTATCTAATACCATAACTATATTTCAATTCAAATGAAGGGGGTTTATGCTTCTAAAAAGGATTGGCTTCTTAATGAGAACACAAATCCTTTTTAAAGTTATGTATCATCCCTCCATCATCAATGGGAGTTAAGTAGACCCCATTGCCACCATGGGGTAATGTTGTAGAAAAAAGTTGAGCAAATAAAACAAAAAAGAATTTTGATTTAGATTGTGAGATCTTGCATTCTCTTATAAAGGGAGGTGTAAAACCCGAATCTTCAATAGAACTCATATCTAAAAATGAATCATTGGTATATGACTCTTTGGATTTTGAGGGTGATATTTTGGATTCTCTATTGAAAGGAGGCATAAAATCTTATTTTCTCCAATTACCACTAAAGAGTGTTTTTGTAGGTGAAGGGTTAGCATCAACTTGTATAGGTTCAATTGTTAATTTTGGAATGAAAGTATTAGGAGGGTTGGAAGTGTTGTGATCGTGTGATTTAGAGCTTTTTTCGTCTACTTCAACTAGGTATATCTTGTTGTTGTATTCAAATCGCATTGTATGGTGGATGTTAGAGGGGAATCCTTTCATAGCATGAATCCGTGGTATCCTTAGGAGAAGATTGTATGAAACAAATCTTGGCATGATATGGATAGGGGTAGGCAACACTATAGGTTTGACCTCATTAGGTAATGTGATCATTCCTAGAGTTTTCCTATTGATATTGTCAAAGCCACTAATATGAATATCATTAAGTTCAATAAGACTTTTTTCCATGCCTGTTTTGTCTAGGAGGTCCGTGCTACAAACATTAATTTCCGCTCCATTGTCTATGAGAGTGTGCCCAATTGTAGTTTCATTCATGATCATCTTTATCATTAAGGCTTGATTATTTTTTTGAGTCTCAACTGACGGAAATCCATGTTTAGAGAATGTGATTTCTGATTGTGTGACTTGTGTGGGATGAAAGGAGGATGTTACATTATTCAATTTCATAAAAGCTTGTATCCCCTCTTAATTTATTTGTAACATTTCTTGAAATAGGAACTTGCATGTAGGTGATAGTTGAATAAGTTTCCATATGGATATATGAGTAGGGTTCTTCTTAAGATCTTCAACTATATTATGAAAAGTTGAATGAGGAGCATTAGGAAAAATATGTTGAGGTGATGATGATGTGTCAGGAGCTATTTTTTTCCCCTACATGTTTGAGAAATTTTGATATATCTTGGTTGCTACAAAACATTATTAGATTGCATTGTAGATTTCAAGAAATCTCTTGTTTTCTTATGTGATTCGTTAATGGGAGGTGACTTAGGAAGCTAATTAATTAAAGGAGATCCAATTTGTTTCATTAGAATCTCAACAATATTATCTTTATTTTCATGATCTCTTAATGAAGAGGAGTCAAATGTCACTTCATCATCTTCATCTAAGAAATCCCCATTACATGTTTCAATGTTCATATTTTCTTGCACCATGATATCCTCCCTAAGAGAAGATTTTTTAGGATAACCACAAACTGAATTTTCATGACACTCAAAGGTAGGTTCTTCTAAAATGACTTCATTACAAGTAGGGAAATGATCAATTGTTGGATTGTCTTGCTCGATAATGGTTTCCCTAGGTGTAGAGGGATAACTAGGATTTTCACGAATTTCATCAGTCAAAGTATCTTCTTCACAACTAGGAGAGATACTAGGAGAAGAAAAAAATATTTTCATGATTACCTATGGTTGTGTTGTCCTTTTCATCAATGTCTTTTCCACCAAGAGAGATAAGAGGAGAGAAACAACTAGGAATCTCAAAACTCTCATTGATTAGTTCTTCTAACATCAAAATATCTTCTTCACCAATAGGAGAGATATTAGGAGAAGAATGAATATGATTGTGATATTGTACAAGGTTTTATTATCTTTTACTAAAACACTCTCATAGGGAAGGGAAATGAACTTTTTCTTAGCGTTCCTAGAAAGGTAAGGTACTAACATTGTTTGACAAAAAATAAAAAGTACTTTTAACCATCTCATGCAATGCTTTAATAATGTAAACAATGTGTATCCAAAGATGAAAAAAACATTTATCCAATGTATGTAAAAATTTAAGAATGCAAACAATGTATATCCGAAAATGAAAATCATTTTTATCAAACTTATGCAAAGTTTCATAAATGTAAACAAGGTAATTTACTGACTACACTATGCAATAGAATAAAAATGAGATGTTTTAAATTCCATTTTTAATGTGGACAATATAGTGAATGAAGACTAATTTAGCTAGATCCACTAAATTTGTTGAAACAAAAAAATAGAAAATTGAAATAGTAAAGTAACTACAACAAACAGAAGCACATAAAAGCAATTTAAAACTCTAAAAACTACAAGGTCAAAGTCAACAGGGACTAATCCATGAACAAGGGTGTCTTACTCCTCCTAGTGAAATTTTGAGTTTTCAAAAGCAAAAATACATAGTAAATGGTTTAAACAAGGATCTAAGACAGGAATCCAGAGGGGGACTAAGACGCCACCAAGGGTATTTTTGTCCCAGTTAGGATTTTTTTAATAAAATTAGAAAATTTTGGATTGATAATAATGTTGTCAGATTTCCTATCTAGAGACTTGGAGTTTGGAAATAGAAAATTGTGTAAATGAATGCAAGAAAACCTAACTAGTGATAAGAAATTAGATGCAAAAGTGAATGCATTTTTTTTCAATTTCTTAATGCAATAAGAATGTTCCTAAATGAAATTAGAATGATTTACAATGCACTTTTTAGTTTTCCAATGAGATAAGATGATGCAAGAAATAAAAAATGAAACCTATATGCACTTTCACTAATGCAAAAAGGAGAAGAACTAGATGGAATTTCACTAAGTATGAGAAACCCTAGATACAATTTCACTAATGCAAGATGCAATGAAAGAATGAATGCAACTTAGATCTAGGGCTTTTAATGGACTCGAAATCAAAAATTTAATGTTACAAAAGGTTGAGTTCACCAAAATAAACAATAGGAAAATGGGTGCTTTATAACCTAGGTCATAGAACACCTCTTTTCTCCTAATGGTATTCAAGATGGTCCTAGGAGTCCTAATTGGATTGACTAACAACCTAACAAGGTTAGTCAATTCACAATTAGGAGGACCTAGGAAGGGGTTATTTTCATCTTTAAGGGGTTCACCACCATTCAAATTCTTGGAAAATACAAATGTTGGAAAACACAATGTGATATGTAAAATGACCTAAAATAAGCTAAATGAGAGATGCAAATACTAAAAATATGCAACACCAATTTAGGATTTATGTACCTGAGAAGTCTAGAGATGATGTGAGGATTCTAGAAATGAAAAGAGGCTATCAAAATATTCCCTAGAGGACTAAGATGCCCAAGATGGTGTATTAGTCCCACTACTATTTTTTAAGGTAGATGCAAAGTCTTTGAATGCTAAAATGGAATCCTCAAGAATCTCTTAAAAATACCCTATGGAGGATTGAGATGCCCAAGGTGGCATATTAGTTCCATTCTAAATTTATGAAGACACTGAATGTCATCCTGAGCTCTAAGGTCTACACTTGCTTCTCCCCAGATCTGAGGTCCTGAAACTTCTAGACCTGACTTGTAGGTGAGTTTTCGTGAAGATGACAACTTTGTAATGCAACTTTATAATATTGCATTTCAAGTGATCTTCAACCTAGAACTGCAAACACAAACACACAAGAGAGGGAAAAATTGTTGATTGTTATTGAATGGGGGTTTTCCTTGGTCAAACCCCTTGTAGGTAACTAAACCAAATGATGAAATGAAGCATGAAACATGAAATATGTAAATGATATCACCTTGGATGATGTATTGTGAAGCAAATCTATAATCTACCATGTAGTGGTCATGAAGAATGTAGATCTTGGATCCTTTGATTTGTGTGAACAATAGTTGTAGATAGATCTTCAATGCTACATCAAAAATATTGGCTCAACAACATGAATGAATGCACTAAACCCTTGACATGGTGCTTGAATCTTGATAATGGCTCCAAATACTTGATGAATTGCTCTTAAATGTACTTGTAGACTCAATTTTGCTAGAATATATTCTCTCAAAACTTGCTTAGATGAAAATAAGTGAGGGAACCTTGTATTTTTATGTATTCATGCTTAATATCTTGATATTACACCACAACAAGGTGACATATGAATTCATTAATTGAAAGAGGCCAAATCCCACTCGAAATTGAAATTAGACCCAAAAAATAAGCTAAGGAGGACTAAGACTCCCTAGGTGGCACTTAGTCCCAAGGCTGAAATCTCGTGGCACAGACTCCAAAAAGGGACCTTTTTAGGTGGTTTCAAAATCAGGGTCCCAAGACCCATGGAGGACAAAGACACCCAAGGTGGTGTATTAGTCACAGTCCATAAATCTTGGACATAGATAGAAACATTAAATGATCATTTATCTTTTGATGTTTGTCTAGATTTTCCCCAAAAATGTATAGTTTATAGGGCTTGTGGTGAAAAATAGTAACAATTAACCCATAAAGAAGGATAAATAAAGCAAGGCAGGCCCAAATAAGTGTGAAAATTCAAGGGTATGCATTTTAATACACTAAAAGATCACATGTGATGCTATGGTTAAAAGAGCTATAGAGATAACACCAACATAGGCTGCTAAGCTGATAATACATGCAACACTGTGAGCATAGACAACACAAAAATATCTCAAGAAAGGTATGGTATATTTTTTGACAAGTACAAAAGAATTTTGGCTGAGTATAATAAGATGAGGGCTACTATTGCACAAGAAAATGTAGCACAAAAATATTTACCACCTCTCACTTATACACTTGGATTTTCAACACATGATAGAGAAACCTTATCTCTTGGGATTAAGAGTATGAAGGATGAATTATAGATGGAAAAGGAGAAAGTGAAAAAGACCAAGGTAGAAACTTCAAAAGTTACAACAGGAATAATTGATGGAATCTTAAGGAATACAAAATCTCAAGTTTTGCATAAGTCAGATAATGTATGAAATGTACACAAGAGCATTCACATGTGAGGCCCATCAAAGGTACACTCAAGTATAGGATGCCTTTCAAAAAATTTCAAGAATATGGTGTATAAGGGTTAATGCTCTCAAGGAAATGATACCTATTGATAATTTTTCACCTACATCTCAAATTGGAAGAGTTGGAGTAGTTTCATTATATTAAAGGTGAAAATATTTCAACTTATTTCTTGTTTGCCTAACCATTACATATATTTGAGTTTAAAAGAGAATTTCATCTGTTATTGTGCAATGTGTTTCAACAAGAGAAAGCATTAAATTTTCCATTTCAATGCTTGAAGCATAAGAGAAGAATAAAATAATTATAAAATTTTGTTTCCATTCAGTTTGCAATGATTCATTCACTTTACATTGTTTCACTCATTGTGCAAAGGAAGTATACATAGAATTATACAAGATTGCAAAAATGTTGTATTCATATTCATTGGAAATAAAGGAGAGGTCAAGTGTCCCACACAAGCTGTGGGTGTAGCTGAACCAACACAACATAAACAATGCACTATTCCACTAAAGATAAAGAAAAGAAAAGAAGCACATAAGAGGAGAAATATCCATCATTGCCTATTTGTGTTTGGCGTTGGTCTTCATTGCAGTTTCTCCTCCTTGCTGCTGATCTTGAGTGAACCTACATCATGATCAAAAGAGTTGTTAGAGCTTTGGATATGAGTCTTCCTATGTTCTCTATCAATATAAATATAGTACATTACCTATGATGTATTGAATCAATGAAATAAACATCAAAAGTATGCAAGAGATCCAGAAAAATAAGATATCATAGGAGCATTGAGCTTCACTATTTTTTTTGTCTGACATGTTTGCTCACTATGCAAATATAGGAGAAATCGAGTTGTTGATCCATTTTTGAAGACATCATAGCATGTGGTGCAAAAATGAGCTCCCACAAGGGTTGAGCCCAACATGTTACCCCTTAATTTCAAGAGGGGTTTGAGATAGGAAACACATTCACAATGCTCAAAAGGAACATGTCAGCTGAAGGAGTGATTCACAGAGAAACTTTAAGAGTCTCAATCTCATTTCCCATTCACGACAGTCAACTCAAAAGTGCAATGAATTTAAAATCATAGATGAACAATTTCTCAACTAAGTACATAAAAATTATGTAGAGTTGAATAAAAATGCACTATTTTTCATTGAAGGAATCTTTGTTTGCAAGAAATGTTTCATGCTTTATTTTCATAATATTGTTATCATTGTTTCTATATATCATGTTCTCTACATATGATGTGAAGACACAACCATCAAATGGTGAAAATCAATGACAAACAATTCTCATATAGGAAGGACAACAAGGAAAGTTGTGTTCATGAGGTGCTAAAATGAGATAGTCATCATCCATTGCAAAAGGATCACAATATTCATGATAGGATAGCAACAACATGTTCTTATATTAGTTGGAATTCTAAATTGCATGGATATGGTGAACTCAAGGCCAGTTCTAGTACAAGATCATTGAGGCCATGGAGGCCACTAAAGGAGCAACAAATTTTAAGAAAAAGATGACAATATTTGTGATGCAAATGTGATTTAAGGAAAAATGCATTCCTATGAATGTGTTGTACACATTCAGTGCATAATAAGATCACATTACAAAAAATGAAATCCTACCAAAATAAAGAAAAGTTCACATTCTAAAAGCATGAGATGAGCAATAATAAGTATTTTCATATGCAGCCTATAGATGCTTTGTTTCATTGACATTCTAGCCCTTTATCATTTAAAATGTGATGGTTTCCAAGTATTATCAAAAGAATGATAATTGTCTGGTGTTGCAAAGGCTTTCATTGAATACCCAAGTTGCATCAATTTACAGACCTTTGGATAGAAAATGTAATCATAGTAATGGGAAGTTGCTTCATGTAAGTTTTCACAATATGGGAGTGAGCCCCAATTTACAATAATGGAGTACTCATAGCATTGTTGGTGCCAAAGGCAAAGGTTTTCATATGAGACATCTTTGAAATACATGCAAAGAAAGAACTTAGCCTAGAAGGATGAAGAACCCAGTAGACTATGTTCAGTGTGAGGGTTTCTATAATACAAAGGAGATTTAAGGCCACGACATGTAGTGGAGAAGAGCTTCAAGTAATTTCAAAGCTAAGGAAACAGTTACATCTAAAGTAAAATGGCCTTAGTCTTTACATATTCGAGGTACCTATGAAGTTATGCACAAGGGTAAAATAATTTTTTGAAGCCATGACCATGATGGCTTAATTGTAGAAGTTGATAAATCCAACTTCATAGTCCCCAAGAATCACCTGCATGCAATCACCTGTTATATGGAAAAGACATGCATAACCAAAGAAGATGTTTTGTAAACCTCAAAGTAAAAATTCATTATTGAGAATCAATTATTACAAAGAGATCAATCCTTATGAAGGAGATCAAGAAACCCTAAACCTAAAAGGGAAACCCTAGTGTGCACACTTAATAATTAATCAATTATTAATGTGTCTAAGTTTAGCTTAAGTAACTAAAGGAATAAGTGACTTAATTAATTAACCAATATGATATAATTAATTAAGTGAAATAACTTATTATTCTAACACCCCCCTTAAGATGAACTTAGGAAGAAGCTAAAACACTAGAAAACGATGCATGAAAGCAAAGATGGGTCTCGATAACTAGGCCTGATTAGGTACCCATGTACAAATGCAATAATGAGGTAGAGAAGGAAAAACCTAGTGGGACAAAACCCCTCTACAATGAGATGATTGCTGCAAAGAAGCACTGGAAGAACACCGTATAGTAACACTGGAACCACAATCTAACAAGAAAGGAAAGATACTTATGTTTACAAGAAACCATATCGGAATCATAATAATGCAATAGAAGACCCGATGCCATGGAACACTCAAAAACTCCAAACGGGAACAAACCTAGAATCTATGAAACAACAGTTGATTATTGAATGATGTATTACTGAAAATGAAGCACAAAGATGGAAGTTTCACCCTTCCAACTTTCAAAACATCCAAGTAATCTCCAACCAACCCATCGGGCCAAATCTGGACTAAATGATCAACTTGGGATAGATACAGAAAAAATGTATGGATAGCAACTTAGAGCTCATCAATACCTTTCCAACGCCGCAAATATAGCGAAAATCAGAGATCGTGGCAAAAAGCTATGAGCTCGAAAGTGATAAATGAACATCTGAATTCAAACATCAATAAATGTAGACAAATAGAACAATTCTAAAAACTAAACTACACCATAGGATAGTGCTCGAAATCAGTTTTCTAATGATATCTTGTTTGCCCGATTTTGATACCGTATGCCCAAGTTATGCTAAAAAGTAAAAACTTGCTCCTTTAGGACAAACTGGGGTTAGGAAGGGGCAAAGAGGGCCGTACGGCCACTAACATCATTAGTTAATGAGCTTAAATCTCATGGCCATTTGGCCGTCGCCTTAAAATTCACCATCCCTACAAAAAAAATTATGGTTGTCGGACTGGCCCTTGGTTCTCCATACAACCGTTGCAGGGGTTGGGCACATAGCACCTGGTCCCCCATGTGACCTCGATGGTTGGTGCTGGAGCCCGCAGGGGCTGGGTGGGACCGATGGTGCAGGGTGGGGGAGCCACCGGCAGCGGCAGCGGACTAGTGGCTGCCTAGTGGCTACTTGGTGGCCGAGCCATTTTGAACTGGAGGCGCCGACCAACAAAACAAAAGACTCATTTTTTTATTTTTTTTAAATTTTTGAGCCTCATAACATGTGCTAGGAGGCCGTACGACCTTCCTGGAAAAATGTTTTTTGCCTCAGAAACCAACTTCTGAGAAATCGACCAAATGACAGGCATTTCTAGGGTTTTGGGCCGCTGCAAATGCGATGGTGACCTCCATTTGAGCCCAAAATGGACCAAAAAATTGGGTACTCCCAGATCTTGCAAAAAAGATGCCTGTGGAAACCCTTGCACTTGAAACTCACTAAAAGGCCATATCTTCAAATCATGAACAAGCAGTCGTAGGTCTAGAACTTTGATACCATGTAGAAGTTGATAAATCTAACTTCACAGTCCCCAAGAATCACCTGCATGCAATCACCTGTCACATGCAAAAGACATGCAGAACCAAAGATGTTCTGTAAACCTCAAAGTAAAAATGCATTATTGAGAATCAATTATTACAAAGAGATCAATCCTTATGAAGGAGATCAAGAAACCCTAAACCTAAAAGGGAAACCCTAGTGTTCACACTTAATAATTAATCAATTATTAATGTGCCTAAGTTTAGCTTAAGTAACTAAAGCAATAAGTGACTTAATTAATTAACCAATATGATATAATTAATTAAGTGAAATAACTTATTACTCTAACATTAATCATGAATGAGGCTAAAACACAGAGCACGAAAAGAAAAACCCCAGAATGCATAAAAAATGAATAACCACATTCATCATTTCAAAGCTCGACTAAGCTCTTTATCCTTGGAAAATGAAGAAGAATACAAAGCTTGAATGTTGGAGAGATTAATCAAGTTTGCAGAGGGGAGAATACATTTAAATGATTGTTGTAAAAGCTCCATGAAATCTTCAAATGACAGCCTCAAGCATAGAATAAAAGCATCGACTGACTGTAAAGATCAAAATGCATCTAAAAATGAGAAAGGTTGCAGCTCAAAATCCTTGTAAATGTATTTACAATGGAGAAAACTTAGGAATTTTGTATTTTTTGAAGAAAACACACTCACCATACAGATTTTCTGAGAAGATTCAACATAGAATTGCTAAAGATTCATGATTTTGAAGCTCCAAACCATAAGTCATGGTGGCACTACAAAGTTCTCCTAGAAACTAAAGTGAAAATGAGGCCAAAAATGGGGTGCTCGAGTTTTGTTTTAGGGTTTTTTCCTTTTTCCCTAATTTGAGCTTTGTGATTTTGCACATTGATTTAAAATTTCATGCATCTACTAATACCCTTGAGGTATTATTTATTTTTCCTTGCATATGAATTATACCTAGGTTTTATGCCTTAGGTTTATCTCACAACCTTTGGAGAGGAAAATCAAAACTTTTAATGTGCCTTAGGAGTCTTCTAATTTTTACTAGAAAATCAAATGTTAAGGCCTTGGAAAGAATATTTTATTTTTTGCAAAAAATAAGTCATATAAACTTCATGCCTTAGTTTTGTTATGATTTTTTGAGAAAATAAAATGCCTAGGTGAAGTTGTATTATAGTTGGAAAAATTCAAAATAAAATCATATATTTTTCCTTGTATTTTTTGTAAAAATCAAATCAAGATCAGATTGAGCCTCTTTTTTCTAAAAAATAAAAACTACAAGATATTGTAAAGCAGTATTAAGATAATATTTCTATAAATTATCTTAATATTTTTTATTTCTAAATGCATTTATGTGAAAACAAGTGTTGATAGAGTTTCCTTCTTGAGTTTGAAATTGGGGCGAAATGGGAAAAAACTAGGGAAACTAAAGATTCTATTTCAGTCTTCAACCAGTTGAAGCCTTATTTTTTGAATATTTTTGAGTCAACATGCCTTGGAGGGAATCTTGCCATTGTTTTTAGTCAGTTTGGATCAGTTTTGGGTGTTGATTTTGAGGCTTTTCTTTTGGGCTTTAAAATGAGTTGAGGTTACTATTTTGGAGAGTTTTTCGCTTAGATTTTTCTATTCTCACTATTGGAGACACTTGGGAGATATAAGTGGGAGAAATTTTTAATTTCTCTAGGTTCATAATTTGGTTTCTTCCCCTCTTTATCATTTTAGAGAGTATTGTAAATAATTTTGTGCTTAGATTTTGATCTTGATACTCCTTCAGTTTTAATAAACAACTGATCTTTCCTATGTCTTGTTAATGTAAAATTTTGTGCAAGAGTTTCATATGATTAAGGTTGTATTTGTGTTTAGTTTTGTGATCCTTCATACAAATTACTATTGAGTTGTATGTTTTGAGTGAGATTGTGAGAGTTGAAGTTTTGAGAAGTTGTTTATGAGTAGAAACATCAAAGTTAATTTAAATTCTAGTGATTCATCCTTAGGTTTTAGGATTTCATTTTCATGTTTTCCTCCTAACTCTTTGCTTAGAAAGTCTTAGATTAGGTGATCTGATAGGGGAATCAACTTGCTCTAGAGATTTACTCTCACCATAGATTACCCATGATCTGAGATTATTTCCATGTTTCAATAGGATAGTTAAGTTTATTTTGGCTAAGGATGCAATCTTGATTGACAACGGTTTTTGGAACGCTCAATGGGACCTCGAAACTTGTTTTTAGATAAATTTTTCAAGTTGTAAGCTATTGTTTTGGTATATGAAGCAGTTTTATATCCTTTAGAGGTTCTTAAGATATACCTAGCAACTCCATTCCTTAGTTTTGCATGCATATCTAAGTGCTAGTATGTTGTAAAAATCATATGTTCACTCAATTTTCTAGCTTTTCAATGCATGAACATGTCAATGTTTCATGACAACATGTCATACCATCCATCATATCATGAAAATATTGCTCATATACCCTCTTTCTAGTCTTATCAAGCTGATCATTATGATGCTTTTACCCCCAATTCCTTTGATTTGCAAAGAAACCAACATGCACAATATAACTACTACCCACCCACCCCTACCCGATATTCATATCAACCTTCATATGCTAAAAATAAGACCCAAAATATTGAAAACTTGAGCTTTATAGATATAAGGCTGAACTATGAAAGGTAGATGAGTGAAATAGAAAACCAAATATATTAGATAGATCAATACTATGACATGCAACAGGAGGAGATTGAAAGCATAAAGGGTATGTTGTTTGGATTCATGCATGACTTCAAAAATTAGGTAGAGGAGATCAAGATGAATCATGAGTACAATCAACAACAGGAAGATATGGATTATTAGGCCAATCTCTATGAGAAAGAGTTGGAAGCACAAAGGCACAAATCCCAAGTAGCTCCTGTAGTTCCATATCAACTTGTTCATGAAGAGGTTCATAAATATAATTTTCCAAGTTTTAGACAAAATGAGCCTCTTAGTATTCCTAAAGTTGAGATTCCAAATTTTAGGAAAGATAAAATCCTTAGCTCCTCTAGCTAGCCTTTTAAGCTTGAAATCTAGAGTTTCAAAAGCCTTCATCCCTTGCAAGTTGAGTAAAATCATTAGTTTTAGCCTAGGATAGTAATAAAAGAACCACTTGAGCAATATTCTTCCTCACAAGAAATTCAAGAATCTCCCCAAATTTCCTCACTAGATGAATATAAGGTGGAAGTCTTTGATCAGGATGTTGCACTCCTCTGGGAGAATATTAGGAAGGTATATCTATCACATTTGATTATACAACAATAGGTTGCTTCTCCATAGGACTCTTTTTCTTTTTAACTAATGAGCTTCCTAGTTTTATTGAAGAGGATGAAAATGTTTTGGTATTTATCTCAAAGGATCAACCAGTGCAACATGATGTTGATAACTATTTTGAGGTATCCATCTAGTAAAACTATGAGGAAGATGAAGAGTAGGAAGATGTCAAACATATTGGTTAGTTGCTAAGTAAATATCATCAATATGATGATAGAACTTTCAATCGAGAATAAGGGAATAAAGATGAACCTATCTTGAAGCCTAATAGGCTTAATGAAAGTTGTCTTGAGGTAAAATATGTTCCCTCTTCATAAAAAAACCCAAAAAATTGTGAAGTATTTATTTTCTTTGGAATGATCTAAGGTCTCTATTACAAACTTAGATAATGTGCAAGAAGTTTGTGTTGAACCTCAGTTTCTAGTTAATATGTTTGATGAGCTTCCTAACTTTGAGTATGAAAGTGAAGATGGTATGACTATGTCAAGTTCTAACAACCACAGTGATGAGGACCATTTAGATAAAGTGTTGATCCAAGAACAGATATGTGAAATCATCCTTGTGTCAAATGATCAGAAGCTCGAGGAGGATCCATTTCAAGTTGATATTGAGCTTTTCTACTCATGCTTAGATTTTATACCAACATCCTTCGAGGAGGATTATCTTAAGAATCATGAGAAAGAGGTGGAAGTAATTGGATTCTCAATTGAGCCACTGGTTATGGAGTAGCCTAACCAACAACATGATCTTGACTAGTTGGAGGAGATCCATTTATGTTGTACACAAGGGCTTGAAGCTGGGGTGCCAATCGAAGGTTTATGATTAAATATTATATTATTGTCTAAGCATTTTCCTTTCATCATTGAAGAAGAAAAGCTCAATTTAGAGTGTGCATACTTGAGTAATAGTGGGTATTCTAAGCTTGGGCCAACTCTTAATCAGAGCCTTCCAAGAGTTGATATCTTTGATGAGTTATTGGCTACTCCAACTAAAGAGAATGTTTCATTGACCATAGAAGAGGAATTGACATGGAAAGCTATCATGCGAGGTAAGGATGATGTTGTAATTTCTAACCAATTGAATTGTTTTCTGTCTAGCCCAAAGCCTTCAAGGGGATGTCTTATTAGGAATCTACCTTGGGTAGAAGCCAATGAGAAGGATCAGCCCCGTGACAATGTTGATCTTGAGCATCAAGGCAGGTATCAGTTTGAGAACAACCAACCCATTTGTTCATTTGAACACCGTTGGTTCACAAATCAAGATAGGTGGGTAAGTGACTATTTCTCCCACCTCAGAAAGGTGTTATAGTAGTTTTTTGGATGTTCAATTTTTCTTCACCTCTTTCGGTTGGATCACAAGTTGATTAAGTATTGAAGATTACAAAGGAGGGGCAACTATTTTTTTGAACTAGTTAATGGCTTTGTTTAGTCATATTTTGCACTTGTTAGTGTAGGATAGAGTTAGTTTTCTATTAATAAGTGCTTAAAGCATTGTTACACATTTTCTTCAATTATTTTCTTTCCCTAACCATTGTTGCAAATGTTTATTGGCCTCTAGGGCCTTTTAGTTTACTTTTAGTTTGGTTATGTTTGGTTTTCTACTATTGTTTGGAGTAGTTTGCAATTCAGTTTCATGAATTTTCTAAGTTGAGAAGGCTCATAGATTTGACTCTGACCCCAATGAATTTTGTAAATCAACTGGTCTTTATGCTTAGCAAGCAAGCATTCAACGGAAAATTCTAGAATTGTTTCCAAATTTTCACCTATAGCTCAAATTGGCAAAGCTAGAGTAGTTTCATTATATTACAAGGTGAAAAGATTTCAACTTATTTCTTCTTTTCTTAACGATTACATATATTGGATTTTAAAAGAAAAGTTCAGTTGCTATTGTGCAATGTGTTTCAACTTGAGAAATAACTCAGTTTGTAATTTTAATGCTTGCAGCATAAAGAAGAATACATGAATTATAATATGTTGCTTCCATTTAGTTTGCGATGATTCATTGACTTTACATTATTTAATTCATTTTGCAAAGGAAGTATACACAAAATTGTACAAGATTACAAATTTTTTGTATTCATATCCATTGGAAATAAAAGAGAGATCAAGTGTCCCACACAATCCGTGGGAGTAGCTGAACCAATACAACATTAAGAATGCACTATACAACTTAAGATAAAGAAAAGAAAAGAAGCACATATAAGAGGAGACATATCCATCATTGTTTGTTTGTTTTTGGTGTTGGTCTTCATTACACATGCTCCTCTTTGCTCATGATCTTGATTCAACCTACATCATGATGATAATATTTGTTAGAGCTTTGAATATGAGTCTTCCTGTGTGATCTATCAAAAAAAATATAGTGCATTGCATGTGATGCATTGCATCAATGAAATAAACATCATAAGTATGCAAGAGAGCCTGAAAAATAAGATATCACGGGAGCATTAATCTTCAATATTTTTTGTCTAACATGTTTGTTCACTATGGAGGTATACAAGAAATTAGGTTGTTGATCCATTTCTGAAAACATCATAGCATGTGGTGCAAAAATGGGCTCCCACAAGGGTTGAGCCCAACATGTTGCCCCTTAATTTTAGGAGGGGTTTGAGATAGGAAACACATTCACAATGCTCAAAAGAAAAATGTTAGCTAAAGGAGTGATTCATAGAGTGGCTTTAAGAGCCTCAAGCTCACTACCCATTCACAACAATCAACTCAAAAGTGCAATGAATTGAAAATCATAGATGAACAATGGCTTAGTTGAGTACTTAAAAAAATATGTAGAGCTGAATCAAAATGTACTATTTTTCATTAAAGGAATCTTTGTTTGCAAGCAATTTTTCATGATTTTTTTTCATAATATCGTTATCATTGCTACTATATATCATATTCTCGACATATAATGTGAAGGTACAACCATCAAAAGGTGAAAATAAATGACAAACAATGCTCAAATAGGAAGGACAACAAGGAATGTGTTGTTCATGAGGTGCTCAAATGAGATAGTCATCATCCATTGCAAAAGGATCATAATATTCATGATAGGACAACATCAACATGATCTTATATTAGTTGGAATTGTGAATTGTATGGATATGGTGAACTCAAAATTAGGGCAATTCTAATATAAGACCATTGAGGTCATGCAGGCCACGAAAGGAGTAGTAGATTTTAAGCAAAACATGACAATATTTGTGATGAAAATGTGATTTAAGGTAAAATATAGTCCTATGAATGTGTTATATACATTCATTGCATAAGAAGATCACAATACAACAAAGGGAAGCCTACTACAATAAAGAAAAGTTCACATTATAAAAGCATGAGATGGGCAGTAATAATCACCTCACTATTGATGTCGGTGATAGTTTCCAACCCTTTAGTTCACCTTATTATCATATGTATCTCATAGATGCTTTGTTTTATTAAAATTCCAGCTCTTTATCATTTAAAATGTGATGGTTTCTAGGTATTGTCAAAATAATGATAATTGTTTGGTGTTGCAAAGGCTTTCTTTGAAATCCCAAGTTGCGTAAATTTATAGACCTCTGGATAGAAAATGTAATCATAGTAAGGGGTAGTTGCTTCATGTAAGTTTTCAAAATATGGGAGTGAACCCCAATTTATAGTAATGGAGTACTCATAGCATCATTGGTTTCAAAGAAAGAGGTTTTCATATCAGACATCTTGGAAACAAATGCAAAGATAGAACTCGACACACAAGGATGAAGAACCCAATAGACTACATTTAGTGTGAGGGTTTCTATAGTACAAAGGATATTGAAGGCCACAACATGTAGTGGAGAATAGCTTCAAGTAATGTAAAATCTCAATAAATAGTTACATCTAAAGTAAAGTGGCCTTAGTCTTTACATATTCAAGGTACCCATGAAGTTATGCAAAAGGGTAAAATAATGTTCTAAAGTCATGGGCATGATGGCTTAATCATGAAGGAGGCTAAAATATAGATCAAGAAAAGAAAAACTCTGGAATGCATAAAAAATGAATAACCATATTCATCATGTTGAATCTTGACTAAGCTCTTTATCCTCAGAAAATGAAGAAGAATACAAAGCTTGAATGTTTGAGAGCTTACCCGATTTTGCAGAGGGGTGTTAGAATTGGCTATGGCTGCCAAGATCTTGAGACCAAATGGAAAGCACAAAAAAGAGAGAATGGAATGTCACAACAATAAATTGTATTATCATCAATATGATTGTGAGTGGTTTAAAATGAGAGACCCCTTGGTTATATAGCCAAGGTGAGAACATAGAAGGGCATAAGATTATGACAAGTGTCATAATATTCTGACATGAGACAACTATGAAAAGTTGTCACTCCACCTAAAGTGGAAAAGTGATAATGTGATAATCACCATAAATGGTCGATCACACACAAAAGGTGGAGAGTTAATCACATGATATATCCATGAAAGGTGGAAGTGATAAAGTAATAACATGATAAGTCCACCAAAAGTGGAAAAGCTCCAACTACCTCATATGTGGTCCCTAAGTAAACTTGACTAAGGTGTAATTATGACCAAGAACAAGGTACAACACATTTAATTACACCAACACCCCCCCTTAAGTGCAACTTAGGGAGAATGTACACAAAATAAAACAATGCAAGATGGGTCCCAGTAATGAGGCCATGTTAGGTACCCATGTACAAATGAAATACAATGATGGTAGAAGCTTGACAATGAATGTTGAAGATGATCCAATCTCACCGAACAACGTTCCTCCCCTTAGGAAGAAAAAAAATCATGGATGTATGCAGGATGTCAGGAATATGGATGAAGTATGATGACATCTCTATATCATGCTCAAGTTTCTCCATGTCGATGTCAAAATCTAACACACTCCAAATAGGCATTCTAGGCCACACTATTGAAGAGGACAATCCAAAATTTAGTAGAGATGAATGTAGAGCACACTCCAAAGACAAGGATATCCCCTCTGAAGACAAAGAAGCATCCTCCAAATGTTGTCCAAAAGTATCCACACTCATGCCAAACTACAAAGAATGATCATGTAGAGAATGAACAAGAGGGTCAGAGTGTTCCCTCACAATAACTGAAGGAGAATATTCATCAAAGAGAAGATGAATGCTATTAATGATGTCCCCCAAATCTATAAGATGAGACTCCACAAACAAGTCTGAAATACCTATCAAGAAGTCATCCAAAGTAGCCATATCTGGAAGACAATGTATATCCTGTTGTAGTGAATCACAAGAAACCAAAATTGTGGAATCACAAGCATCATCAGATACAACAGTAGGTGGAGGAGATGAAATCCATGGATCAAGTACTAGATCTAATGTGAGAAATCCTAATTTCAAGTATCCAAATGTCTCTTTTGAATCATGGTTGATATGATCAACATTCAAAGGAACAATGCCACCATCAAAAGAAAAATCTGCAAAGGTATATAACCAAGATGAATGATCAACCACCCCATTAGCAATGATCTCTCTACTCTCCAAGTCACAAATGATAATTGAATCAGGTGTGAACTCTACAGTTCTCCCATCTCCACCATGTGTAATCTGATGTATGGAAAGAAGATTGTTCATCAAATGAGGAACACACAAAACATCCTGAAAAGTGTTGTCCCCAAAACTAATAGATCCCTTCCCAATTACACTCATGTATGTATTCTTTCCCATCAAGATAGGAGGCCTAATACAAGGCTGAAATGAAGATAATATAGACTGTGAGGATGCCATATGATGAGATGCTCCTGTATCTAGAAGCCATCTCCCTGATCCTAGACTTGAAAAAGCACAAAGAGCTTGTCCTTTATATCCTGATGTTGATGCTTGACCGTTGTCCTTTTTAGACTGTTTTGAAGAAGGAGGTGATTCAGACATTCTAGAAGGTAAATCAATGTGATTCCTTTAGAGAATATTTTTCAACTCATCAATATCCTTCTTATAACAATAGTGTTCTTCATGTCCATCCTTCTTGTAATATGCACAAAAAGGCCTCTCCTTATTAGATGATTCCCCTTTAGAAGAGTATTTTTTCTTTGTTTGATCTGAATGTGGATTATTCTTTTCTTTCTTATGTTTCTTATCTGATTCTGATTCTTTTATGTGACTAACCAACAATTATTGAGATTTAGAATTCTTGATGAGACCCATTGAGATAAGCTTGTGTTGCTCATGTATCAACATCTCAAAAAATGATTCAAATGAAGGTGTAGTATATGTAGACCCCATAGTTAATCTATGAGTATGAAAGCTAGAAAAAAAAGAAGCATAATCAAGACCAATTGAATGTACTTCTTATCAATTCCACATGCTTTACATTTCTCTCTTAGATCATTAACCTTAGTGATGTAGTCTTGTATGTTGTCAAAGTCCTTAGGATCAAGGCTCATCAGTTCATTATCAATTTGATAGCCTCTTACTTCATCTATAGTACCATATATTTTTTCCAATTTTTCCCAAGCTTCATGAGAATTGTTACATGATTCAATTTGAAACAAAAAAATCTTGAGAAACTAGTCTATGAAGACACCCAAGAGCTTTGGTATGTTCAATCATCCATTTTATCTTTTTATTTGCATCTATAGGTTCAGGTACCTTATTTTCAACATATAGAGAGTGGCCTTCTGTCATTAAAATACTCCATGCATTTTTATGCCATGTTAAATAATTATATGATGTGAGCAAAGGAACCTTAGAATGATTCATGAAAATGAGAGAGCACAAGCAAACAAATCTAAGCAATATGTACACCAGGAGTGCCCCCTCCCCCCCCCTCCCAAATCACTCAATCAAGAAACCCCCCAAGAAATATATGATTTGGCGCTTTATATTTAGTGTGTTTATAGTTGCTAGATTCCAAAAACAATAAGCTACACTTGATATTAGTGCTTACAAATGCCAACATAGGCCACAAAATCAAGTACAATTTTTGGTACAAAATGAGATCAATCTGATCATACTACTGAGAAGTACACAAAAAATCATGCACTTTCAAAAAAAAATTCACACAAAAATGTTACTGTAGGAGCAAGATATGAGCTCCCGAAGTTCCCAAAATGAGGACGAAGCAACAACACTTGTGAGAATCTGAAATTTTTTGAAAAACCAGAAACCAAAATCAAAATCCAATTGCACCACTGTGAAGAGTGCAAAAAATGATCCCAAATAAAAAAAAAAATGCTCAAAAAAAGGAGTTAAAATGACTGAGATATGGTCGTTTGAAAATCAGCTCCCAAACGTAAAATGCAAATGGAGAGGGGGCAAAAAAAAATTGGAAAATGATGATGTGGCACTAACGTCAACAAAATACGAGCTTAAATTTGACGTCTCCCTGGCCGTCAAAAGAGAATATGCTCCATGGCTGAATATTCCTTATTTCTGAGCTTGAAGTTGACGGGTGTATGGACGTCGGTGGTGCGCTTGACTGCTCGAAGGAATATTCTATCAGAATATTTTCTATACTATTACTAAGCACTGAAATATTTAATAGGCCACCAAATTTTTGATATCTGGCTGTTGTTTTTCTTTGGGCCACCGGTGAATGGGTGAGTGTCGGATTTTTGTGTTAAATGCCCGCCGATTTTGAAGATGCCCGACTGATATTTTTAATGACATCGGATTATTTTTATTTTACCGACCAGTATAAATACCGACCGGTGAAGGTGATGAACCCACAGAATATGGAGGGGGCCATGTGAGTTGGTGGGGCTGTTGGTTGTAGGCCATCGGTACCTTTCCATGGTATAGTTTGTTGTACTAGTCTGCAACCCGCAGACTTAAAAGAAAACTTATTTATTTATTTTTTATATTTTTTAATACAATTTTTTTCAAAAATCAATCAGCCTTTCTAAATTTTTCAAAAAAAAATTATTTATTTTCTAAAAAATCATACCGTCATAATGACGGGACCTGGTGCATTGTACGGCTCTTTGGGCAATTTTTTTTTGCCTCACCAGACAACTGCTCCGATTTGGATGATTTGGCAGTCGATCTTAGGGTTTTGGGCCTTACTAGACATGATGGCAAGGTCGGATTTGACCCAAAATGCCCCAAAATTGTAGCTACCTTTTGGATCTGGCAACCACTCAACTTCGAACCCTCATAGATCTAGCCTCAAACACTCAAATGGAACAAGCCAGGGGAACCAGTTTGCTTTGAAGATTCACAAAAGCTTCAAGTTTTCCTCCTAACCCTATCCTCATAAAGTATTTTATATTAGGTAATCTGTCAGGGGAACCAGCCCGCTTTGGAGATTCACTCTCACCATATATTACCCACAATCTGAAGAGTGTTTCCATGTTTCAAGATGATAGTTAAGTTTAGTTTGGCTAAGGGTGCAATCCTAATTGACAACAATACCAAACATGAAAGATGATCCAAATGCACCTACACATCTTCTAGAATTAATAAAGGAAATTTATTTGTTGGGAGAGATATCAACTTTCCATGGTAAGTTAGGTGTACAAATCCAAAGAAAGATAAAAATGTTCAGAGAAATAGAAGAAGAGGGAATGCCAAAGATTTTGAATGATGAAGGGGTACAGAAAGATTTCACTGCATGGAAAGAGAATTTTGGAGACTTTCTTCCTCAATTAAAGGAAGTTATTCACCTCACTAATTATGTAGCTTTGAATAATGTTATTGATTATATGACTAGAATTGAGATGAATTTGGATATGTTTTTTAAAGAGTCCATGATAATAATTGATGCCAGATATAATCTACATAAATCCAAAGTATAGAGGTTACTAGATACCGAATGTCTCACCAAGGAGGATTACAATGCATGGCTCAAAAAAATTATAGATTAAGCCTGAGATAAAGTATTGATAAAATTATCTCCTCCAATTTTGAAATTTGTTGACACATAATGTTGACATGGAAGTTGCTTCACTTTATTTTCTTGCTCTTTATGCTTTATGTCCCACATTTTTGAAAGCATGTGAAAGGAATTGTTCAAACATATTTTTTAGAAAAAGTATCTTTTGGAAGGTTGGAATATCTTCATCAATGAATGGAAATAGTTTTTATCTCATATGGATATTTCCCCCATGGAAGGAAAATATAACTGTATTTTGGAATGGGTGTGTGCAAGATCATGATAGGCCAAAAAATGGCGATATGGAAGTAATATGATGGCCCATGTGGCTAACAAATTTTTGTTTACCCAAAATTGATAAAATGAAAAGGGTTTTTAAAGGAGATTCTCAACTTTCCACCAATATAATTTATGCTTTACTTTGAATTTAATAAATAATTATTATTCATTTTCTATTTGAATTATGACTAAAGTCCTAATTGATCAGGTTGATTGAAAAACATCTATAGCTTTCAAACGATATCACATTTTTTGAATCTGAAACATGTGACACATTCTATGCTTCACATTCTATAGGATTAAAAAAAGAAAAAATGAATTTCATGAAGTTTTGACCAAGTTAAGGTGGTCAGACATACAATTTTTAATATTTTTTAAAAGTTGTAATAAAAAATTCATAATTAATTATTTACTTGGAAAAAAATTACAAAAAACTATGCATCACATTGGGACATAAGTCCTCTACTTATATATAAAATATTATCATTTTATTATGGTTAGGGTGGTTAGATAGAAACCTACTTCTTCTTTTTTCCTTGAAATTTAAGTACTACTATATTGAAATTTCAAATTTTCACAATATATTTTTATTTTTGTAAATAATCCTATTAGTTTTGAAACCACATTCAATTTTCTATAGATTCTATTCTTACACATGTTTGAAATAATATAGATAACTTAAGCAATTTTTTACGTTAAGTTGCCTAACCTTGATTTTCTGAATTTTCATCACCACTTAAGGGCCTATTTTTTCCATGATGATCCTGCACATACCCAAATGTAATTGTGATTTTCAAATAAATATATATGAAAAGTGTCAATTGGCTCAAATCTTGTTTGCCCCCTTATTTTAATAAAATGGAATTCAAGGTCATTGATAAAGGTTGTTGATTGATCTCCAAAATAAATTTTGTAATAGAGAGTACAAAGAATATAAGTTGAGTCTGTAGATACCGAAAATTGGTCTAGGCCTGCGAGTACACATTTCAACATAATTTTCTATAGTCCTTCATCTTGATTAAATAATGTTACTTATTTAACTGCCTTTCTAACACATATTTCCTCTATTAATTAAATACCCTTTTTAATTAATTCATTAATTCATAATCATCCTTTATTCAACTTAATTAATTAAATAAATCATATTTATTTAATTATGTTGTGAACTAATTAATTCTCCCCCCTTTATCTATCAATTAAATAATTTATTATTTAATTCCCCTTTATCATACTTTTCCAACTATAATTAAATATCTTTATTTAATTATTCATTTAACCCCTTTTCATCTATAATTAAATATTTATTATTTAATTATTCATTTATCCTTTTCAAGAGTCAAATTAAATTAATTACTTTATTTATTTAATTAAAAGTCTCATATTTTGAATGTTGAATTAAATTAACATTTAATTCATTATTTAATTAATTATGTCACATTCCTCTAACATTCAGTTATCTCTTACATGCACTTATCGTCTGACTCGAGTTATCTCTATGAGAGAACTCTCCGTCACAACTAGTTGATTAACTAGTTCCAACTCATATGCATGATCTATATCTATTAATTAAATATCTTTATTTAATTAACTAACTCAAGTTTGCATTCACATGCATTTATCATGCATTTATTCTCCAACTTCTAACTTTGGCTTTTGCATACAAAGTCTATTTCTTCTATTTTTTGAAGATGAAGATTGGAACTCATGTTCTAACTTATGTTCTAAAATTAGTCTTTACCCGCAGTTGAACTCACATTCTAGCTTGCATACTATCTGTCACATAACTCATTGCATGGCATTGATCAATCTCATCTGTTGATCTCTCTTTCAATTTGAGCCGATCGTTCGAAAACACAAAATCTATAAAATGGCCTGTCATGATCATTATTCCTCCTCCCTGAAATTATACACTTTTGAGAAGAGATTATTCTTCGATATTTTGCTTAGACATTCAACACAGCTATACTTGCATTCAAACACAGAAATCTAAGGGCAAGAATACTTAAAAGGCAAAATGGAGAAGAGCAATGGAGTTAATTCGAAATGGTGAATACATTATTTGGTGAGATCAATTCAATTTGTTAGTTTTCATTTATGTTTTCAATTTCTTTCTTTATTGTTTGATTTTAGATTAGTTTTGATTTTAGATTTAGATTAATATTGTTATTTCTAGTTGCAGATACGAACCACAGATTTAATCTTGAGTTACAGAGTCTATATCTAGGTTTTTGAGTCTTTATTTTCTGCAAGTTTAGTGTAGTATAAAAAATATCTAATTTGAATATAAGAATGGAATAATTTGCAAGCCAATTGTCTCCTTGTGTATTCTTTATATTAATTATCAATGAAAATGATCAAAGGTCTTTTTAATGATCCTCATTGTGTTTTAATGACTATGAATTTATCTTTGTTCTAATTCAAAGAATTGGTTAAATAATTTTGATAGAATCATATATTTATGTATTTTGAGTACAAGGATATGATAATGTGTTTTAATTTTGAATATTTGACTATAATACTATAATGTAGTGTTGTAAAAGATATGTGATGTTAGGTTTTAAGTTGTTATTCATCATGGTTTGTGCTAAATTTGACTCCATATATTAACTAGGTTAAGGCATTGGTCTATGATCTATATTTACATTAAATATTCATAATTTATCACAAACACTAAATTAAAAATCATTTAGTCTCTAGTTTTCTATTGAAATGTATGTTGAGTTGAAGTTTACCATGCTCTATTGCTTATGAAATTATTAATTTTTAAAGACATTGCCAAATCTTTACACTCTTTGAATTGTTAAGAAATTATGCATATAGAATATTTGTTATTTAAAATGTATGACATTGATTCAAATAAAAGATCTTAATTAATATAAGATAGAAAATTTTCATTGCTTATGGTTTAGGACAAAAAATAATAATCTTCTATACTCCACATTCAAATAAAACCTAGAGATATCAATCTTAGGTATGCAAAGGAGAAAGATATCTTGCAATAGGGTGTCCTAGGGTTTGATTTATGATTACAAGATGGGTTCACCACCAAGATAGCACTTGGAAAGACTAATGAAATGAAAGATCTAATGTTTAAACCTAGTGATGCATAAAAAATTGAGTGAATGACCTAGAAATGCATATAAATCAGAACAAAAAGTTGTAAAATCAGAAGTGCGCACCTTGAAACCTATAGAGGCTTTAATGAGGACTATAAATGCTAAAAATGCTAAATTTAATGTTGAGTGGGACTCATACACCAATCTGGGATATTTAGTTCCAGACTAGGTTTACTGCACCAAAATTGGAATTTGATAATGGGTATTTTGAATCTTTAGAAACCCTAAAAATTGGATGTAATGGGACTCATATGCCCAAGGTGGCATATAAGTCCAGTGTGATTTTTTAGAGAATTAAGATCTAGTTTTTCTCTCCAATCTCTTCTCTTTCCACCACCCTTTGTTTCCAGATCTAAAACCTTGATTTTGGACCTGTAGATGACTTTTTGTAAAGATAGCAACTTTGAAAATGAGGGGACAAATCCAACAATTTTTTTCAAGCTTGTAACCTAAGCTTGAAAGATCCTTCATGCTCCAAGACACCTAGATCTGGAATCACACATGTAAGAGGAGAAACACTTGTTGATTGTTAGTAAATAGGGGTTTTCCTTGGTCAAACCCATTTTACGTAATTATTTACCAAATAATGAGATAATGAAATAAGAACATGAAACATGAAATAATGAACATGAACATGGACAATGATACCTTGAATTATTTCTTGTAAACCAACAATCAAACATGAAATGGCCATGAAGGATGCAAATCTTGACCTTGAATATGGATATGAAACTATGCTTACAAAGAGGTCTTGAATGCTACATAACAAAATTAGCTCAACAACATGCTTGATGCTTTATGATCTTGACTTGATGATGGATATTGAATTGCTGCAATAATTAATGAAAAAATATGCCCTTGAATTCCTTAAAAATGATCTTTAAACTCTCTTGATGCTCTTGTGAAGTATTGGAATGCTTAACTCTTGAGTGCTTGACTTGATATCATGTAGGCTTAGTGAAATAATTATTTGAGACCTTGTTTATATAGGCAATCCATCCAATGTATTGTGTATTAGATCCTAAAGGCTAACATACAAGAAATTTGAACTTAAAACCCTAATTTCCCACTCAAAACCCTAAAAAGGGGCCAAATGGGACTCATATACCCTGGGTGGTGTATGGGTCCCACAGGGTCTTTTTAGGTGGAAAAAGTGTCGGGGTGTTAAGAAATTAAGCTTAGTTGATGCCTATGTTAGGATTTTGGTAAAAATATGTCTCAAGATGCACAATATAGGGTCTTAGGGGAATATTAATGATGATATTAATGTCATAAATGCAGGAGGGCTCAAAAATAAATGTGAAAGTGCAAATAAATATAGTTTAGATCATTAAATTAAGGGAAAATGAGGTCAATTTAGCTTAAAAGGGGCCTAAATTTGATGTGAATGTGTACAAAACACTACCACACTAGATTGATTCAACATTAGGTCCAAGGGCCCTAAATTTAATGTGAAGGTGTAAAAAATACACTTTACAACACATTACAACACTAGATTAAATGCAACATTAGGTCTCTTTTATGATTAATTATTCCCAAATTAAATGAAATTGTACCATATCCAAGGGCGTATAATTTCCATCATTAAATTTAGCCACCACTTTAGTGAGAGGATGAACTTGCTTCAAAATCAAACTAAATTAGACATTCAAGAGGGTTCCAAGCATACCAAAGTAAACAAAAAAGGATAAAAAATATCAAAGGAGGTGGCCAAGCACCCAAGATCCAAGATCCTACATCAAACCAACATAAGGATGATAGGAAATACACAATGTGTATGATATGAAACAAAACAAGATACACAACCATACAATGCCAAAAGTGTGAAGATGAAAGGAAAAGAAAGAAAAGGTGGATCAAGCTTTGATAGTTTGTCTAATACTATGTGGATAAGATCTAGGATGTTTGTCCAAAAATGCATGCTCATTCTGAGGCAACCAAACTTTAGGCTATTCATTGGGTGAGTATTTGAAAGGTTGAGACACACGACTGGTATGTGCTCACAAATGTGAGTTGCTAAGTGAATTCATGCCTATGTTTGGCTCCCATACAACTGGACCAAAGCTATACCTCCTGATAAATTTGATAAGGTTCCATGCAATAATAATCTTCGAGCTTCATGAGACAAGAAAAACTTTACATGCTTGGAGCTCATGAACATATAATGAACTTTGAGCTTCATGAGGCAAGTAAAGCTTTGTATGCTTGGAATGCATGAACAAACAAGAAGGCTCCAGAAGCATGAAAAGTGTGTTATGCAAGGTGGCAATATGAAAAATAGTGCAAGGTGCATTCAAAGGGATTTTTATTAATTCATGTAAGGTCTCTTCTTAGGGAACATCATGCCTAATGTCTCCAAGAGAGGACAAGTCAAATAAATATCATTCTCTCAGAGGGAATCAAACTCAATGACACCACCAAGAAAGGGATGCAATGCAAGAAGAAATAAAATTGCACTGTGAAACATGAGTTTCGATGTATTCCCCCACTTTAAAGCGTTTGCTAAAATCATTACTTTGAGAAATTTCTTTATAGTAGAAGAAGGAATGAGAGGTTATTCAGAAATCCCTATGCCAAGAATATGTTTCTGAATCAAACTACATCATGAAAAGGGGTTGCATAAATCAATATGTCACATGCAAGCCAACTTAAGGCATGTCTTCCACATCCCAAGATTTCTCTTATATATAAATGAACAATGGTCAACTTAGGAAAAGGAGATGATGACAAGTGACATACATGGACAAGGCTACATAACCACTTACCCCCACTTAATGCAAGACAAGGATGAGTCAAATAGGATTAAAATAATTTTCAATTAGAGGAACTAGGTTCTTCAACACAAGGAAGAGCACCACAATCCCTAAGATGTTGAATTTTGTTACTTAAAGCCTTATATTCATTAGTACAATGACTATGAACTCTATGATAAGCACAAAATGAACTCTTTTACTTAAATTTCTTCTGTATTATTGGAGGGAAGGATATCAAATGATCTTGGAGGAGTCTCGATAAGATACCCTCTTGATCAATGGTAGAGGATGTTCCTTTATTTTGTGACAAAGATATCACTTGTTTAGTATAAGATGTCATACTTACACAAGACTATTTATATTTTGAGATTTTGTTCTCTTCTTTACAGGAGGGTGTGAAATTTCATGAACTCGAATAATAAGTGTTTATCATGGGGACATTAATGTTAAGCAAGGACTTCTCTATTTCTTTCAAATGATAACAATCAAGACCACTAGTGTCTATCAATTCATGATGTAGTATTGTTAAAGTTAGCTTAGAAGAATCTATTGTAATAGTGTTGATATTGATTGAAGGCTTGTTTGCATATTTCGAGGGACAATAACCAAGACCACTAGTCTTTTCTTGTGTGTGTGTGTTGGTTTTTTTTATTGTAACCAGATTGATCTCCTAATCTACCTATGGACTTGCCAATTCCAATCAAGGGCAGCTCAAAGGACCTAGATCAACTGACAAGGATTTTAATAAAACCTCCTACATTTTGGGCTCTGCAAGACCCGAGAGGGTGATCCCCTTAATGTGTTTACAAACTCTCCACCAATATTATAAACAACATGAACAACAATAGATACCTCACTCAATAGCTCAATATAATGGGATAAAACTGAATAAAATTGGCTATTCATAAGTAATATTAACCATTTCGAGCATGAGATAATTACAACAACACTTCGTAGTTAAATATAGTCATTGATTTTCAATTTCTAGCAAGCTCTAAGCAAAGACAAACAAATATTGAACCTCACAAACAAGTATAGCCTAGATCAATGCCATATACCATTGGAGGAGTCAAATTCATAAGCATTTAAAGGTTTATGATAGATTTAACACATAACATGTAATATATCTAGTAATATTTCCTTACACTATCATCATAATGTATTCTAACCCAATACTTCTTATCAAATTATTATAAAAAAACATACCAACCTACGATCCCATTCAAGCATTTTAATTAATTCTTTGAATTTAAGCTAAACTGAGAATCATACACACCACGGTAGTGAGATGAATGAAACAACCCTTGCTTATTTTATTCAAAATTCTGATATGCTTATTTAAATGGAGAGATATGAGTTTGAAATAGCTTATTTTAATTCAACTTCTAGTAGTGTCACAAAACATCAAAATCCCATGAATTCAAAACCTACAATAGAATGACACAAAACATAAATTGCATTTTCGCTAAAACTATCAGGCTATACAATTTGCTCTGCAACTTTTCCTAGAATTGACCCAAAATTATTTAACTTGCTAACCCCTATTTTTGGCCTTGAAATCCTTCTTATAGAGAATGAAAGAGAAACCAAGCATCAGGCCAGAAATACACATGTCACCAGTCGCTTGGACTGTCTTGTGACATTTCAAAAAGTTGTTACAACAGTTGAGTCCCTGGAGAATCTTCTTGTTCATCCCATCCGCTGAAAATGGTTGATGCATCAGCCAAACTTCATAAAACCTATGCCAAAACTACCATCAAAACATAACTAGAATCTATTGTAACTGCAACGGCTGAGCTATTAATCACCACTAGCCAACTCTATTTTACTCTTCCCTAGTTAAGTAAACATTTACCCATCTCTTGTATTCCTCATCAACTAGCCAATCAAGATTAATTACCTCACTCACCTTAGCACTATAAGGTGTGTATTTTACTGCTACTTGATTTGTCTCTCTTTCAAAAGATTCCAAATTTTTTTTGGTGCTAATGATCTTGTCCATACAGCTCACCAACAAGTCATAGTCTGAGTCATCACAAATCAATTTGATTTGTGCATTGATGACCTCATATTCTCTATCCTGCCATTGTTGCAATGATTTAACATTTCCCTATGCATCAACTATATTATGTAAATATGTATCACTCCAATCATCAAAACCTTTTACCAATTCTCTGATTTTCCTAGTCAAACCATCTGGTAAGGCTTGAAAAATTTGCAATGACTTCACAAATATTTGAGTAGGCCTTAATGATTGGGGCCTATTATTTGTATCAAACCTAGAGGCTTTGTACATTATATCTAAATCATTGGCCCTAGGGATCCATTTCTCAACTAAGGGCAACACTACCTCCTGATCTGTATTAATATTCTTTATTGGATCCAAAAATAAAGAATATAAAGAATACACTGATGGCAATCTTCCATCAACCTTTTCATTCAAGTGCTCAAAACTGTGTCAACAATCTCACTCTATTTTATAACTGCTCCTTCCTCACTTTCCTTTAAGGCTTCCTGTAACTCTGTAATCTTGTTCATCAGTAGCTTCTTAGTAGGATCCATAGAGTATTAAATTTCTTCTTCAACTGGCTCTAATGTAGGACTCGGAGAAGGTGTTTGGATGGGGGACCCTGGTGTAGAAACAATTGGAGAAGTAGGAGGTACTGATCCTGATGTGGAGGCCAATGCCATGATACTTGGAGCACTTGAGGACTCCCCAAATTGAATATACTTCAACCTATTCACATCATTTTGCAGCTCAACATTCCTTTGCTCAAACCTGTTGTACTCTCCAATTATAAAGGTATATTTCTCTGTTAAAATATTCTTCTCAATTTCTTCCCTCTCAATAGTATTTTGGGCCAATTTGGTCACATTTACAGTTAACTTAGTAGACTTTGTAGTTGAATTTTATGAGGCTCTCTTTATTATTAACCCTCCCCTTAGGTTTGGGCTAATATCAGTGACATTAGGATTTCTACCCTGAGGTGCTAATGCCCAAATTGCTAGGGTCTCATACTCTTTGCTAAAGGCAGAATCTTGTAGTGCTGCCTTGACCTCTTCCTCAGAATTTTGCAAGGGATGTTTGGATTTCAAAATAGCATTAAATGCTACTACATTTTCTATATCCCACCCAGTAAAAACTAGTACACCTGCCCGAGTTACTAAATTCCTCCCCTCCTCAGGAGTGATGTTCTTGAATTCTTCCATCAGTTCAGCTTTTAGTTCATCATCGTTCTCCTAGTTAGACCTATCAAGCTTCAACTATCTTCTCTTCTTACACTTATCTTGATACTCCTTTAATTTAATTCTACATACTAATAGCAAGAACACTGGAGTTTTAACAAATGCATCATCATCTAAAAATGCCTTGCATGCCTCCATCCTGGCTTCTTGTACACACTATCCCTTCATATCCATATTAGACAAAACCAAATGATTTGACCTAGGAGGAGAAGGTATACCAACCTGCATATCTTGATTTGTGACAATAATTTCATCCATCAGAGCCTCTTGTGCCTCTTCAGTCTTTTTCCTCTTAAGGCTTGGCTCTGATGGTGGTGGTGAAGGGTTATCCTCTTGTGATGAGTCCAAATCAATAATTTTATTCCCCCAGGTGCTCTAACCTTCAGACCTAGTTTTTCTAATGCCTTCACAATTTTCTTTCCTTTCTTATCTTCCTCCTCCTCATCACCACTGTCATTTCTCTTTCTTTTATAAAGAGGCCAATTCAACATAGATTGATATGTTGGCCTTATTTTAGTAGGCCTCACATTTGGTCTCTGTATCCCAAATTCCAACTCCAAGTTGATCTTCTTTGTCATCAAAATACCCATTATCTCCTTGAAGTTTTCCATCAAGAAATCAAATTTCTTATGGAATGGGGTAAATTCCATTAATGGATCATATTTGGGATCCATTTTATGCACAATGGCTAATAGCTTCTCATATGTTATCCATTTTTCCTTGTTCAATTCTTTCTTATTCAAATCAAACTCATTCCTAATTAGATCCTCGGGAAAATTGAACTCATGTGCAAAATTACTGCCCTTTATCCACTGTCTAAAAAGGGAAAAGAAGCCATCAGGGTCATGTTGTCACCTGGGACCACACCTCAAATGGTAATCATCCAAAAACTTCCCAAAATGGACCCAACCTCCTTTGGAGAATACAAAATTAGATATAACTGTATAATCAGGGAAAGAGGTTCCCTTACCCTTCCTTGTTACATTGTCTTCATGAATACAACCTATTTGCCACATAACCTCAACAAACCCTGCTCTTGCTGGCACATTGAATGGAAGGATATGTGGAATCCCTTGGAAGCCATACACTCTAAAAAAAGTGATGAATAGGTACATGATAATGTCACCCAAGTTATGACAAACCTTCAAAATTGGCTTCCTCCCCTTCGGTCTAACAAAATCATTCAAGTCTTGAGGGATTCTTGGCATATTCACTATCAACCTAGCCCTTAGTGTGGAAGAAAATCAATTATCATGCACAAAACTAGGATTCTCTCTGTTAAATGATAAATTTGTAGTCCCTGCCTGCACCAGTAATATTTCTCCATTAATCTCTTGCCTCAACTCCATCTTCTCTGAGAAGAAATCAACATTCTTGTACAAGAAAATGTACATCAACAAAGAATACTAGAAGAATGGACTACCTGCATCCTTTACCTGCAACTTTAACAGCCCCTCATGTATCTCCTCTACCAAAAAGGATGCAAAATCATATATCACTGAGAAGTTAGGGTGTTGTATTTGTACCCCCCATAAACATGTAGGCAATCGGCATTACTGTATTAGGGTTAAAACCCAAAATTTGGCACAATGAATAAAAAGTGGCCAAGAAGTGGTTTGCAAAATAGTTTAGCTTGAAAGGATCTTGGTCACTTGGACTGATATAAATCTATGAACCGCATGCCCTTGCCAGATGAGGAGGAAGCAACTTTCCCTTGAAAAGTGACTTTGACTTCGCATATTCCTACTTCATCTCCTCAAGATTAATCTAAACCAATAATGAGCTAGGTTCACTTAGGTCAAAAACTTGTTGAAATTATTTATTTTTTATGCTTAATAGGACCCCTCTATCATTATCTCCTATCACTCTTGTAACAGGGTCATAATGTACTGCCAGTGCCTTGAGAAAATCCACATCAGGGAATACATTTGGTACTACTAGCTTCCCCATGTCATATATCCAACCATTCAAGAAAGGGTGAGGAAAATTTCTTTGTCCATACCACAACCTAAACATCTCTAGACCAATCATGGTAACCCTAGCATCGGCGGCATTGGAGCAATTGTATACTAATCCTTCCCCTAGGGTTCTTCCATGCATCAAAACCAACCCCCTCCTCCTATCATTTGTTGACAATGGGAGTTGATCTAGGAAATCATCATACAAATTCCTCTACAAATAATCAACATGGCCAGAATGCTGCTTTGGTGGTGCCATCTCAAGTAAACTAGGGCTTCCTTAAAATTTCAAATATTTTGAATAGACTAGGGCTAAACAAAAACAAAATTATAGAAAGCAACCTCGCATTTTCTTACAATTCAACCAACCAATAGCCCTAAAACAACTATCAACAAGCTTTCCGACAAGCACACCACAATTCTTCCCAAAATCTTAATCAAATTATCCAAGAAGCATAGATAATAACTCATGGTGTTTGTGTTTTGTAGAAAACCAAAATCCCTATTGTGATAACTCAAAACTTCGTCCTCGGCTTTGAAACCACTTCACAAATGTGCTTGAATACTTTATGAGAAAATAGAGCAAAATAAAACCTCTTTATGTTGATCAAATCGAGCCAGTAGACGTCTTGTCCACCATTAAAGCTTACTTGCTTGTCGTGCCAACAACTCAAATCGTATTTGATGTGAATTCAAATTTTAATAGTCGATCCTTTACTTATGTCAAATCATCGAATGGTTACCTTCAAAAAAGGCTGACGCAACCTCCATCTCAACACTAAGGGCCCACCGCATTATGCATCACCGAAGGAATACACGTGGTGCCCGCCTAAGATATCGTGATCGATAAACACCCTGCAACTTATGATCACACGATGGTGGGAAACCATTGATCCCCACCATGGGCAATTGTGTTCACTCAAAATAGTCACTAGCATTGAACGTAACCATCGATCAGCTTTTCCATCAAAATTATAACATCTTCATTGATTTTGATCACGTGCATCTCGTAGCTGCTTTAGTAACCCACCATATAACATATTAAAACCCGACAAAAATATCAAAGCATTTTCATTATCTTTTCGACATCACCAGCTGAGACACGTGGCGCTCACCTGTGATATCGCAATCAGGTGAGACACAATGATGGGGTCATCACGGGATTGCGGGGAACAACTGAGATCAAACACTGGCAGATCAATAGTCATTAAGAATTGTTCCCTGCACAATATAAAACATTTATTAAAGGGACAAGGGGACATCACCTAGGCTGATGAAAAATGATGGCTTAAAGTTTTTTTTAAGATGTGGGGCACGAGCCAACCTATACTTAGGGAGTAATGAAGTCAGGCAGACAATTAAAACAACAAATCAATAAAGGGGCCTGGCCTAGATGGAGCGATGGGGCATAAGTTTTTTTAAAAGCCCACTTCATAAAGGTAATGGTCAAATAGATCCCACCCAAGGCCTAACATAGAAAATTAGGATTTTCATGAAGGCAAAAAATAAAAACCCCAATCTTATGTTTTTTCCCAATAATATGACAGACCAGTACAAAGGCAAGATAATAAAGGAATTCAAAGAAAAAAAATTGAAGCTCCATTAGTGGCTCCAGTTGGGGATGTTCATTCCACTAGAATGAAGCGAGAATTCAGAATCTCAGGTAGAGCAGACCAATTGCAGAGACGACCAAAAATGGATTGTCTGGACAGAACAACCCAACAGGAAAGAAACCTACAACTAACATATATACAAACCTACACTATTGTTCATGGAAAATAATACTTCAAGTGAAGTATAATTTCAAAAACTGCCCATGAACTGGTAGTTCAAGAATATTGCCTATCATATCTTGGAGGAAATATGAATCTTCCCCCCACTTACTATTTACCAAAAATGGACCTAACCAGATTGCATCAAATTTTCAATGTTTTCCTTTATCTTCAAACCTGGCACTCCACATCAAGACCAAATCCCCATCTTGGATGCTCCTTGCAGTTACTCTTTTGTCATACAAATTCTTCACTTGTAGCTACAATTTGGCATTTTTCATTTGAGCTTCCCTCCTGGTCTCATCCAATTCTATGAAAGGTTCTACTCTTAGTTGCATTTCATCATCCATTTCATTATCATACATATAGACAAACTTGTACATTTCCATTAGGTTATTTTGGGGCAACCTTGCATTTATCCCATAAACTAGGTCAAATGGGGCACAATCTATTGCCTTTTTCATAGTTACCTTGTCTTCCCAGACTGCTAATCTAAATTTAGAATCCCATGCCTTCTTATTTTGATCTAGGATTCTCTTAATAATTTTCATCAAGCTTTTATTGCTTGATTTTGCTTCTCCATTTCCTTGTGGGTGGTAAGGTGATGAGTAAGAGATTTGGATGCCATGCTTTTCACATAAGTCCATGTATTCTTCAGATCTGAAACACATTGCATTATCTGACACAATCCTTTCCAAACATCTGAACCTAGTCACTATATTACTCATTAGGAAATCAATTACCACCTTACTAGTTTCTTTCTTCATTGGAATTGCTTCCACCCACTTGGTAAAGTAATCAGTGGCCACTAATATCCAAGAATGGCCTCCACTAGGTTTACATGCTATTTCTCCTACAAAATCAATACCCCATTGCTGGAATAGAGATTGTACTCCAACTGGTTTTAAGGGTAAGTTACCAGAAAATTTCAACTTACTAGAGAAACGTTGACAACCATCACATGTCTTCACTAATTGGTGTGCATCCTTAAAAATAGTAGGCCACCAAAATCTAGCCCTCATTACTTTGTGTGTAGTTATTTTGGCCATATAATTCCCTCCACAAACTCCACTATGCATCTCATTCAAGATTCCCTATGCTTGATCTTGGTCAACACACTTCAACATGACACCTTCTCCATTTCTCCACCAAATATTTCGAGTTATGATAACATACTTGATAGCATGTAACTTCAATTTCCTCTTTTCATTTTCATTCAAATTATTAGGACATTTCATATTTTGTAAATAATAGATCACATCCTTATACCATTCAGAATGTTCCATATCACATATGTGTGATCTATTCTCTTCTTCAAGAAAATTTATCTGATTTGCTTCCAGATTACTTTGGGCCATAAGCTTGGCCAATCTTTGTCCTCTAACCAACTTAGTAATCTTTTTTTAGATGTTGAACTCCTGGATCCTATTGATCCATCTACATCTTCTTCCTGACACTTCCTACTATGTGAAAATGTCCTTCACAACAACACTAGGCACATAGGAAATTATAGTAGCTCCCATCAAATAAGTCCTGAAAGCCTTTACTAATTTTACCAATGCATATGCCTGTTTTTCATTTATGTCATATTTGAGTTCTGCAGCCTGCAAAGATTTGCTGAAAAAGGCTATAGGTTATTCAAAACCTTCTGCATTATTTTGCAACAACTCAGCTACAATTGTATGGAAAGAAGCAAATGAAAAAATATGTAATGGTTTGGAGAAGTCAGGGGTTCTTAACACAATAGCTTCCTTTATTGCTTGCTTAATGGCCTGAAAATCCTAGACAGACTCCTCTTCCCATTCAACCTTGGGCCCCTTCTTGAGCATTTTAGAAATAGGGTGAACTGTTTCAACAAAATTAGTTACAAACCTCCTTATGAAGTTGATCTATCCAAATAAAGATTCTATTCCTTGAAATTTTGGGGTTGTGGGAGCTTGTCTATTGCAATTACCCTTTCTAGATAAATCTTGACCCCATCCTTAGATACTATATGTCCTAACAGTTTTCCTTCCCTTACCCCAAAAGCACACTTCTTTGGATTCAAGGAAATACCATACTCCAGTGCCCTGCTAAATACCTTCTCCAGATGTTCACAATTGTCATCTTCTTTCTTGGAATAATTTTTCAAGTCATCCTGGTAAATCTCCAAGAATAAATTAATGAAATCTGAGAATGCCACATCCATGGCTCTCTGAAAAGTAGCCCCTGCATTTGTTAGACCAAAAGGCATTCTCACATAAACATAAGTTCCCTAGGGTGTATTAAAAGTTGTCTTAAACTGCTCAGACTCCTTGACCATGAGTTGGTTGTAGCTAGAGAATCCATCCATCATAGACATTAACTCACAACCTATCACCCTCTGCAACATGGCTTCCATGTTTGGTAATGGATAGTTATCTTTCAATGAAGACACATTCAAGTTTTTGAAATCCACACATAACCTAATGTCTCCATTTTTCTTTCTCATAGGCACCAAATTTGACACCCAGGAAGAATGTTTGATTGGCTTGATGATCCTTGCATCTCTTAAATTCATTAATTATTCTTGCATTTTAGGGCCCAAGGTAGGATTAATAGGCCTTTGCTTTTTCCTAAATGGCTTAGCACTATCACTCAAAGGAATTTCATGTTGAAATAAATCCTCCCTATATGCCTTAAGATCATCATAAGACCAAGAAAACACATGTCTGAATTTCCTTAACAAATAAATTAACATCCTTCTCACCCTTGGTGACAACTTCTTTCCAATATACACCTATTTTGGTGATGCCTCTTTTCCAAAGTTTATTTATTCTAAGTGATCAAGATGGGAAGCAACACAATTAGCCTTTGTCCTATCTTGGTTATCAAACACTCTTTCAAGAACAACTAAACCCTTAGGAATTGTATTTGTTTTTAACTAAATAACTTCATTACCAAACATAGTATCTTTACCATCAATTTTTTCAACAAAAGCTCCAAAGTCAATTTCTTTACTTTCATATTCATCCACACAATTTAAGAACCTAAATATATATTCATCACTATCAAAAACTTTCTATTTTTTGATATTATCAGGAACGGATGACCTTGTTTTCACTTCAACCTTTGAAATTATAGCATAATTCATGTCATCTAGTTTTAATGGAATATTTACTAGAAAATCTTCCACCTTATTGTGGCCTCTCTCCATCCAATTTATACCAAAAGCATCAAATTTTTCCAATTCATCCCAAAAAAAATTCCTGTACTGTTTCAACCTTTTATTCTTTGACACATATCTGGATTTGACTTGGGAAATCACAAGCTTAGAATCTCCAATTACCTTGAGCTTCTTGATTCCATGTTTTTCAGCTAATCTCAACCCAAATAACAAGGCTTCATATTCATACACATAGTTGGTGCACTCAAATAACATAGTGAAAGAGAACCTGAATGTCTTTCCACTCAGAGACCTTAATAACACACCTGCACCAGATCCTTCCTTTGAACTTGCACCATCAAAGTACATAGTCCACAAGTCATCAGACTCTAACAAATGTTTTACTTATGTATCAATCGGTGTAATAGGTTTATCATAATTACTAGGGGATTCCTCAACCCTTAATTCATTTATGCCACCGTCAGTAAAACATGTCATATTCTCAGTCGGATCATGCTCAATCATATGAGGCACTTTTGACTCTCTTACAATCTTGACATCTTTTCCATCAATGTAGAAAGTAGAAAATGATAGATCATACTGCATGTTACCTCCCATTGATGCACTCCACTTTCTTGACAAAAGCATCCCAAAATGAGGTGGGATGTCTGCAAGTAAAATTGTCATAGCTAAAACCTTCTCAGGATACTAAGTTAGTTTATAAGGAAATGCTTTAATAGTCCCAATAACTGGCACTTCTCTTGAATCTAATGCATAGCATTTACCTTGAGTAGTGTCGACTATCAAGCCCATCGCCTCCATGATTTTTAATGGCATAACATTATTGGATGCCCCTGAATCTATCATACAATTTCTCAAAATTTTCCCATTTATATCAACACTTAAGAAAAAGGGGGTTATATTTTCAAGGCACATGTTAATAGAATTCCCTAAATACACAGGGGGAATTTGTGACACAATTCCCTCCATTTCTTTTTCTTTTCTCTCATCTTCATCCTTTGCTTATTTACAATTACCTTGTTCAAACTTGTTACTAGCCACACATGTAATCAAGGCTATTGTCTTTTCCTTGTGCTCGGTTATTCTCATCATTTCCAGAAAAGGTACATAAACTTTAACCTGAGAGAGAACTTGAAACATAGAACTTGAAACATGTCTAAGGGTGTATATTTAGGCAAGTAAGAAAATATACCTTCATCATTTTCTTTCCTTTCTAGTTGCTGATTTCCTTCAAGTTTATTTTGCTTCTTATCTTCCCAAGTAGGTTCAACAAACTTTTTAATTACCTTGGTCTCTACCAATGATGAAATAACATCTCCTTGAGGCTTGGGAGCTTCAATCTTTTTTGCCCAAATTTTTTCATTCTTAACCTCTTTGATTTTGACAACATCCATTTTTCTATCCACTTTAACACCCTTGTTTTTATCCTTTTGTTCTTTGATAAAAAGGCCAGCAGGTTTACCCTGTTCACCACCCACAGTTCTATTTCTCAGCTGAAGTGTACTTCTCATCTGAGCAGCCATCTCCCCAGTCAACCGAGAAATTTCATCTTCTGATGGTCTTCTTAAGGACACTAAATTTTTAGCTTGCTCCATATTGCAAGCATGATGATCAAAATCACCTTCTTCATAAAAGAAGACCTATTGGTGATACACCTCGCTTCTCTATCTCTGATTATCCACATCTTCTTCTTGTAACTCATCATCAGAAGAACATTCAGCCTCATCAATGTATGATCAGGCCATACAAACATCTACATCACCCTGCTCATAGTCAGGAGTCTACTCATGAGTATCTTCCTTTATTCCTTCAGCAACAAGCAACTAAACAATGCCACAATAATTTTGATCATGTGGATGTTCACACACCTCAAACCATGGTCTATCTTGTACTAGATTTACATAATTATTCTAAAAGGGATTTGATGTATGTTGATCAGTTTTAGGCTTCTAGCTTGACAATATTGGTTTTCCATCCTTCCAATTTGTATTGTAAGGATAATTTTGTTGCCTAGGAGGTCTGTCATTTTTATTAGACTGGTACTTTTTATTTCCAAGACCCTTCTCTTGCTTTGCAATAGTATAATTTATTTCCTTCAAAGTGCTGAAGACTTTATCCCACTTCTCATCATCCTTAGGGTTTGCAGTAGAGACCTTCTCACTGTTATCCCTAGGATTTTTCAAAAGAGTGGGTTCCTCCCTCCTACCATATTTCCTAGAAGCTTTCCTATTACTTTCAATATTAATGGCCACTCTGAAAGCATCCCTCATGGTTCGAGGGTCCTTATCACTGAGGACATATGCCATTTTAGCATCATAAGCATTAAAATATGTAGTTAAACAAACATTTTCATCAAGCCTCAAAACTCGAAACAACTTATACATTGCCTTTTGAAATATAAGGTTAAATTCTAACACAGGTTCATTCAATGAATTCTTGATGTTATTGAATTCATTTAGCATGAAACTAGCATTAGTCTTATCCCCATATTGTTCCTTGAAGAATTTTTCAAACTCATCCCATGAACCAATACTAGCATTCGGTAAGCCTCTTTACCAATCCCTTGCATCCTCCACTAGAGATTGTACAAAAAACTTAATTACAACATCTTCATGCTCTACCCCATAGTCATTTAACATATCCATGAAGGATTTTAAATGTTCCTCTTTTGAAAAAGCATTGTTTCCAACAAATTTATTCATCTTTTCTCTCAGCTCATCAGGGATGGGGTTTGGATAACCCAGAATACCATCAAAAAATAATTTCCTATACCTTTCCAATTGTATAGGTCTCCTTTGGAATAGTCCCTCGGCCTTCTAAAATTCATCACCAGACTATGTATTCTGTATCCTAGGGCCATCCTAATTCAGATTTACAAACTTGGTTGCATGAACCTTCGGGCCAAAATTATTTGTGGTATTGTCAAGATTGGTCTTAGGACCATTTCAAGGCATCTTGGTGACTTGATGAGGTTGTAGCTAGTGTGACCTCATCCACACTTGAAATTTTTAGGAAACTTATTTTCCTCTTCATTTCTACATTCACAGCTTCAATTTCAGTCCTCTCTAACTCTTCTGCTAGAGCCTCACCTTCCCTCCTAACCCTCTCTAAGGCAGTCTCAACTTGTGATGATCCATGTGGTGGGGGATCTATTTGAGGAGGATGAGAATTCACCCTCTCATTTATTTTAATCCCCTCAGCCTTTTGTTTTCCTTTGTCTAAAACAAGCTTATGGTTTGGATTACTTGGTTGAGGCTTAACAGAGTTTGAGGATTTATGGTCTGCAGGTTTTTGTTGGGCATCAACCTGACCTACAGGACTCACTTTAGACAATGGATTTACCCCCTTATCAAAAATTTATCGTACAATAGGACCTTCCTCTTCTCTCTCAGGTTTGTTTTGGTTTAGGAGCTTCATTGTTGCCAACTATCTAATTAATCTATCCTTATCAATTACAACATGCATAAGTTTTGTTTCCCTTTCCTTATCCTTTTTCATCCTAAGCTCAGCTTGTTTTTGGATCTCCCATCTTAAGGAATCAATATCTCCAAAAACATCATCAGGGTAAGGGAAAGTCATATCAGAACTAGATGTATCACTTAGGTCTATCAGATTTACTTCTTCAAGCACATGCTCAGACAATAAAGGTGTTCCATCATCTTCAATAGGAGGAGGAGACACATCACTGGTACTTTCTTTGTGATGGCTTCGAATTCTACTCCTACCTCTTCTCTTTTCAGCATATTAGACACTAATAGGTCCTTTATTATGACATGCTACTCCTCTTGAATAGGTGTATTAAATAATGAATCAAAAAATCCACTACTATCTAATTCTAAGTGTCTAGACACTTGTTCAAAAGTCTTAGGGATAGGATGTAAAGGCTTACTTGTACCTTGGTGTACATGATTCTATGACGTGGGAGCAACATTGCTAGAATCTGGCTTCTTCTTTATTCAATCCTTCTTCATTTTAGGAAGTTCACCCTCCAATTTTTGTTCCAAGTGATTCTTTACAAATGACCTGGTGTTCTTCATTCTCCATGCTTGTCCAAAGATCTTTCAATTAATATTAAATCTTCAAAGAAAATGCACTCTAGTGCAAAGACCTCAGAGTAGCCACCCAGTTATCTTGGGAATACCAAATGTTCAGAGACACTTGGTGGAATTTAAAAGTTCATTAGAACTTTTGTACTGACAATGTACAAAAATACTTCACGAAACAACTCAACACTTTTGAATGATAGAAGAAATGGACATACGAAACACAAAACCAAGAGCTTGACCCTCAAATCACATAGATACCTTTCAAAAAATCTAGGCAAAATGGAAAATTGACACACTGACCAAAAATATTCAGATTAACATCCCCAGTAGAGTCGCCATTTTTTTGGTTGTTTTTACTATAACCAGATTGATCTCCTAATCTACCTATGGACTTGCCAATTCCAATCAAGGGTAGCTCGAAAGACTTGGACCAATTGACGAGGATTTTAATAAAACCTCCTACACTTTGGGCTTTGTAAGACCCAGGAGGGTGGTCCCCTTAATGTGTTTACAACCTCTACACTAATATTATAAACAACATTAACAACAATAGATACCTCACTCAATAACTCAACAAAACGGGATAAAACTGAATAGAATTGGTTGTTCATCAATAATATTAACCATTTGGACCCTAAGATAATTAAAAGAACACCTCGTAGTTAAAGATAGTCATTGATTTTCAATTTTTAGCAAGCTCTAAGCAAAGACAAACAAATATGGAACCTCACAAACAAGTACAGCCTAGTTAGTGCCATATACCATTGGAGGAGTCAAATTCATAAGAATTTAAAGGTTTATGATAGATTTAACACATAACATGTAAGATCTCTGATAATATTGCCTTACAATATCATCATAATGTATTCTCACCCAATACTTCTTATCAAATCCTTATATAAAACATACCCACCTATGATCCCATTCAAACATTTTAATTAACTCTTTGAATTAAAGCTAAAGTAGGAATCATACACACCACAATAGTGAGATGAATGAAACAACCCTTGATTATTTTATTCAAAATTCTTATATGCTTATACAATGGAGAGAAATGAGTTTGAAATAGCTTCTTTTAATTCCACTTCCAGTACTATCACAAAACATCAAACTCCCATGAATTCAAAACCTACTACAGAATGACACAAAACCTAAATTGCATTTTTGCTAAAACTATTAGGCTATACAATTTTCTTTGCAACTTGCCTAGACTCAACCCAAAATTATCTAACTTGCTAACCCTTATTTCTAGCCTTGAAATCCTTCTTATAGAGAATGAAGGAGAAAACAAGCATCGGGCTAGAAATATACATGTCACCAGTCACTTGGACTACTCTGTGACATTTCAAAAAGTTCTTACAATAGCTGAGTCCCTGAAGAATCTACTTGTTCATCCCATCCGCTAAAAATGGTTGATGCATCAACCAAACTTAAAAAATTCTACGCCAAAACTACCATCAAAACATAACCGAAATTTGTTGTAACTGCAACGGCTAAGTTGTTAACCGCTAGTAGCCAACTCTATTTTACTCTTCCTCGGTTAAGTAAATATTTACCCATCTCTGGTATTCCTCATTAGCCAGCCAATCAAAATTGATTAACTCACTCACCTTAGCACTATAAGGTGTGTATTTTACCGCTACCTGATTTACCTCTCTTTCAAAAGATTCCAAAAATGTGTTGGTGCTAATGATCTTTTCCATACAACTCACCAACAAGTCATAGTCTGAGTCATCACAAATCAATTTGATTTGTGCATTGATGACCTCATATGCTCTATCTTGCCACTATTGCAATGATTTGACATTTCCCTATGCATCAACTATATCAAGTAAAGATGTATCACTCCAATCATCAAAACATTTTACCAATTCTCTGATTTTCCTAGTCAAATCATCTGATGAGGCTTGAAAACCTTGCAATGACTTTACAAATGTTTGAGTAGGCCTTAATGATTGGGGCCTATTATTTGTATCAAACCCGGAGGCTTTGTACATTATATCTAAATTTTTGGCACTAGGGATCCATTTCTCAACTAAGGGCAACACTACCTCCTAATCCTTATTAATATTATTTATTGCATCCAAAAATAAAGAATATAAAGAATACACTGATGACAATCTGCCATCAACCTTTTCATTCAAGTGCCTCAAAAATGTGTCAACAATCTTACTCTATTTTACAAGTGCTCCTTCCTCACTTTCCTGTTAGGTTGCATTTAACTCTTTAATCATGTTCATCAGCTGCTTCTTAGTAGGATCCACAAAGTATTCAATTTATTCTTCAACTGGCTCTAATGCAAGACTGAGAGAAGGATTTTGAATGGGGGACCCTAGTGTAGAAACAATTGGAAAAGTAGGAGGTACTGATCCTGATGTGGAGGGAAATGCCATGATACTTGGAGCACTTGAGGACTCCCCAACATGCCTATACTTCAACCTATCTACCTCATTTTGGAGCTCAACATTCCTTTGCTACAACCTATTGTACTCTCCAATTATAAAGTTATATTTCTCCATTAAGCTCTCCTTCTCAGCTTCTTCCCTCTCAATAGTCTTTTGGGAAAATTTGGCCACATTTACAGTTAATTTAGTAGCCTCTATAGTTGAAGTTTTAGAGACTCTCTTTATTATTAACCCTCCCCTTAGGTTTGGGCTAATATCAATGACATTAGGCTTTCTACCCTGAGGTGCCAATGCCCAAATTTCTAGGGTCTCATACTCTTCGCTAAAGGCAGAATCTTGTAGTGCTGCCTTGACCTCTTCCTCATAATTCTACAAAGGGATGTTTGGATTTCAAAATAGCATTAAATGCTACTAAATCTTATATATCCCATTTAGGAAAAATTAGTACACCTTCCTAAGTCACTAATTTCCTCCCCTCCTCAAGAGTGATGTTCTTGAATTCTTCCATCATTTCAACTTTTACTTCATCATCATTCTCCTGGTCAGACCTATCAGGCTTCAACTCTCTTCTCTTCTTACACTTATCTTGATACTCCTCTAATTTTATTCTCCATACTAATTGCAAGAGAACTGGAGTTTTAACAAATGCATCATCATCTAAAAATGCCTTGCATGCCTCCATCCTAGCATCTTGTACACACTGTCCCTTCACATCCATATAAAATAAACCAATTGAGTTTACCTGGAAGGAGAAGGTATACCAACCTGCATATCTTGATCTGTGACAATAATTTCATCCATCTGAGCCTCTTGTGCCTCTTCAGTCTTTTTCCTCGAAGGGCTTGGCTTTGATGGTGGTGGTGAAGGGTTATCTACTAGTGATGAGTCCAAATAAATAATTTTTATTCCCCCACGTGTTGTGACCTTCAAACCTGGTTGTGTTGATTCCTTCACAATTTTCTTTCCTTTCTTATCTTCCTCCTCCTCATCACCACTGTCATTTCTCTTTCTTTTATAAAGAGGCCAATTCACCATAGGTTGATATGTTAGCCTTATTTCAGTAGGCCTCACATCTAGTCTATGTATTCCACATTCCAACTCCAAGTTGATCTTCTTTGTCATCAAAATAACCATTATCTCCTTGAAGTTGTCCATCAGGAAATCAAATTTCTTATGGAATGGGGTAAATTCCATTAATGGATCATATTTGGGATCCATTTTATGCACAATGGCTAATATCTTCTCATATTCTATCCATTTTTCCTTATTTAATTCTTGCTTATTCAAATCAAACTCGTTCCTGATCATATCCTCAGGAAAATTGAACTCATGTGCAAACTTACCACCATTTATCCGCTGTCTAAAAAGGGAAAAGAATACCTTAGGGTCATGCTATCACCTGGGACCACACCTCAAATGGTAATCATCCAAACAAATCCCAAAATGGACCCAACCTCCTTTGGAGAATACAAAATCAGATATAACTATATAATCAGGCAAAAAGGTTCCCTTACCCTTCCTTGTTAGGTTGTCTTCATGAATACAACCTATCTGCCACATAACCTCAACAAAACCTACTCTTGCTGGCACATTGAATGGAAGGATATGTGGATTCCCTTGGAACCCATACACTCTTAAAACAGTGATGGCTGGGTACATGATAATGTCACCCCAGTTATGAAAAACCTTCAAAACTAGCTTCCTCCCCTTCGGTTTGACAAAAGCATTCAAGTCTTTAGGGATTCTAGGCACATTCAATATCAACCTAGCCCTTAGTGTGGAAGCAAATAAATTATCAAAATTGCACAAAATTGGCATTCTCTCTATTTTAGGATAAATCTGCAGTCCATGTCTGCACTAGTAATCTATCTCAATTAACGTCTTGCCTCAACTCCATCTTCGTGAGAAGAAATCAGCATTCTTGTACAAGAACATGTACATCAACAAAGAATACCAGAAGAATGGACTACCTGCATCCTTTACCTACAACTTTAACAACCTTTCATGTATCTCCTCTCCCAAAAAGGATGCAAAATCATAGATCACAAAGAAGTTAGGGTGTTGTATTTGCACCCCCATAAACACATATGTAATCAAAATTACTGTATTAGGGTTAAAATCCAAAGTATGGCACAATGAATAAAAAGTGGCCAAGAAGTGGTTTGCAAAATAGTTTAGCCTGAAAGGTTCTTGGTCACTTGGGCTGATATAAATCCTAGTACCACCTGCCCTTGCCAGATGAGGAGGAAGCAACTTTCCCTTGAAAAGTGACTTTGACTTCTCATATTCCTTCTTCCTCTCCTCAAGATTAATCCAAACCAATAATGAGCTAGGTTCACTCAGGTCAAAAACCTGTTGAAATTATTCCTTGTTTATGCTTAACAAGACCCCTCTGTCATTATCTCTTATCACTCTTGTAACAGGGTCATAACATGTTGCCACTGCCCTGAGAAAATACACATCGAGGACTATATTTGGTACTACCAGCTTCCCCATGTCATATCTCCAACCATTCGAGAAAGGGTGAGGAAAATTTCTATGTCCAATCACAACCTAAACATCTCCAGAACAGTCATGGGAACCCTAGCATCAACAATGTTGGAGCAATTGCATACTAATCCTTCCCCTAGGGTTCTTCCATGCATTAAAACAAACCCCCTCCTCCTATCATTTGTTGACAATGGGAGTTGATCCAAGAAATCATCATACAAATTCCTCTGCAAATAATCAACATGGCCAAAATGCTACTTTGGCGATGCCATCTTACGTAAACTAGGGCTTCCTTAAAATTTCAAATCTTTCAAACAAACTAGGGCTAAACAAAAAATAAAATTACAGAATACAACCTCGCAATTTCTTAAAATTCAACCAACCAATAGCCCTGAAACAAATATCAACAAGATTTCTGACAAGCACACCATAATTCTTCACAAAACCTTAATCAAATTATCCAGGAAGCAAAGAAAATAAATCATGGCATTTGTGTTCTGTAGAAAACCAAAATCACTGCTATGATAACTTGAAACTTCGTCCTCGGCTCTAAAACCGCTTCGCAAAGGTGCTTGAATACTTTATGAGAAAATGGAGCAAAATAAAACCTCTTTATTTCAATCACATCGAGCCAATAGACCTCTCATCTACCATTAAAGCTTACTTGCTTGCCAGGCCAACAACTCAAATCATATTAGATGCGAATTCAGATTTCAACCGTCGATCCTTTACTTCTGTCAGATCATCGAACGACTGCATTCAAAATAGGCTGACACAACCTCCATCTCAACACTAAGGGCCCACCATATTATGCATCACCGAAGGAATACATGTGGTGCCTGCCTATGATATCATGATCGATAAACACCCTACAACTTCTTATCACGCGATAGCGGAGAACCGTTGATCTCCACCATCGGCAATTGTGTTCACTAAAAATTGTCACCAGCATTGAACATAACCATTGAGCAGATTTTCCATCAAGATTATAACATCTCCATTGATTTTGAGCATGTGCATCTCATAGCCGCTTTAGTAACCCACCATATAACATATTAAAACCCGACAGAAATATCAAAGCATTTTCATTATCTTTTTGGCATCGCCAATTGAGACACGTGGCACTTGCCCGTGATATCACAATTAGGTGAGACACAATGATGGGGTCATCACGGGATTGTGGGGAATGACTAAGATCAAATGCTGGTAGATCAACGGTCATGAAGAATTTTTCCTTGCACAATATAAAACATTTATTAAAGAGACAAGAGGACACTGCCTAGGCCAACGACAAATGATGGCTTAATTTTTTTTTTAAGATGTGGGGCATGGTCCAACCAAGACTTAGGGAATAATGAAGTCAGGTGGAAAATTAAAACAATAAATCAATAAAGGGGCTCTACATAGATGAAGCGATGGGGCATAAGTTGTTTTAAAAGCCCACTTTATAAATGTAATGGCCAAATAGATCCCACCCAAGGCATAACATAGACATTAGGATTTTCATGAAGGCAAAAAATAAAAACCCCAACCTTAGATTTTTTCCAAATAATATGATAGACCAGTACAAAGGCAAGATAATAATGGAATTCAAAGATACAAATTTCAAGCTCCATTAGTGGGTATGTGCAGGATCATCATGGAAAAAATAGGCCCTTATGTGGCAATAAAATTCAAAAAAATCAGAGTTAGGCAACTTGACATAAAAATTTGAATAATTTATCTATATTATTTCAAAAATATGTAAAATAGAATCTGTAGAAAATTGAATGTAGTTTCTAAACTACTAGGTTTATTTTAAAAATATATATATCTATTTGGTGAAAATTTGAAATTTCAATGTAGTAGTACTTAAATTTTAGGAAAAAAATAGAAAGTGGGTGTTTTCCTGACCACCCTAATCATAGTAAAATGATAATATTTTTTAATAATAGTTTAGATATAAGTAGAGGACTCATGTCCTGATGTGATGCATTTTTTTAAAAAAAATTTATTACAATTTTTTAAAAATATAAAATTTTGTATGTCTGACCACCTTAACTTGGTCAAAACTTCATGAAATTCAATTTTATTTTTTTAATCCTATAGTATGTGAAGCATAGAATGTGATGCATATTTCAGATTAAAAAAATGTGATACCATTTGAAAGCTATAGATGTTTTTCAATCAGCCTATCAATCATAACTTTATTCGTAATCCAAATAGAAAATGAATAATAATAATTTATTAAATTCAAAGTAAAGCATAATTTATATTGGTGGAAATCTGATAATATCCTTTAAAAACCCTTTTCGTTTCATCAATTTTGGGTAAGAAAAAAGTTGTCAGCCACATGGGCCATCATATCACTTACATATCACCACTTTTTGGCCCATCATGATCCTACACATACCCATGTGAGACTCTAGAGGGACACAGATACCTTGATCTCTAGAATCACATCCTTTTCCACTATAACCAATTTGTTTCATCATTTCATAACCTTTTCCATAAAGCTTCTTCATCTCTTTTAGATTCGATGTTTTCTCATAATTAAGTTCATCAAATTTTGTTGTGTAGTTTGTTGTCTTTTTTTCTAAAGTGGTTGAGCTGGATTCTTTCGAAGGGTCTTATAAATTTTGTGTTGACATTACAAATTTTTCTTTTCCCTTTTTAGACTTTTTGTTTATGATCTTGTATTTTCCCATGAATGTTGGTTCAAAATCTAAGGAACCCCGATCATCTTCTAATAGCTTCGTGATTTATTCAATATTTATTTCTTTGTCTTATGTGAGTTCCACTTGTGTAGTTGGTGTCAATATTTTCAAAGGATTTTCCTTACCCTTCTCAGTGTTCAAACAACTGTTTGGTCCAGGATCAACTTCAAGTGTGTAAACTTTGTTGTTGTAGACATACTTCATTATGAAATGAAGGGTAGAAGGCACTCCATTCATTGGATGAATCCATGGCCTTCATAAAAGAATATTATATGAAATATTGTGAGGCATAACATGGATCAGTGTTTCTAATATGGCCTTGCCAGCTATAATAGGTAAAGTGATCACACCAAGCAGTTATTTTCCTACATTGTCAAATCCTTTGATAGATAAAGAGTTAGGTTGAATGTTTTATTTATACACACCAAGACTATCCAAAAGGGTCACAATACACACATTAAGGGTGGAGCCATTGTCAACAAGGGTTCACTTTATTCTTATTCTCTTGTGTTGAACTATCACCATGAAAGCCTAATTTTTTTTTTGCACTTCCAAAGGAGGGAGCTCATTTTAGTGGAAAACAAGTCAGCATTTACTCCTTGAATCATGGTTGCTATGTCATTTAGGTTTGCACTAGAGGGGATAGGAACTTGTTGTAAAGCACTTTGAATCATATTGTGAATGAGAGGAGGCTTGAATATGGTCCCATAATGATATCTTAGCAAGATTATTCTTTACTTGTTTGAAAATATCATACTCCTCTCCATGTGGAGGACCCGATAAGATAGGGTTAGGTAGGATAGAGTTAGGAAATGGGAGGGATGTTGAAGGTGTTTGTCTTGGTTGTGGATTATTTCTAGTTTTATATGTATGAGCAACAGTATTATGACTCAGTCACTATGAAAAATTAGTCTTTGGTGGGCAAAGGATAAGTTTAGGCTTGTTTTGAGTATGCATTCATTGTGAGGGTGGGTAAAGAATCCAAGGATTCTTAGGATGTCCCATAGGGTATGTATGAGGTCCAATAGTCAAGGGGGACATAATGGACACTTGTATAACCTCAATAGTCTTGGTTCAATATATTTCTGATAAAGGGAAATATAGTATAATCTTTTCACCATAATCAAAGGAAGTCACATCACTATTGTTGTCATTTTCTTGAACCATGATATCCTCCCTAAGAGGAGAATTTTTAGAACTAAAAACAAAATGTTCTTGAAATTCAAGGATTGGTTCTTCCAAAATGGCTTCATCACAAGTAGGGGAATTATCACTAGTTGAATTTTCTTGTTTACCAATGATGACATTCTCTTGTCCAATAATATTTTTCCTAAGTTAAGAGAGACACATAAGATTCCCGAGACTTGTATTTTCTACCATCAAAGTTTTTGTAAGAATGGAAAGAGGAATGGAATTTTTTTCATTGATGTCAACTGGTCATTTGGTTATCTAATAGTTTTTGTTGACTATATATGTTGAGGATATTGAGAAAATTGTATATAAATAAGGTTACAGGTTGTCAGCTATAGAGGATGTTGGTTTAGTACTTGTGAACTATAGTTTCTATGTTATGGCCAAGGTCTAGGAGAATTGTTGTTGGTCTACATTTATCTTTGAGGTTCTCAAGTTGTGTTTCCCTAGTTCTATTGAATATGGTTTTGACATTTGGAAGTATCTAGCTTAATTGATCTATGTTTTACACTAGTTTGGTTGACCATGTGTCAAGAACTATCTTCGAAGTTGATGACATGTGTTGGATCTATTCCGGGTCTTGTTGAAGTGTGATTTTTGGGTCGCCCTCATTCTAATTCCACCCTTGGATGTTTAGTGCTGACCTAATTTGAATTTGAAGTTGGATGGCCGAATTTGTATCTTTTCAAAGTTGGAGATGGTTTAAATATAGAATGTTCTAGAAATCAAAAGTGTACATAAGAAAAGAAGGAAGATAAGTGACAAAGCAGACATGACTTTGATGCTATTTTGAAAGTGTGTGAATTATGTGTGTGGTTGATCAGTGTGAATCTTAATGTTGAGTTTCTGGATGTAGTGAGAAGAAGGAAAACTCTATTATTCATGCAAGTGGATTAGTGATTATGGTGGAATCCTTTGTTGTATTGGGATTATTGTTTCTATTTAACAAGTCTTCTTGATCTTCTTTGTATCTTTGTGGTAGTGAGCCACCCAGGTTGTAGCTCTATGGATAGTGAGTCTCGATAGTGAGTCCTTATTCCAAGGAATGAGCCTTATTCCAAGTTGTGAGCCTTTTTGTAATTGGTTTTGATATTCTCTATAGTGTGAGTTAATCCTCACCATGGTTTTTCCCTCATTGGGTTTTCCATGTAAATATGGTGTTATTGGGTTTGTGCATTGGCATTTTATGGTTAATCACTTAATCAGTAAATTTTTTAGTTTTGGTAATTGAATTTAAGGTTATAATCTATGAAAATTGATTCGCCCACCCCATCTCATTTGTCCTATCAAAAAATTGGTATAAGAAATTGGTTCTTGGTGAAGAGCTTAACTACTTGAGGAAGGTCTAGGATGGCTAGAAAAATGATATATGATTATCTAAGGTTTGATGAAACTAATTATGGTATCTAGAAAGTATTGATGGAAGAATATCTATAGTATTACGAATATGATGTAGAGAAGAGAAACCATACACTCCTCCTACAAATGGTCTAAGTACACCTGAATAAATTATTTTACATGAAGTGAATAATAAGGAAAAGTTCATCTTGAAGAATAGTTTGGTACATTTCGAGCTGACTAAGGTTCAAAATTTGAAGATAGATAATGAAGTGTGGGATGGTTTAGAAAGAGCACACGATGATGATGAGAGGGTAAAAGAGGGAAAATTGTAGAATTTGGAAACACGGTTTGTTCTCTTACACATGTCTGAAGATCAGAATGTTAAAGCTTATATATAGAGATTGGATGAGGTTGTGGCTAGAATGCAATCCCTTGGTGCTACTATAGATGAAACCAGAATTGTAAAGAATATTCTTAAAAATCTTCCTGATGATTATAGTGAAAAGGTGAGTGTTGTTGATCATACTATAGATTATAATACTTTTACTAAAAATATACTGCTAGGATTTTTGACATCTTATGAGATGAGGAAGCTAAATCTAAGAAGTGGCTTGGTAAATAAAAGACTGCTTTTAAAGCTACAAAAATTGAAGATTTGGATGAAGAAAAATTTGATGAAATCAAGGCTAAATTTGTAAGAAGAATGAGAAAAGTCTCTGGTAAGTATGAAGGTAAATTTCCCTTTAAGTGTTTTAGTTGTGGAAAAATTATTCCCTATGCTACAAAGTGTCTAGAAAGAGCTAAAAGGAATAAACAAAGATATGTGGAAAAGAAGAAACGAAAGAAGATTAATAGAGATTACTATGTAAATGAGAATGCTAGTATTTCAGATGAAGATTCAAAATATGAAGATCTAGATGACAATGAATTCTTGTTCTCGATGATTAAGGATGAACCTACTTCTACTAAATCAGAAAGATAGTCAAAACAAAGTCCTCTATAGAAGGAGAAGGAGAAAAATGAAGGTACAATTATCTTTGCCCTACATGCTAAACAAGAAAATAAATTTTTGGCAGTTGATAGTGGTTTCTCACATCACATGACTAGTGACAAGAGTAAGTTTTTGAAACTTGAGAAATATGATGGAGGTCTGGTTATGTTTGGAGATGATACTGTTGGAGTGAAAAAGACACTGAGAGGCAAGTGAATTAGTTTCATTAATAGTTCTGACAAACTTTACTAAAACTGAAATAAAATAGATGTATACTCTCATTTATCAATGATAAACTCATTCATGTATTGAACGCAATCACATAAACTGAAATGAGAATTATAATAGTGAAACATAACATATTAAATAATTCATGAAATGAATCAGATGAACCATAGATAAGTAAAGTGACACAAGATATGCCAAGTGGAAAACCCTCCTAGGGTAGAGAAACCACTCCTAAACTACTACTTTTTTAGGCTTTCATTTTAATAATCACTTTTGACAATGCCTCATAGGCTGATTTCTGAGCACCAACCCCTCTTTTAGAAACACCGATTTCAAGGAGCACCAACCCCTTTTATGTTTTGTATAAGATATACAATGATATAGAGGATCTCTCTATTTCTCTAGTTTCTCTCAAGTGCCTCTTGACGGACAATGCTTACAATTCTCAAGGTTCAAGAATGACCCTTCAGAATTCTACCCATTGTCAAGCCTTAAGACAGCTTGATAATTAAATCATATTTTAGTTTTTCAATCTCAATGCTCAACATCTCTTCAATACAATCATAGTGATATACTCACACTATTTTTTCACTTTCTTTCTCATACATTTCTCATAGTTCCTAAAACTAGTTAACACTTTCTCACTATTTCTCCAGAATCTTAAAAACTCATATGTCACAGATTTTCCAAGAAGACTAACAACCCTGATCTCTCTATTTTTATTCTTACACAAATTTCATCATTACATCTCAAGGAAATTACAGCAGTAACTTCTCTTTCATATTTCAAAAAATTCAGAGGTGATTTTCAAAGTACCCACTTTTTGTCGAACAACATTGCCAAGTATTGCTGTGTTTTTGAGAAAATGTTCAGCATGGAGGTTTTCTTCTGACAAGAATAGTCAATGAATATGCAATTTTAGAAAGGAGACTGAACCCTGACCACATGTGGAGCCTGCATAGGAAGTGCTAACTGAAACAACATTAAAACATATAAATATTCCATGAAAAATAGCCTCGAAAACTGTTGTAACAATAATGTAACTGAAACCACAAGGAAGTGTAACCAAACCCACATAATAATGCACCCAATAAATATTATCACCAAGTCTAGGTGAGAGACTGAAAATATTTTCAGAACTCATGATTATCCATAAACCAAAAAAAAAACATCATCCCTTAAAGCAGGAGCATAACCAATATGGTAAACTATTTTGATATGCTTTTCAGATTATGTGAAATTGACATGCATCATTACTGATCACAAACAAATAAACACTATTTACCATTTTTTGGAAAGAAGAAAACACATGTCTTCAACTATTTGTGCCAGTAGAAGTAACGGTTCTTCAAAACAGTTGAAAAGATGAATACCTGAGAAGAACAAAAGAGATTTTTTCATGGAGCTATTTATGAGACTAGCAGAGAAGCAAAGTAGCACAAAATTCTTCCAATTTCGAGCCCTTACCCAATGAAAAAAGACTGACAAGAGTATTGACCATGGTAATGATCTTTCAGATTTCCCCATTTGTTGCCCAAGTGATTCAAAAAGCCAACAAACACAGAGAAACGACTGAGAATATTTCAATGGTGGTGACCGAGTTAGGGTTCCAAACCCTTGAGCATGTGAAATAACAAAATGATTGCCCTAAAATTTCCAAGGCAATTCAACCGATGTCATTTGTACCAATGTTGATAAAGTTTGAAGTTCGAAAGGATTGAAGTGATAATTAGAAACTCATAATGCATTTTGAAATCCATGGACAATCCAATGCAATGCATGTCAACCAAAATCATTACCACTGTTCAAATATTGACCAAGTGAAATTCTGACACAATAATGACTTACATAATTTTGTCAAGACTACTTTACAAGACCAAATGTTGATTACCTTAGACATCCTTTTTTCCAAGGAATCAAAGCCATGTCACTTCCATGGTGACTTTTTAAAATAAACATAACCTCATACCTGCTATCAGCCTTAAGGCCAAGAGACTGGTTAACCAAAAGACCCGATAACATATGCACAAGTAATGATCAATTTTTTTGCATTTATTCAAAGTCGTTTACCATCATATAATGCCTTATGAAATATAATAAAGGCTAATTTTCATGCCAAATTCAATATGCCATACATCCATGCCAAATTCAATATACCGTATGCCCAAGCCAATATCACATGTTTCATATACCCATGCCAGTATCATTATATCATATGCCCATGCTATTAACAATTATTTAAGGAAACCTGATAGGGTTTTCTTAGACTAAGAACCAACTGCAATTGATAATTTCAAGAACCAAGATAACTGAAAGAATTACCAGAAAGAGTTTGAATAGAGAATCAAACCTCCGATGTTGTTTAGAAAATTGTATCAATGTCATGATGCTAGAAATCTGAACAAGCCAATAACATATAACCTTGTAGATCACTATAGCATAAAAAGTCAAACTAGAATCATATCACCTAAACATGGGAACATTAACCTGTAAACAAGATTCCTTATGATCTGCACATGGAGTCGAGAGATAAGTGACATAAAAGATAACATCATAATGCTGGAGTAAGTATGCCAATGATATAATAGAAATAGTGCAACTGAATAATCAACCACCAAGATGCCAAACTGAAACACCATATTTTCATCAAGGACAAATAGAAAAAGAGAAGCTCAACATATACTAGTGCTAAAATCTATGGGATACGTTATGTAAGTTTTGATGGCAAGCATCATATTGACAATTTTTACTATGTTAAGGGTTTAAGGCATAATTTGTTAAGAATTAGTCAGATGTGCAAAAAAGGATATGATCTTACATTTAAGGATGAGAGATGTGAGATCCAGAAAGGATCCAAAACATAGATTGCTACATGAAATAAATTTGAAGAGAATATTTATCAACTTAAAGGTGTTGATGGATGATTTTTTATGACTCAGATAAATGATAGTTGGATATGGCATAGGAGAATGTGTCAAATGAATTTTGATAACTTAGCAAGAATCAGTTCTATTTAGGCCATGAGAGATCTATCGAGAATTACAAAGCCTATAAATGATATCTGCAAGAATTGCCAGTTCAGAAAGCAAACCAGAAGTCATTATAGATCAAGAGAAAAATCTACTACTGGATTGATAGAGTTGGTTCATAGAAACCTTTGTGGTCCTATGAGAGTGTGAAGTCTACTTGGTGAAATGAACTTTATTCTTTTAATTGATTATTATTATAGATATACATGGGTTACATTTATAAGAGAGAAATCAAATGTATTAGATAGATTCAAGGAATTCAAGGCTATGGTTGAAAATGAAGTGAATTTATACATTAAATGCTTGAGATCTGACAGAGGTGGAGAATTCACCTCCTATGAGTTCAATATGTTTGGTGAAGTTAATGGTATAAAGAGACAACTATCTACTTTGAGAACTCCTCAATAAAATGGAGTTGTTGAAAGGAAAAATAGAATAGTTCAAGAAGCTTCTAGGTCAATGATCACTGAAGCTAAATTATCAAAAGTTTACTAGAAAGAATCTATTCACATTGTTGTATATGTATTCAATTGAGTTCAAGAAAGAGAAAAAAGTACAAAGACTCCCTATGAGCTATGGAACGGAAGAATCCCTACAATCAAATATTTTAAGCTATTCAGAAGAAAATGTTGTATCAGAATAGATGAGGAAACTTTGGGTAAGTTTGATGTAGGAAGTGATAAAGGAATATTTCTTGGATACTCTACTAAAAGCAAGGCATATAGATGTTTCAAAAAAATATTGAGGAAAATTGTAGAAATCCCGAATGTGAAGGTTGATCAAATAGTAAAGAATACTATTGATATTGATTGGTATATGTATGATGAACATGACTATGCAAGCATAGAAGAAGTTGTGGAAGAAGAAGATAAAGATAAGCAAGAAAGGAAGAATTAAAGTGAAGAAAATTCTTCAGTTATGTCCCCTAGGACACCAAAATATGTATAGAGGAATCATTCAGAAAGTTAGATTATTGGAGACAAGACAAAAAGTGTGTTAACAAGAAGAAAAGTTGTTGCTAAAATAAATTTGTGCTTATTCTTTGAGATTGAGCCAAAGTGAGTAAGTGAAGCTTGTAAGGATGAATATTGGAAGGAAGAAATAAAAGAATAAATTTTTCAGATTGAGAAGAATCAAGCTTGGGAATTGGTCCGAAGACCAACAGACGAAAATATCATTGGATCAAAATGTGTATTAAAAAAAAAGCTGAATGAGAATAGGAAATTTGTAAAAAACAAAGCAAGGCTTGTGTGTAAAGTATACTCGCAAGTAGAAGGTATGTATTTTCAGGAAAAATTTTCTCCAGTAGCAAGAATGTAAGCTATAAGGATGTTCTTGGCATTGGATGATTACAAATATTTCAAAGTCTATTAGATGGATGTTAAGTCAACATTTTTGAATGGTGAACTAGAAGAAGAGGTCTACATGGAACAATTGGAAGGATTTTAGCTAATAGATCATCTGGATATGGTGTGCAGATCGAAGAAAGCCTTATATGGATTGAAGCAAGCTCCTAGAGCCTAGAATGTAAGGCTAGATAAGTATTTGAGTTAGTAATGATTTAACAAAGGTATAGAAAATAATAATTTATATTTCAAGACTAAATATGATAAAATCTTGATTGTTGTTGTATATGTTGATGACATTACCTTTGGATGAAATGAAAATATGTGCAAGACGTTTATGGAAGAGATGCATAAATAATTTGAAATGTCTATGTTTGGCGAGATGAATTTCTTTCTTGGGCTACAAATTAATCAATTAAAGGAATGAATTTTCATTTTAAAATCTAAGTATGTGAAAGAGATGTTGAAAATATTTGGGATGGATGGTTCCAAACCGGTAAGTACTCCTATGGTGACTGGTTGTAAATTGCGTAAAGATGATGATTCACCTAAGACTGATCAGAGAAAGTATAGATCTATGATTGGTGGACTATTGTATTTGACTACTACTAGACTAGATATTATGCATGCAGTTTATCTTGTGGGTAGATTTCAAGAAGATCTGAAGGAAACACATGTTACTACAATTAAAAGGATATTCAAATATTTGAATGGCACTCTGAATTATGGATTATGGTATCCTAAAGACACTGACTTTACACTTAGTGCTTATACAGATGCATTGTGTCAAAAGTATAGATGACAAAAAGAGTACTAGTGGTGGTGCATTCTTTCTTAGATGTAGATTGGTGACATGGTTGAGTAAGAAGCAAGATTCACTCTCTTTGTCTACTTTTGAAGCTAAGTATATGCCTGCTACATATTTTTATACACAAGTTTTATGGATCAAATAGACATTGAAGGATATCACAACATTGTATGATGATCCTATTTATATCTTTTGTGATAATACAATAGCAATTAACATTTCAAAGAATCTTATAATGCATTTAAGAACAAAGCACATATCTATCATGTATCATTTATTGAGAGAGGTCATGGAGAATAAATTCAAGCTTGAGTATGTTTCAACAAAAGATCAGATTGCAGATATATTTATAAAGGCTCTTCCTAAAGATACTTTTGAGTATCTCTAGGATAAGCTAGGGTTTATTGCCCCTTGTTTTATAAACTAAGATGCATTTGGATATAAATCAGTCTGGTGGATTCATGGTTCTATCTTTTTGGACTAATCTTTTTGGTGGCTACCTCTCATGGGGAGTAGACAGTTTTTAAGTGTTCTCATTGTGAGTATTCTATTTTCATGTCAAAGGAAGTTTCAATCAACATATATTTTTTCCTTTGCCATTGATGTCAAAGGGGGAGAGAAAGAGCGCGTGAAAAAGAAATAAAGAGCATGTGAAGAGGAAAGAAAGCTAATAAGATAAAGGAGGTAATGAAGAGGATGATCTTCTAAGGGGGAGAAGCAAAAGAAAAATCTTGAGAAGTATTTTCAAAGTTGGTATGTATCGTTGATCATTTCACACATCATGTGTTACCATCAATGAAAAAGGGGGAGATTTTTGCAAGAATGAAAAGATGAATGAAAGTTTTTTCATTGATGTCAACTAGTTAGTTGGTTATCTACTAGTTGTTTTTTACCATATATGTTGAGGATATTGATTAAATTGTATATAAATAAGGTTACAGGTTGTCATTTGTTGAGGATGTTGGTTTGGTATTTGTGAACTATGTTTTCTTTGGTCTAGCAGAGGTCCAAGAGAATTGTTGTTGGTCTAGATTTATCTTTGAGGTTCTAGAGTTATGTTGACCTAGTTCTATTGAAGATGGTTTTGGCATTTGGAAGTATCGAGCTTAATTGATCTATGCTTTTACATAGGTTTGGTCGACCGTGTGTCAAGCACTATCTTCAAATTTGATGAAGTGTGTTGGATCTATTATGGGTCTCAATGAAGCATGTGTTTTGGGTCACCCTCATTCTAATTCCACCCTAGGATGTTTGGAACTGACCTAATTTGAATTTGAAGTTGGATGGTTGACTTCATATCTTTTGAAAGTTGGAGATGGTATAAATATAGAATGTGCTAGAAATGAAAAGTGTACATAAGAAAAGAAGGAAGATAAGTGAAAGAGCAGATGTGACTTTGATGTTATTCTAAAAGTGTGTGAGTTATGTGTGTTGTTGATCAGTGCGAAGATTAACATTGAGTTTTTGAATATAGTGAGCAAAAGGAGAACTCTATTGAATTCATTCAAGTGGATCAGTGATTGTGGTGGAATCCTTTATTGCATTGGGATTCTTGTCTCTATGTAATAAGTCTTCTTTGTCTTCTTTGTATCTCTTTGGCATTGAGCAATCTAGGTTGTAGCCTCATGGACAGTAAGTCCTTATTCTAGGCAGTGAGCCTTTGTGTAATAAGTTTTGATATTCTCTATAGTGTGAATTAATCGTCACCATGGTTTTTCCCTCATTGGTTTTTCCACATAAATTTGGTGCTATTTTTTTGGTGCATTAGCATTTGATGGTTGATCACATAATCAATTTATGTGCTAGTTTCGGTAATTAAATTTAAGGTTAAAATTTGTGACAACTGATTCACCCCCCCTCTTAATTTTCCTAACCAACAAAAGTATCTTCTTCAACACTAGGAGAGATACCAGGAGAAGAAAAAATTTTAATTTCATGATCATCCATAATTTCATTCCTTTGTCCCATAATGCCTTCCAAAACAGGATAGGTAGGGGAAGGATCATAAAGATGGTTATTATAGACCTTAAAGGTTTGATCATCTAATACCAATATATCCTCATTATATAAAATCTCATCCTCTTCCATAAAATCATTCTCACAAGTAAAGGGGGGATGGAAATTAGGTACGGTGATGTTTAGAAATGTTTCCATGATCTCATTCTCTTGTGCTTGAACTGTGATGAAAATAGGGTGTGGGTGTTCACCTATTCTCCCTAGGTCATTTGATATTGTCCTAGGAATCGTAATTGGATTGACTATGAACCTCAAAGGTGAGTAAATTATCAACAAGGAAGACCTAGGAGGGGTTATTTTAAGCTTTGAGGGGTTCACCACCAAGAAAAAGCTTGGAAAAGACAAATAAGTATTCAACTCACAATACCTAATGATGCAAGCTAAATGAATGATACAAACAATGAAACTATGCAACAACAAGTTAGGGTATGTGTACCTAAAATTTATGGAAATGCAATGAGGATTTTGGAAATGAAAAAATGTTTTCAAAAAGTGTTATGGAGGACTAAGATTCGCTTATTGTTGTTTTAGTTTTGATGCTATTTTTTGGGGAAAATGCAAAGTTTTTCAATGTCGGAACTAGATATGGAAGAATTTCTAAAAAATGACCTAAGATGACTAAGATTCCCTAGGTGGCGACTTAGTCCCATTTTGAATTTATTTCATTTTAGAATGTGATCCCGAGATCTAGGGTCTACACTTCCTTCTTCACCAAGTTTCCAGATCTGAACCTATAAAATAACTTGCAAAACAAAGGAAATTTGATTTATTGTTTATGGGGGTTTTCCTTGATCAAATCCATTGTTTGGTAATTAAACCTTGATGAAAAAGCATAGATCTGAAAATAGAAATATGTGTGTGCCCAAATTTTAGGTGTTTCTAAGATTATGCAAGCTAGAACATAAATAAACCCTATTCAAATGTGTTAAAATAGAATTCCTAAGATGCAAATGAAAATGACCTACAAAGGAGATCTCTAATCACCCTAATAAGTCATAAACATGAAATATACTTTCCTTAGGTAGAAAATAGACCAACAATGGAAGATGAAATCAATTAAGAAATAAGTCGTTAAGCTTGGAAGAATGGATAGTTGTATCTCCAACCTAGAATCTCTCATGATCCTCCATAGGCATCCATTATTAGTCTTTCAAAATGCTAGAACTTGACTTGAAAATAGACTTGAAAACCTACAAAAACACAATGGAAGGCTACTCCAAGACTTCAATTATTTGCTTCTTGAAACTCTCCTTCAAAAATTGGCTTGCTTCAACTTGACTTTAAATTTCTTTAACTCACTTGATTAATATGAAAAATGGGGTGTGAAATTTACTTTTATAGACATTCTTATCTAATAACCCGGTTATTATATTCCAAAGGTTAATAAAATACTAATTTGAATCAAGGATTTTCATTTCCCACTCTTAATTCTTGAAAATAAAGCCCTCAAGACTAAGATTCCCTAGGTGGAATCTTGGTCCCACTAGGTGGGACTAAGATGCCACCAAGGGTGTCTTGGTCCCACAAGGATTAATTTTCCATTCTAAAAGGTGGTATACCAAGATTAGTAGTTGATTATGGATTTTGATCAAGTTTACAGATGAAATATGCCTCAAGATGCACAAAAAATGGGTCTTAGGGGTGCATAATAAGCGACCTAAAGGGAATTTAATGTAAGGAGTGCTAAAATGGGTCCAAATTAAGCATGAAAATGTAAAGGTATGTATTTTTCTACAGTACATTTAGCCTCCACTTTAGCACCCATATGACACTACATGCATATGCAAGCTAAAGTACTTCAAAAAGTAACTTTATAAATTGATACTCATGTGTATTCCCTAGGGAGAATGAATCCCCCACTATAGTTACCTTAAAAACCACAATGTTAGGAACCACATCCTACATCACATATTCATTAGTAGCTCGAACATAATCCTCTTATCTAACTTTCCTAGCAAATTAAATTCGAGGGTAGATGTATGCCCCCCCTTGATTCTTCTTGCTTTATGGAGGTGGAATCTAGGTAGTAATCCAACCACATCAAACTAGATAAGTCCATCATACAACATTTTCAGTTACCATTCCACTTGATGATAGACATTTTATGAGAATGGGATCGGAACCATGATTCCAACACAACAAACAACATCGAAAACGGAGTTCCCTAGCTCCAAATATGGTAGTTTAAGTAAAAAGTACTTCTTTTCTTTTTAACAAAAATGACCTAATATGCATGTATATAGAGATAAAAGAGAAGGTATTTATCACATTCATTTTATCCTTTACGTTGTTTTAGAGTGATCTTAGAGTAGAGTGAGTTACCATGCCTAGAAAATTCCCATCCACTCGTCCATAGATTGAGCTTCTATGGGAAGCAATCACGTGGGACAAACTACAACCGACTGTGAGTGGATTTTGCATTCTTTGTACTTTGATTTAGTGATTTTTTTATATTGTTATGAAAATTTTAGATGAATTTATAGGTTAGGGAGGATTTTTCTTTCATTTTTTTAGATTTTCGCAAAGTGTCCCACTTTTTCGTTGTTGGAGCCTAAAATTTCATGTAAAATTTGGCAAGATTTAAGGCTCACAAAATGCAAAAATTGATTTCAGTACATAAAACTATAGTTGAAAAATCTGCTCAAATGACCCACTTTGAAAAATCACTTTGGAGACATGTTCATCTACCATACATGAGTGTCTCTACCAAATTTCATCTTCCTACAATTGGATTTGACAGAGTTTCTGAAGGCCAAGTTGAAGGGTTTTGCAAAGGTTTGTTGTCTACATAGTAAAATCTATTAAAGGGGCAACTTTGAAGGATAATATTTATCAGCTGGATGACTTTCTCAATGAACTGATTGATGTTCAAGATTCTCCCCATCTTAATCTACCTTCATGCCAAATTTAAGGGCTTTAGGACATCATTTGGTATTTTTCCGAGATCAAAACCAAATGGATTTTGCACAATTTGGACATCTGTACTTCCAGAAAGCTACAAAAAGATCAACTTTGATGCTTGATATTTTGTAAAGGAAGAGGATAAGAGAAAAACCCATTTTTCTACATGTTCATGTGAGCTAAATGAACTAATTCCCAAAGTTACAACTTCCTCGGTGAAGATTTGATATTTTTTTAAGAAGGCAAGTTGGCAAGATTCAAATAGTTTTCACGAGTGCAGTTTCAAAAGGGTTGATTGGGCTATTTTGAAAATTAATATCTTTCAAATCCAATGGCTTCATACGAAACTGTCTAGCAACTGTGTTCCCCTATCGTCAATCAACATTGCAGTGAATTTTTGTGGCTTGAGAAAAGTGTCTAATTAGTTTTTTAAATCAAATCTAGAGGCTACTTGACTTATTTTAGCCGCAATGCAAAAATGAAAGTTCTAATAACTACCCACTAAATATTAAGGTGCATTCCAGATTTTAATGGAGATAAGGGATTTGTTGTGAGATATTTTAGGAGTATTTTGCAAAATGATTGAACCGAGTGGCATCAACATTTGGAAACAAAGAAAAATTGTATGAAGATAAAGATTTTGGGCTGCTTTGGTTGCATCAAAGGTTTTCTATTACCTTTCCATAGAGGATTATGCCACTCTTCATACACAAGCAATAGAATCAAATAAAGTGTCATTGAGGATAGATCCTAGACTAGAGTCAATAGTAGAGAGAATTCCCCATAGAGCGTTCTTGAGGGAAAGTTCTAGCAGGCACTAGGAATTTCCTTGCAATGCCAAAGGATTGGTGGGTCATAAGAGGCAATCCTAAAGGGTGATAATGTTGCTAGAATTTTATTATACTGCATCATTGTTTCTCAAACATTTGTTAGTAAAGATTAAATGAGTTTTTTCAAATATCTTGGAGTAACAAAGAAAGAACCCACAAGAAGAAAAGCTTTATGGTTAGATAATCCAATGCTTTTTGAAGATTTGTTGCATATGGCTCTGGCCTATAAGATGTTGAATTAAAATAACATGACTTTGATTACTTGAGGCAATTCCATATTGTTCTGTAGGAGCTATGACTATAGTAATTTGTTTTAAAGATTTCTTTAAAAGGTGCTCTCAATGTTAGATCGGAATTTAATTGGCATTCATAATTCTGGTGATATGCATTGCTTTCGAGACGAGTTAGCTAAATCTCATATTGATAAAAAGGAATTACCAATCAAATATTTTTGATTGATGTGAACCACTCCCACCATCTCAAATACATTATTCTTGTGAAGACCGATGGTAATGCTAAGTTGAAAAATCAGGAAAATAGGCTTACGTTATACTGTGCATCGTATCCATACATGAAGGGGCTCTATACCCAAGACAATACGATGAGATCCGAAGAGTTTTTCATCCAAAGGATGAGGGATGGAAGCATTCGTTGATAAAGAAATGTACAAATGAAGAAGTAATTTTTGGGAATTTACGAGAGGTTGACATACTTTGGGTCAATATTACATCAAGAGGTGGTTCGAGAATTGTATACCTATGCTTTGAGTGAATGGACAATAAAAGCGCTGAGACAGTATGAAATTTTTTTTTTCTTCTAATGAATAATGTTGTCTTCAAAAAATTGTGATGTACTTGGAACAGTAAGGCATGTTATTAATTAGGCAAAATGAAAATTCATTAATACCATGCTAGCACCATGTATGTCATACTTTGATAGAAAAGGTAATTACGAGAAATTGCATTCAGAGAACATAGATCTGCTACATTGAAATGAGGAGTCACTGAAGAACAGTCTCAATATGTCATCGAGGTTTGAAATTCAAGATTCACAAAATTGGATTGACTTGATTTATCACAAGAATAATATCTATTGGGTTTGAATTTATTTAGAGATATCCTTCTCTCAAATATATACCATCAAGGACAAACTAATGGGATTAATGAGATTTGAGTTACACAGATTGTATATATTGGATGCTACAAACAAGGTAAGCATGTCTATAATGTGGGAGCATAGAAAAAGGGTGTTAAATGTTAACAAAGATCCTCGAAGAGATGTCACGGGTGCAAAAGAAAGACGATCTCATGAAGCAAAATGATCAGGGAATACGCCATCAATGGAGGATATGCGTAAGATAAATCCTAAGCAAGATTTAGAAGGCCTTTGAGAATGTGTGAGTATGGAAGTTGTAAAAACAAATTCCGCATCTATTCCCCACATTCTCACTACCTGCACTATGAAGGAAGGGATTCACTTCTGAAAGACTCCGGTGATGATTGAGTGATCTATTACAAAGGAAAGTGTCGGGGAACAAAGAGAAGTAGCACCATGTTTTCATTATCTTAAAAACGTGATTGATACGAAGGGGGTTGAGAAAATAGAATGTAGACATAATAATGTTGAATATCGTGTCCCAACAAGAGAATGTCAAGTCACCTCATGTTGAATATTGGCATGAGACACCCGAGTTTGCAAACAACGCTACTATGACCAAGAATTCGCTATCGATTTTAAATAAATGCGTTGCAGAGCAGTGGCGTCAGAAGAATGGGCTTCCATTAACACAAGGGAAGTATAGACGTGAGGAACACTTTAAACTATTAATCACAAATGGAAATATGTGGAAAGGATACCATGCAAGTTTTAGAAGAAAAAAACCCTAAAATATTGCAGCGAATGAGCAAGGCAAAAATATGCATCAGAGTGACTTGTAGGATCGGAGCAAGTTCTTCAAATCTCTCTGATTGTGAGGGTTGCATCGATGAGGAGTTTTCCGGAAGCGTTTCACCAATAGCCAAACTATGCTTACTTCATCGGCGAGAGACATGATATCAGTAGAGATAAAATAAGTCTCAACGATGCTTAAAGTCACCCTGACACGTGAATATATTTATATGGTTATAATGAAAGATGGAATAAAATGTGATTATAGTGGGAAATGATATTATTTTGAGGAGATATAAATTTTACACTTTTATGGAAGGGATTATATGATAGATGATAATTTTACATAAGGGGTAAAAATTATAAAATATTTGCACTTGGAGGTGGAATCTTTTTCACTAGAGGAGTTACAAGAGAGGGTAAATATTGTTACATAAAAGGCATATTTATAGAGGAAAATACAAGTGGAGATTTGTTTAAAGTAATAATCATAATGGGATTGTTTTTATAAAGGTGCAATCATGATATTTCACTCAAAGGATAATTAAAGTGAAAATGTTTTCGTTGGAGTAAAAAATTCCTCCAGGGATTTTAAATCATTTGAAGAATCATGGAGAGGGTAATTGTTTTACCCAATAAATAATTTATTAATTGGGTAAAATGTTTCAACCAAGCAAAGATATAAATGAAAATTTTCCAACAAAGAAGTTAAGATTAATGAAGATTATTAAGATTTCAAAAATATTGAGAAACGATAATCATTATCTTTCACGAGAACACAAAGACGAAGATTACAATATTTAATTTTCCAAAGAAAATTAATTAAATGTTTTTGTTGCAAAAGAAGAATATTGAAGAGATGCAGCAAACAGATATGAGGGATCATAACCCTAAAATAATGTATATATGCCAAATAAAATAGGAGGGGAATTAGAATTAGATTAGAATTAGGAGTTAGGTTAATTGGTTTTTGTCAAAGAATTAAAATCCTTTTAATTGATTACAGTAACTTGGGGGTAACAATTGGATCAATAAGAGGAGTTAGGTAATTGATATTATTGTCATATTGTCTCCACATTGATGTTATCTCGTTATTCAAATTAAGGGTATACTTTATTTTTTCAATACACATTTGTTGTCATTTTTTGGTTTTGTTAATTGGTTCCTTCAAGGAAGGATTCAAATCATTTTAATAAATCACAGTAACCAAGTAGGATCAATTGGATCAATAAGAATAGTTTTTCAATCACATTCTTGCACGTTTATACAAGGTATAAACAAATTTTAGTGCCAAACAATTAGAATTGTAACCAATACCAACCACCAATTATAGAACTTCTATGACTCTGCATACCCAATAGAGCACTGGTCCATCTCATTCATACATCACTTATCCAATTTCACATTACAAATTACCATTTGTCACATTAGAAGTAGGTTAGTTATCAAGCCTCCATCTATCCCATAGTCTTTGTCATTGCGGATAGATCCATCAATTCAACCAAATCATACATTCCTCTAATCTGCTCCATTATAAAGGTCTACCCGCCTAGGTCTAGCAGAGCTTGAAGTGTAGGGAGTCATCAACCATATAAGCTATCTTCATTCATTGGTTCAAAAATGTTGCAAGTCTGATCATAAAACCTGACATCCTCTTAGGATTTGTAACCTATATTTTTGAGATCCAACAGTCGCAAAGTGTCCCAGTTAAGGAATAAAGTTCCTAGAACCCTTAATTAAGATATTCTAGAGCAACTTTAGCATACCTTTTGACCATTAAAGCACAAATTTTAGATTTTAATATGTTTTAAATGCCATTTTTATTCTTTTATATGGTAGATTACACCCTAGTGATGCCAACACCTAGGCAGTTGTACATTTTGGCATCTTTGAAAGCTTGTTGATTAGCTACTATAAAAGGATGTGCAGATCCTCTTGGAGACATGCCTATATTGGGCCTATCTCTCCCCGACTATGTGGTATCATAATGCCATGCTCATGGCACTGAAAAAAAGATTAAATGCGGACACCTACACCTTACATCTACGTATGGGAGAGATGGAAATCACACTAGAGGATGCGCACCGAATACTGCAAGTTCCCATCCAAGGAGAGAGGGTTTTCGTAGCACAAGAAAGGAGCTTTGAGGAGATGCGAGCTAACACTAAGTTCTACCTAGGTAAACCAATTCTTCATCAAATCGTAGGACCATGCATTGAGCTTTCATGGCTTCTACATGCACATTCACCACTTGTCTGATGCATCTTGATTTTCATAGTAGCATTGATACTAGTTCTTGATGGTCGTGGAGCACATCTGGAGTGAGGGCTAGTGTACGTGATTTGAGCCATGGAGCACTACCGTGTTGTTTATGCATGGGGTTAGAGCATTCTGACACACCTATACTATGACTTGGGTCGGTTTACCTACAAAGAGGTGAATAACAAGCTACACTACACACCACTATATACATGGATCCTAGAGAAAATTACTTACATCAGACCAAGAGGATTCTCGATTGCCACAATGGTGGGCTACCCATGGGCCTGGGTCTGCACTTACCCCCTAAGACAGGCATGGTAGCATGGTGATGTAATCTTCTAGAGGGTTAGATTTGACAAACTGAGTGAGGAAGACATTGTATGGAGACCCTATTTGATAGATCCATTATGGTCGTACACGACTATATAGATGAGATGGATGCAGAGGGATAAAATTTTGCTAGGCTGACACGATAATGTAGTGAGAAATTTTTACTATGATCACATCATGAGATAGTTTGGGAAGGTACAAAGATGGCCTGTACTACATTCTTAATACAGATGGTTAGTACAGAGTTCCCATAGACCTGAGGACCTTAAACGACTCACAACATATGATGTCATCTAGAGAGACATAGAGGAGGAGGATATAGACATGCCCCCAGTCTCTATAATAGATCACATCGACACATCACAAGAGTACAACGAGTGGTTGGAGGTGGTTTGGCTAGGATCTATCTTTCCTATAGACTATCCTATGGGTTTCACAGGACCTTTACCAGATCCAAGGTAGGAGAATAGAGAGTAAAGATGGAGAGTAGATCTAGTAGATTTATTTCCATATGAGGATGAGGAGTCAAAGGAGGATAGCGATTATGAGGGAGAGGAGGAAAATGAGGAGATAAAGGATGATGAGGAGATAGAGGATGGGTGGAGCATGGACAATGACAGAGGTGAGGCTAGTCATCCGAGACCCGAGTGGAGAGATATAGTTCCCACATGAGTTACGAGGTCATAGTCTACATGTGCCAATGTCCAAGAGCATATAGAGAGAAGCAGGGGTTTCGAGATTCCTATGGATCATGCTACAAACCCAGGTGATGATATTTATTATTATGCTTTGTATTTTGATGTATATCGTGCTCATATATATGTATATATTGTGATGATGTTGTTGAATAGTCTAGATAACTAAGAGGGTGGGTGAATTGGTTATCTCAAAATAATTTTCTTTCTATACTTAATTCAAAAAAATCATAAACCATCCATATATTAATTAGAAAAAATATGAACATGCAAGTACCAAACAACACCATGAACACCAAAAATTATGTGGAAACCAAATATGGTAAAAACCATGAAGAATGCTAATTCTCAATTATGAAACACAAGTTAAGGTCACACCGATTAAGGTGATTCTAGCAAGGGCTCACTACCAAGTTTCTCACTGTAGGGTGGCTCACTACTAGGTGGCTCACTATCAGTGGGCTCACTGCCCAATACAAAAAAATTGATTACATAGTATCACTAACAAAAGTGACCTGATGAATTTGCATCTACATATGCATGAATTCATTTTTGGTTAGGAGAAAAATCTATGTTTGCAACAAATCTGGTCAAGAATGTTTTACACACCTTCCTCGAACAATAATTGCAATATAGATTGCTTATTCCTAACACTTGTATTCAATTTTTTGATCCTTGTCTCTCAATCCTTCACACCCTTATCACTTTTTCTCATATCACTTTTGTTCTTCTTCATATTCAACCAAAAAGATTTTCTCTATATATATGCATGTCTACCCATAGAACAAAACTAAGTCAACCACAAAATATCTTCATAGTCTTCTAAGTCAGCTAGACATCATTTGACTTTATATCACCACAAAACATGTCGACATAAGGAACAACCTTGAATTATTCAAAAAGGCTTGACACGCTAGCACCAAAACCAAAAGATAGGTCACTCATAAGGATCTTCTTACATTGAATTACATGAGATATATTATGGATTCAATGGGAATGCCACAACCAAGACCAAATATTTATTAACATCAATTGAATAGGAATGCCACAACCAAGACCAAATCTTGATCAACATCAATTTCAGTACCAACCAGAGAAATGCAGTCAAACATACCAAAACGTATGGCAAGTTACATGAATGTCCAGATAGCAAGGATACCCAGAATAAGCTTTAGACACATCAACCTATAGCATAAGATTAGCCATCAATATTCTACATTCACTGGCTTCGACAAATGTTCCAAAAGGAAGTATGACCATATCGGAATCAAGGATAATCTCCTCACAACTCATCATCATAGGATAGATCATTTCTATATATTATCCAGAGCACAACCTTCCAGATCCAAGGTTTTGACATCAATGAAAACAATGCCAAATCATCTCAACAGCTTCTCAACAATCTTCCCCTTTGGCATTGATGGAAAAACAAAAAAAACTCAAAAATACAAAAACTCCAAAACTCCCCCTTTGACCAACAATTCAATTCTTCTATTTTTTTTTTCTTTTCATTTTTCTCCCCCATTTTCCCATCAAAGGCAAAGGGAAAAAATTTGAACACTTAGAAACTCAAGTAAAAATAACACTTTTCACATGAAAAATCTTCTTGTACCTTTCTCTCATAGTTAGAAGAATCCTCTTCCAAGCTAGCACTATAGAACCCATCCTAGTACTCATACTATCCAATAGAATCAATGATGTAGATAAGGATGACCAATCCTAAGACAGGCACTGTCGTTCACAATCTTTTGCATCAGAAAGTATCTCGAAGAGATGATCCAACCAGACCTCAACATTTTTTTTGACCAACCAGAAAGTTCTAACCGCATCTTCCCTCTATCTCTAAATAATCAACAACTCCACTTGCAACTCACCAACTCTTATTATCAGTTTTCTACCTTTTTCTTTGAATAAATCAAAACTCTTTCCAATATTATTCATCTTAGATTCAATAGCTTCAATTTAGCTTCTAAAATTATCAACAGCTATAGGCTACCAAAGATAATACTTGTAGATGTCAGACATCTCCTTAATGAATTGTCTTGTCTCACCAATGTGTTTGGATAATTTTTGTTTAGATTTGACACATATTATATCAATCATAGCTTAAAACTTATGTCCTTCAGGTCCTTTGAACAACCTTCTTTCATCAACAACTTCTACTATATCATCCGATAATGATTCAGAAAGATCTGAAATAGTAATACCCTTCTTGAGAAAATAATCAGCCAAATCATCATCAATTTTAAGCCTATCCACTAGAGGGAAGACATGCCACATTTGACCAACCTTCTTCATATCACCTTCATCTAACACTGACCAAATATCATCTAGATCAAAAGATTCAGATCTAGACATAGATTCTTCTTCCTTCTCCTTCTCTTCTGAGATAGTGATGACATCTTCTATGTTAATTTTCCTCCTTTTAGGTTATGGAGGGGAACCACCAATGCAAAATTCCAAATCCTTCTTACTAGAGGAGGAACCCTCCTCAAACTAACTATTGGGCATAGCACTAGATACTATCACACCGGAGCACAAATCCCTTTGCAAGGATGAGAAATAGACTTTGCATGGAATTGATTTATCTTCCATACACTCCAAATAATTGTAAAGTTTATTTCTAAAAGGGATGTTGGAATTCCACTTAACATTCTCTTTTGTCGGTAATGAGCTCAAAATAATAAATTCAAAACACATGAGTAGAGACTCAAACCGGAAAGGATAACTCTCAACTAAAGACATTTTGACATTCTCAATCATATTTTCTATTACTAGGCTACAAAAATCAAATTTCTTGTTTTCCTTCACCATCATGTGTGCAAGATACACAATAATAGCCAAAGTAGAACCTTCACGATTTCTGAAATAGATTTTATAAGTGATGTCATAAACAATATACCTTACTGCAAGATTCAAAATAGTGTTTATCAATAGAGCTTAGGGGTCTTTGTCGATACTAGTAAGTTCCTCCACATCTCTGTATTTCACTATTTTCTTCCTAGGGAGGTCACCAACACTTCACAAACCAGTAATATCTTCAATGGCTTCATTTGTGATCAGATAGGGTTTATCCAACACAATGCTGCCATCCTTGAATCAACTCAACAAGAACAAGATAGATTCTTTGTCTACAAACTATGGAAATTATCCCCATAAATCCATACCCAAAGTATTTATATTCTTCAACTCATCCATCATCAACCCTAGTTCCATTTATTTCATCTTCCAATCATCAAACTCATCCAACTCTACTCCATTCAACTTCAGTAGAATACCTCCACTAGATTTGCTGCGAAACAACACAGATTCCATTGTCGTGCTCGAGTTATTCAAAATTTTAACACTCTACAAAACTTCTTCTTATCATTCTTTTCAAACTATGAGAAATGATTTGAAACTCTATCTTTTATCCTTAATTGCTCATAATGACTTTGCTACCAAAATGTGTATCGATGATGCCATCAATTTTACTTCACTTTTCAGTTAGTTGGATTATCCTCTATTATGTAACACCACTTGAATCTAGCATAATCATGTCAGAAACACATCAATCTTTCTTAGGAGAGGGGAAATTGACAAGATATGCATTGAAAAACTCCCCCCGAGCCAATGCAATTGGCTCAATTATCAGTAGGTCATGTATCTGGATCTGGTACCATGCAATTTTTCTCCACACTTGTTTCGTTTTTCCTCCAAATAGTGACCATATTCTTCTTAGATTCATTTGACACTAAAAATTTCCTTTTGTTCTCACACTTTTTCGAAGCAATATATCTACATGTTTTAGCATAATGTATGACTTCATTGCACTTGTAACATCTTTGTTCTGACGTAACTAAGTGAAACTTGGATCCACACTGATTTTCTTTGTGACCATAACCATAGCATAAATATCAATAAACATAAAAGAGATTTTTCATTTCCTTCCTTCTAACCGGATTAGATAATTGACTTCTACAATGACTTGCTTTGTGACCAAAATTGTGACAATTAAAGCATTGAATATCCGGCTCCTTCTTGCTTCTACACTCTAGCCTTATGTCCAAAAATTTTTCATAGAAAATAGTGACCATTGAATGATAAGTACCTTTGAGAATTTGGTTGCTTGACCGAAGTTCTTTTTGTAGGTGCATTAGAGTTTTGGACCTTGCTTGTTACAACTGATCTTTCTTCAACTTCAACTGCTATGTTTGCATCCTTAGTGTTTTGATTTGAGCTTTCACTGGTGTATCCAGGTCCTCCTTTATCCTTGTGAAATTTTTGTAGAGACAAGAGTTGATCCCAAATCATGCTACTTTCACATACTCTTGCTTCAGATTTCAACCTTCTTAACTCTTGATCTAACTTCTCATTTTCTTCTTCTTTTCATTTGATGGTATCTTTGAGACTTTCTTGAGTCTTCTTCAATTCTTATGTTTTATGTTTGATGGTGTCTTTGATATCTTCTTCTGTCATTTTGTATTCATCTAATTGAATCTTTAGATTCACAACATTTTCCTTTGACTGGAATTTAATTCCTCACCGACCTCTCTGTGTATTGCTTTGAATTTTTATATTTTCTCCCTTAGCTTTGAGATGCAAGCATTTTCCTCCTTAAGGTTTTCTTTCAATTCTTCATTCTTAGATTTTATACTTTCCATATCACTTAATATTGACTTCAGTTCTTCCTCAAAGTAATAATCTCCTACCATTTGTTCAAACTACCAAAATCTCCCTCAAGTGGTTAAGCTCTATTTGCAAGGGACCAAGATCTGATACCAATTGTTTAATAGTCTAGATAATTGAGAGGGGGGGTGAATTAGTTATCCCAAAACAATAATCCTTCTTTACTTAATTCAGAGCAATCATAAATCATTCATATATTAATTAGAAGAAACACAAATGTGCAAGCACCAAACAACACCATGAACACCAGCAATTACGTGGAAACTCAAGATGGGAAAAACCATGGAGAATGTTAATTCTCAATTATGAAACATAGGTTAAGGTGATTTTTACAATGGCTCATTACCAAGTTTCTTACTATAGGGTGGCTCACTACCAGGTGGCTCACTCTCAGTGGGCTCATTTCCCAATACAAAACAATTGATTACAAATAGTCTCACTAACATAAGTGAACTGGTGAAGTTGCATCTACACATGCATGAATTCAGTTCCAATTCAGAACACAATCTCTATCTACAACAGATTCAGTCAAGAATCTTCCACACACCTTCCTCACACAATCACTATAATACAGATTGCTTCTTCCTAACACTTATCTTCACTTCCTTCTCTCATCCTTGTTGCTCAATCCTTCGCACCCTTATCACTATTTTCCCATATCACTTGTGTTCTTATTCATATTCAACCAAAAATATGTTCTCTATATATATGCATGTATACCCATAGAACAAAACTAAGCCAGCCACATAATATCTTCATAGTCTTCTAAGTCGGCCAAACATCATTTGAATTTAGATCACGACAAAACATGTCGGCATAAGGAACAACCTTGAAGTATTCAATAAGGTTTGACACACTAGCACCAAACCTAAAATATAGGTCACTCATAAGGATCTTCTTACCACATTCCCAAGGGACCAAGAATAGGTCATACATAAGATATAGAATTATCACCAAAAGATAGCTAACTTTTAATTACATGAGATATATTCCATATTCAATGGGAATGCCACAACCATGACCAAATATTGATTAACATCAATTGAGTAGGAATGCCACAACCAAGACCAAATCTCAATCAACATCAATTTCATTACCAAAACTTTTGGAAAACTACATGAATTTTCAAATAGTAAGGATACCTAGAATAAGCTTTAGATACATCAACCTATAGAAAAATATTATCCTTCAATATTCTTCATTAACTAGCTTCCATAGATGTCCCAAAAGGAAGTAAGTACCATATTGTGATCAAGGATAATCTCCTCACAATGCAACATCATAGGATATATCTTTTCTATATATTATCCAGAGCACAACCTTTCGAATAAAAGGTTTTGACATCATTGACAACAATGCCAAATCATCTCAGTAGCTTCTCAATAGATGTGTACTAATTATTCTTATGATTTCTATCTTGCAGGGCCCATGATAGATCCTGAGGATCTCTTCCATTGTGTAGTGGCAGAGATAGTGCCACCCTTTCCTTCAGATGAGGCTAATGTCATAGAGTTCATGCCTTCATTTTTCATGGTGCAACACATGGACTTGTTTAAGCCTTATGTGAGACTCAGGGGAGCATCTGACAGTGAATCCAAGTGGACTGATCACGCTAAGGGTTGAGTATCAACACTAGAGGTAGAGTTAGAGGAGTCTCGAGAAGATCAGAGGTTTGAGAGAGAGGTTATCTTATAATTAGAGGTTGATCAACTATAGAGAGAGAATGTCAAAATCCAGGATGATAGAGACCGTGCAGAGTTGGAGCATGTGGATGCACTGATACATGAGTGTGAGCTATGTGAGGTACTATGGACTATGTGGGAGATGTAAACCATGAGTAGATCTTAGTCACATTCCTCTATCTCTCGATGGGAATGGACACCATATCTCGAGGGATCTAGTAGTCATAGGCCATAGTGACAATGTACTATTTGATGAGATGTATTAAAACTTTTGATATATATATATGAGCATGCTTGTATTTATTTTTATGTGTTAGATGGAAATGTGATTTATTAAATAATTTTTGTTAGACTATTCAATAAATATCTCCATGATCTAACATGTCTTTTTCATAATATTTCTTAAATTTATAAGGTAATATGTTACACAAAATTAAATGAATTTATAATTAAATACAAATAAGGATTTAACCTAACATAACATACACCATAAGGTTTGAATAGCATGAATCCAAGAACTTCTTCACATCATTGTTCTTAAATGGCATCCCATTGTCTGAAAATAATGTAGAAGTAAGTCCAAAGTGAACAATAATGTGTTCCAATATGAAATGGCATATTACATAGGTGGCTGTTGAACATAAGGGAATAGCCTCTACCCATTTCATGAAATAATTTGTTGTCATGATTATAAACATATGTCATGTAGATGAAGGTGGAGATAATTTTCCAATAATATCCACACCGCATTTCAAGAATTCCCAAATAGGAACCTGCACACAAAGCTCGGGGGCATGAGCATGGATTAAGTTTTGTTGCTCTTGACACTTAGGAAATTTCTTAACATATTCAAAGGAATCTCATTCCATATTTTTCCAATAGTATCCTATGCAGATTAGATTTTGAGCTAATTATCTTCCTCCAATATGCCCCCCAAAAACACCTGCATGAGCTTGTTCAAGTGCTATAGGGATTTCAGATCGTTTAATAAATCTAAGAAAAAGGCCATCAAAGGACCTCTTATATAGGATGTCCGTTAGGATAATGTATCTAGACATGAATTTTAAAAAGATGAGAGTGAGTGTTTTTAATTGTTGGCTCAGGAAAGGTACCATCTTTAAAATAATTGAATATTGTATCATACCATTCACTTGAGTTTTCAATTGTTGTTGCTAACACTTCATCTTCTTTATTGTCAATTGATGGTTTCATAATTGTATGCACAATGAAGGTGAAGTCTTTTGAAGGATATTGAGGGGATATAAGAGAATCTAAAATTTCCATTGCATATGCATGAAGATTATCTTTTTGAGGGATGTTATCAATGGTGAATGATTCAAACATCTCTAAAAATTTCATTGTAAGATCCTTGTATTTCGATAATTTTTCATGCTTTGTTTGATATGTTTTGTTTATTTGTTTGATGACTAATTTTGAATTACCAAATATCTTCATGTCTCTAGCACCCATAATTAGAGCAACACACAATCCATTGAGTAATGCTTCATACTCAACAATTTTGTTTGTACATAGGAAGTTTAAGCAATATGATAAAGGGATAGGCTCTTTTGTAGGCAGTTTTATTGTAACCCCTACACCAGAACCAATCCTGCACTTAGATTTGTCAAAACATAATTCCCATATATCTTCGATTGTCAACATGTTATCATCAGGGAAGGAATCATTACTAGGTAATGCTAAAGGAGAAGGAGCATCAACCAACCGGTCGGTCAAGGCTTGACCCTTAATTACTTTTTGTGAAAGAAATTTAAGGTCAAACTTGTTCAACAACATTACCCACTTAGCTAAGCATCTTGATAAGTCCATTTTAGTAAAAATAAGTTTTAAAGGGTCAAACTTCATCATAACTTGTATTTCGACATTCAATAAGTAATGTCACAACTTAATGGTAGTGAATACAAGGTCCAATAATTATTTTTCTATTGTTGTGTATCGCCTCTCATAGTCAATAAATTTTCAACTAATGTAAAAAACAAGATTCTCTTTACCATTTTCATCTTGTTGAGCCAACAATGTTGCAAGAGTATGGGTTGATGCTGATGTATAAATGATGAATGGTTTTATTTACATGGAAGGTTGTAAAATAAGTGGAGTGACAAGATAATCCTTCAAACTCTCAAAAGCCTGTTTACAATCTTCGTTCCAATAAAAATGTATGCCTTTCTTAAGAAGATGTGTAAATGGTAATGTTATATTTTCTAAGAATGCTACAAAATGATGAATGGCTTGAATTTTTCCTTGTAAGGTATGCAATTGAGAGATATTTCTAGGAGATGACATGTTAACTATAACATCAATTTTCTTTGTGTCCACCTCGATGCCTTTGTGAGATACGATAAAACCTAAAAAATTCCACTATCTACACCAAAGACACACTTTTTCTGATTCAATCTCATGTTATATTTTTGAATTCATTCAATGATATTTCAAATAATGTTCTCATTAAATTGTCTTGTTAAAGATTTGGCTAGAATATCATCAACATTGTCTTCCAAAATCTTATGTATGTAATCGTGAAATATTAGTGTCATAGCTCTTTGATATCTTGCACTTGCATTATTCAGTCCAAAAGGCATCATAATCCAACAAAATGTTCCCTAAAAAGTTGTGAATATTGTTTTATACCGATCTTGACGGTTGACAAAAATTTGATTGTATCCAAAAAATATGTCCATGAATGACAACAAAGAAAGTCCTGTAGTCGAGTCTACGATCATATCAATATTAGGAAGGGGAAAGTCATCTTTAAAGATGCTTTATTCAAATCACAAAAATATGTACACATCCTAATACAGTTGTTAGGTTTTATGATTGCGAAATTTTTTGAGATCCAAGGAGAATAATATATAGGTCTTACGAAACTAGCCTCAAGGAGCTTTCCAATTTATTCCTTAGCTATCAAGGCTATTTTAGGGTTCATTTTTTGAATCTTCTGTCTAACGACCTTAGCATTTTTAGCAAGGAATATGTTGTGTGTGACAATCTTAGGATCAATTCCCAACATATCTGAATAAGTCCGAGCAATTTTTTTGGGAATGTCATGTAAGAGAGTTGCAGTATCATTTTGTTCTCCATCATCGAGGAATTTCCCAATATTAATCATTTTCTCTTTATCATTTATTTCCATTTCCATATCCACGATATCCCCTAACAAGAGAGTATTCAATCTCAAAAATTCAGGGTTGTATTCTTCATTATTCATTTATATTTCACCGTTCTCCTTCTCTCCATATTTTTGTTTGGTGCTAATCATAGCACATGCAACCTTTTTCTTTTGGGAAGGATAGATGATTTATCATAAAATCCTAGCATTTGTTTCAAGGCTTCCTCATTTTCAACATATTCCCATGATGGTTTAGAATCCATATCAAGCAATTCTAGATGCTTCAAAGTACGATTGATTTTTGGTTTACACATGATGGTATTGATGTTTAATGAAGGTTTCTTGTTTTCTTGCATTATTTTAGAAGGATGGTATCCCAGACCATTTTTTGTTTCTTGCATGTTAGGTTCCATTGGAAAATGAATTCCTTGTTCTTTCTTTCCACATCCATTTCCATTATAACGCAATTGCTTCATAATTTCATATCCTCTTAGATAAAGTTTTTCCATTTCTTTCGGGTTTGGCAGTTGTTGATAATCTATCTCATTGAAGTTTTTTGTGTAGCTTGTGTCTTCTTCAAGAGTAGATGAGGTAGATGCTTGTGAGTTTTCTCTTAAGTTGTGCGTTGACATAACGATCGGTCGATGCTTTTCATCTTCTTTTCTTGAGATTATATATTCTCCCATAATTGACGGTGTGAATTCCAAGGAACCCCAATCATCATTTGCTAATTTTGGCACTATCTCCATTTCTTGTGCTTCCTTTTTTGTAGGTTCAATTTTTGATGTTGTAATTAATGTTTTTAGAGGACTGGTGTTTCCTTTTTCAATTTTGAAGCAACTCTCAAGGTCGAGGTCCATTTCAATTTGTTATATCTTGTTTTTATAGACATACTTCATGATAAAATGAAGATTCAAAGGCACCATATGCATCTCATGAATCCATGGTCTTCTAAAAATAATATTGTATGAAAGGTCATGAGGCATAACATGAATAGGAGCTTTTAAGGCAGTCATTCTAATTGAAATATGAAAAGTAATCACATCGAATGGTTGCTTTCCTATATTGTCAAATCCTCAAATCAATAAGGAATCAGGTTTTATTTTTTATTTATCCACTCCCAACTTGTCTAAAAGGTTCACACTACACACATTTAGAGCTAAGCCATTATCAACAAGGGTCCTTTTTATTCTCATGGTGTTGTATCTATCTATTATCATGAATGTATCATATTATTTTCTCATTTCCAAGGGAGGGAGCTCATGTTGGTGAGAGGTAATGCTTACATTAACTCTATTCATTCCTTGTATTAGAGATGCCACATCATTTGAATTTGTACAAGGAGAAACCACAACTTGTTGTAAGGTTGTTTGAAGCATAGTGTGGTAACTAGGTGAGGTTTAAAAAAGATCCCATAAGTAAATATTAGTAGGAGTATTCTTAAGTTGTTCAATAAGATCATACTCCTTTCCACTATGGGAAGGAAAATGAGGAGCACTAGGGAATATAGGATTAGGAAATGGTAACGAAATGGGATTAGGTTGGGGCTGTCTATTGTTTCTTATTTTATATTTCTGAGCAACAACATTATAACTCAATTTCTATGACAAAATTTCTCTAGGTGCTTCAAGGATAAGGACAAGTTTTTTTGTAGGTTGAATTTTTTTTGAAGGTGGATAAAGGATAAGTTGAGGTTGAATGACATTTAATTCTCTTTGTTTATTTTTTGTTTGAACAAGCCTTAGGGGACAAACCTTGCAGGATGAAGTCCTTAAGGGCTTCATATAACATATCAAATTCATCACTATTAAAAGGCTTGAGGGTTAAACTTACTTGGACAAAAGGTTTTTGCATACTTTAAATAACCATGAACCTATGCTCGCTATGACTTAATGTTTTTGGTTTTTGTGTTTGTTTTTTCTAATGAATGTAAAATTAAATCTCTATCTAACAAAATGAAAGTGCAATAATCTATCTTTATCAAGAAATTGTAAACATGAACTATGAAAATGCATGAAATAGTAAATTGGAAAACTAAACCAACAAACTAACTACATCGAACAGAAGCACAAAAATTAATTGTTTAACCCTAAAAACTATAACCTCAAACTCCACAGTGACTAAGAGACTAGGAAGGGCTTCATGGTCCTCCTGATGGAATCTGGAGGTTCCAAAATCTAGAATAGATAGCACACAACTCAAAGAGGATTTTGGACCAAAAAAATAGAGAGGGACTAAGATGCCAATAAGGGAATTTTAGTCTTGGTAAAGTTTTTTTTAGAAAAATAGAAAAGTCTAAGTTGTAAATAGTGATCCTAGGTTTCCTACAGAAGGACTTGATTTTTGGAAACAAGAAACTATGCAAATGAATGCAAGAAAAATGAACTAGTGACAATCAATTGAATGCAAAGTTGAATGCAATTTTTTTCAATTTTGAATGCAAAATAATGTTTCTAAATATAATTAGGATGATTAACAATGCAATTTTCATTTTTTGAATGAGATAATATGATGCAAGAAAGAAAAAATGCAACCTATATGCACTTCCACTAATGCAAATATGAGAAACCCTAGATGTAATTTCACTAACTATGAGAAACCCTAGATGCAGTTTCACTAATGCAAGAATGAATGAATCCTTGATCTAGGACTTTAATGGACTCCAAATCAAAAAATGAATGCTCGAATAATTTTCGTTCACCAAAACTAACCATCATGAAAATAGGGTGTGGGTGTTCACCTATTCTCCCTAGGTCATTTTATATTGTCTTGGGAATCCTAATCAAATTGACTATCAACCTCAAAGGTGAGTCAATTCTCAACAAGGAAGACCTAGGAGGGGTTCTTGTAAGCTTTGAGGGGTTCACCACCAAGAAAAATCTTGGAAAAAATAAATAAGCATTCAAATCACAAAACCTAATGATGCAAGATAAATGAATGATGCAAATAGTAAATTTTGCAACAACAAGTTAGGGTATGTGTACCTGGAAGTTCTAGAAATTCAATAAGGATTTTGGATATGCAAAAATGTTGTCAAAAATTGGTATGTAGGACTAAGATGCCCTTAGTTTTGTCTTATTCCCACTATTGTTTTTCAAGGAAAATGTGGAGTATTCGGATGTCGAAACCGGATCTGGACGATTTTTTGAAAAAATGACTTGGGGAACTAAGATGCCCTAGGTGGTGACTTAGTCATTTTCAATTTCAAGAATTTTTTAATGTGATCCTAAGATCCAAGGTCTGCACTTCCTTCTTCACAAAGTTTCCAAATTTGAACCTATAAAATAACCTTAAAAACAAAGGAAATTCGATTGATTGTTTATGGGGTTATACCTTGTTCAAACTCCCTTTTTGGTAATTAAACCTTGATGAGAAAGCATATATCTAAAAATGGAAATGTGTGTGTGCCCTAATCTTACGTGTTTCTAAGATTATGCAAGCTAGAAAATAGAGAAACCCTATTCAAATGTGTTATAATAGAATTCCTAAGATGCAAATGAAAATGACCTACAAAGGAGATCTCTAATCACCCTAATAAGTCATAAACATGAAATATACCTTCCTTAGGTAGAAAATATAACAACAATGGAAGATGGAATCAATCAAGAATCAAGTCCTTAGGATTGGAAGAATGTCTAGTTGCATGTACAACCTAGAATCTCTCATGAGCCTCCATAGGCATCCATTATTAGTCTTTGAAAATTCTAGATCTTGACTTGAAAATAGACTTGAAAACCTACAAAAACACAATAGAAGGATGCTCCAAGACTTCAATTCCTTGCTTCTTGAAAATATCCTTCAAAGCTTGGCTTGCTTCAACTTGATTTCAACTTTATTCAACTCACTTGCTTATTATGAGAAATGGGGTGTGAAACTTACTTTTATAGGCATTTGTATCTAATGACCTAATTATTAGATCCCAAAGGCTAAAAAAATGCTAATTTGAATCAAGAATTTTAATTATTGCTCCTAATAAAAATAAAGCCCTCAAGACTAGGGCACCCTAGGTGGCGTCTTGGTCCCACTAGGTAGGATCAAGACACCACCAAGGGCATCTTGGTCCCACAAGGCTTAATTTTCCATTTTAAAAGGTGGGTTACCAAGATTAGCAGTTGCATATGGATTTTGATTAGGTTTACAGATGAAATATTCCTTGGGATGCACAAAAAGGGGTCTCAAGGGTCCATAATAAGTGACCTAAAGGGAATTTAATGTAAGGAGTGCTAGAATGGGTCCAAATTAAGTGTGAAAATGCAAAGGTATGCATTTTTATACACTACAGTGCTATAATATCTTCCATGTAGGAGATTTTATAGAAGAGGAGATTTCAACAATGTCATGATTCTCAATGAGTGCATCTTCTAACACTGAAATACCTTTGTCACATGTAGGAGAGGTATTAGGAGAAGAGCAACTATGATCATCAAGATTGTCTATATTTTCATCTTCTTCTATCACATCATTCCCACAAATAGGAGAGATAAGAGGGGGTGTAGGTTTAAGGAAACATCAAAATTTTCACTCTCTTGCACTAAGAGACTCTCATAACTAGGGAATTCATTGAATGAATGACTAACATGCTTATTGACTAGCTTTTTCTTTGCAAACTTGGAAAAGACAGATACTAACATTTGTGCAAAGTAATCTCTGTAAACTTAAAATAGAAAGAGACTTAAAATTCAATGTTAAGACATAGAATAAAATGTGTAGGTGCAATTTCAGATTTCAAACAAGGTAATTTTCTGATTACACTATGGGGTATGTGTAGGATCATCACGACAAAATCAGGCCCTTAAGTGGCGATAAAAATTTAGAAAATCATAGTTAGGCAAACTAATGTTAAACTTTGAATAAGTTATCTATATTATTTCTAAAATATGTAAAAATAGAATTTGTACCAAATTGAATGTAGTTTCTAAATTACTAGGTTTATTTTTTTTTTTAAATCTATTTGGTAAAAATTTGAAATTTTAATGCAGTAGTACTTAAATTTCAGGGAAAAAATAAGAAGTAGGTGTCTGTCTGACCACCCTAACCACAATAAAATGCTAATATTTTTTTATAATATTTTAGATGTAAGTAGAGGACTCATGTCTCGATGTGATGCATATTTTTTTGTAATTTTTTTCCAAGTAAAAATTTAATTATGAATTTTGTATTACAACATTTAAAAAATATAAAAACTAGTATGTATGACCACCTTAACTTGGTCAAAACTTAATGAAATAATTTTTTTATTTTTTTAATCCTATAGTATGTGAAGCATAGAATGTAACACATGTTTCAGATTAAAAAAATGTGATATTGTTTGAAAGTTATAGATGTTTTTCAATCAACCTATCAATTAGGACTTTAGTCATAATTCAAATAGAAAATGAATAATAATAATTTATTAAATTAAAAATAAAGCATAATTTATATTGGTGGAAAGCTGAGAATCTCCTTTAAAACCCTTTTCATTTCATCAATTTTGGGTTAGAAAAAAGTCATTAGCCACATGGGCCATCATATAAGTTATATATCGCCACTTTTTGGTCCATCATGATCTTGCAAATACCCTATGCTACAATTTGAAAATGAAATCTTTTAAATGCAAATTTGGAATTAAGCAATGCATGAAATGAACTGATTTAAGCTAGATTTAATGAAATGTTGTAACATAAACTCAACCAACTTAAATAGATAACTAATGGAAGCAAACAAAATTGTAGAAATAAGGCTTTCAATGTTGTAAAAGGTAGTTTTAGACCTACACTAGGACTAAATTTCCTAGAGGGGCATATGAGTCCCAATGAGGGTTTTTTACGTAAGAGTAAAAAAAAATTAAGTGAATATTATAATTTCTAGTTTGAGTGATGTCTAGCCTAAATGGAAATGCAGATTTTAGATGAGATTCAATGATGCAAGATGCAAAAGTGCAACCTATATGCACTTTCACTATTGCTAGATTTTGAAACCCTAGATGCAAATTAACTAGTGCAAAACCTAATGAAAATTCAATGAAAGCCAGATCTAGGATGATAATGTAGTCCAAATAAGAATTATGATGTTCTAAATGTAGGTTCACCAAAATGTAAGGTAGAAAATTGTTGTTTCTTATGGTTTAGGACATAGAACAATAATCTTCTATACTCCACATTCAAGGAAACCCTAAAGATCCCAATCTTAGGTATGCAAAGGAGAAAGAGATCTTGCAATAGGGTTTCCTAGAGTCTCATTTATGATTACAAGAGGGGTTCACCACCAAGCTAGGGCTTGAAAATACTAATCAAATCAAAAAGCTATAAAATCAAAAGTGTGTACCCGGAAACCTATATAGGCTTGAATGAGGACTAGAAATGTTGGAAATGATGAATTTAATGATTAGTGGGACTCATACGTTTGTCTGGGTAATTTAGTCCCAAATTAGGTTTTCTACACAGAAAAATGGAATCTAATAGTACGTATTCTGAATCTCTTGAAACCCTAAAAATTGATTGTATTAGGAATCATACGCCCAAGGTGGTGTATTAGTCCCAGCATGATTTTTTGAAGGATTAAGATTTGGTTTTTCTCTCTAATCTCTTCTCTTTCTGCCACACTTTGTTTCTCGATCTGAAACCCTAATTTCAGACCTATAGATGAATTTTTGTGAAGATAGAAAACCTACAAATGAGGGGACAACTCCAACAACTTCCTTCGAGATTGTAACCTAATATTCAAAGATACTTCATGATATAAGACACCTAGATCTACAATCACACATGTAAAGAGAAGAAAAAACTTTTTTATTGTTAGTAAATAGGGGTTTGCCTTGTTCAAACCCTTTTAGGTAATTAAACCAAGTGATGAGATAATGAAATAAGGACATGAAACATGAAACATGGACAATGATACCTTGAATGATGTCTTGTAAGCCAACAATCTAACATGAAATGTCCATGAAGGATGTAGATCTTGACCTTGAATATGGATATGAAACTATTCTTGCAAAGATATCTTCAATGTTACATCACAACATTAGCTCACCAACATGCTTGATGTTTGATGATCTTGACTTGATGATGGATCTTGAATTTTTGCTCAAATGATGAATAAATATGCCCTTCAATGCCTTTGAAATGATCTTGTAAACTCTCTTAATGCACTTGTAAAGTATTGGAATGCTTAACTGCTAAGTGATTGACTTTAGTTAATGTAGGCTTAGTTCAAAGGTGGAATTTTGGGTTTGGATTCTATGCTTGGGAGATAGAACACCAAAACTCAACACTCTCATTCAAGGACAAACCCTAGAGATCTCAGCCTCAAGTATGCAAAGGAGAAAGAGATTTGACTATAAGGCTATCCTAGGGGTTGATTGTAAACTAATGAGGGGCTCACCACCAAGCTAGGGCTTGGAAAGATAAATGCAATGCATGTCAAAATGCTAAACCCAAGTATGATGCAATCTTTAACTAAATGACCTAAAAATACATACAAATATGTACAAAAAGTTACAAGATGAAATGTGTGCACTTGGAAATATAAGGATGACTATAATGGAATATGAATTGATAAAAATAGTGTATTTAATGTTGTCTGGGACTGATACACCAGGCTAGGAAAATTAGTCCTAGATCTAGGTTTCTATGTCGAAATAGCAAATTGGCAAATGGGTATTTGAAACTGCAAAAACCTAAAAATTGACCTAAACTATGACTTATACTCTAGAACTAGTGTATCAATATAGTTATGGAATTTTGAAACTTTAAAGCCTAAATATAGTCTTCAAGGTCCATTTTTCACTTCCTAGTTTGTTTCTAGATCCGAAACCCTAATTTGTAACCTATAGAATTATTTCAAGTATCTTCAATGCAAGGTGACAACTTTGACAACTTTGAACACTTTGAAAATTTTCTCCAAACTTTCTCTTCAACATATCTTCAATATATACCTATGAATCACACACTAAAGAGAGGGAAACATGTTTTTTTGTTAGTGGAGATGGTTTTTCCTTGGTCAAAACCTATTTTGGTAATCAAACCTTGAAATGAAATGAAATAGGAATGGAGAATGATGAATGAACAAAATATGATGTTGCAACTCACCAAACCCTAGAAATAAAGTTCTATAAACATGTGTGGGATGGATCAAATGGATGTACATCTTGAATCTTGCTTGAATAGGATGGATCTTGAATGAAATTCTAGCTTGAATCATGAAGCCCTACATCACAATTGTTAGCTCAACAAAAACATGATGCATGAAGACTTTGACATTATGATTGATGCTTGAATAATTCTCAAAAATACTTGATATTTTGTTCTTAAAGACTCTTGAATGCTCATGTAAACAATTAAATTCACTTGTGAACTCAACTTTTATTTAAGGATGCTCATTCAACTTGCTAGGTCACTTGATTTCTTATTAGGAGAAAATGAGTTAAAGAAACTTGTATTTATACTTAATTATGCAACAATTCTTGAAATTACAACTCTACAAGATGACATTAGATCTAGGAGGATAAAATATTGCCAAGAATTTGAATTAATTTTAATTTTGGGTCACACGGGACTCATACGCCCAAGGTAGCCTATGAGTACCATTAGGCATAATTTATGGGACCAAATTCAAAAGTTCTTAGAAAGATGTGAAACCAGGATCAAGACCCAAAATCCTAGGTGGGTCTCATATGCCCAAGGTGGTATATGAGTCCCAGACCACCAAATTTGGGCCACACAACTTGAAAACACCTGAATTATGATTGGTTACTAATTTATGTCAGAATCATCATTGGAAATATGCATTAAATGAGGCTTGTGGATGCAAAATTAGGCCAATTAAAGAATAAAGAAGTCCAATTATTAATAAAAACCTTAGAAAAGTGTGAAAGTGGGTTACAATACTTTAAAACACTCTAAATAAGGTAGGATTAGGTTTATTTTTTTTACAAGGTCCCAAGACCTAATGTGAGTGTTTTAAACACATTAGAACACTAAGTTAGGGCAGCATTAAGCTCATCTCCATAAGGAGGGACCAAAAAAGTGTGAAAATGTCATCGATGACATTTTTTGACACTACATTAGTGAAATAACTATTTGAGACCTTTTTTATATAGTTAATCCATCTAATGTATTGTTTATTAGATCCTAGAGGCCGACATACAAGAAATTTGAATTTAAAACCTTGATTTCCCACTCAAAACCCTAAAAAGGGGATAAATGGGAATCATATGCCATAGCTAGTGTATGGGTCCCACATATGCCCAGGGTGGTGTATGCATCCCACAGGTCCCTTTTAGGTGGAAAAAGTGTCGGTGTGTTAAGTAATCAAGTTTATTTGATGTCTATGTCATGATTTTGGTTAAAATATGCCTCAAGATGCACAATATAAGGTATTAGGGGTCTATTAATGATGACATTAAAGTCATAAATGCAAGAGGGCTCAAAACTCAATGTGAAAGTGTAAATATAAATACTTTACAACATTAAATTAAGGCCAAATTAGGTCTATTTATCTTAAAAGGAGCCTAATTCTGATGTGAATATGTACAACACATTACAACAATGGATTAAGGCCACATGAGGTCCAAGGGCCCTTAATTTAATGTGAAGGTGTAAATTAATACACTTTACAACACTAAACCAAGGCAAAGTTAGGTTTATTTAGCTTAGAAGCGCCCTAAATTGTGTACATCACATTACAACACTATATTAAAGGTGAAATTAGGTCTAGTTTATCATTAATTATTCCCAAATGAAATGAAATTGTACCATCTCCAAGCGCATACAATTTCCATCATTACAATTACATTGTGTGGGATCACCCTCCCAGGTCTTGTAGAGCCCAAAGTGAAGGAGGAAAGTTATTGTATCTTTCACTTAGCCACTGGCCAATCCCTCCAATTAGCTGACATTTGGAAGATAACAATTCCATAGGCTATTTGTAAGATCAACTTGGTATTTAAAAACACCAAGAGATTGGCAACTCTGCTAGGGATAACTTGTGAAGAATCTATAGTTTGGGATAAAAATTTAAAGTAAAAGTCATAAATTTTAAAAAATATATTTTCATCCATGAGATAATTCATTGATTTGTCTAACCATTTGTCAAATTAAATTCATTATGTCAGAGATCCAAGCAGTATTCATGTTCCTTTGTAAAAAAATTATTAAATTGTTAGAGGTTTGTCTGAAGAATCTTTGTGTTCATAAATTCCTTCAAATCTAGTCAAGATTCATAAATATTTTTACAATTCTCATTAATTTGGGTGGTGCCTCTGATTCTCTATGCCAGTACATTGAATTCATCATAACAAGTTGAGAAGAACAAAATATAGGGAGTTGCAAAGAAGAAATGAGGTGGACTAGAGCTCACATGAAGAAGCATGTTGATGAAAATCTAGAAGGTCAACTTCAAAATACTCCCAAACAATCATGAAAACAAAAGGATGCTAACTCAAGTACGTCTACCCCTTTCCTTAGCCTACTATTTTTTGTATCAATAGTCTAGTATGTTGGAAGGTGTCACCCTTGGTCTCCTCAGCATGGTCTAGCACAGTGCTTTGGCTTCGTGACATGGTTTAACTACCTCTTGTGGATATTGGATCTTGTATAAAGCCAACGGTTGTATTGGGCATTAACAAGTTGATCTTTTGGTGTAGCAGTAACCATATTTGTAATAATTTGTATCATAGCTAAGGTGGCAGGTTCGAACCCCTCACTTGCACTAGGTGGATTGTTGCAAGGTGTCACCCTTGTTCTCCTTGGTGTGGGCCACACCATAACATCATGATACCTCAAGAGTGGAATGAGGTATACCTAAAATAGTCCTATATCCTATAAAATAATAATCTCATCCTCTCACTACTGGGAAAGCTACTCTTAGAGGTGACATAATCATCTACCTCCTACACACTACTGAGCTTAAAGAGGAATCTAAAGAATAAAAAAATATATCACTAAAGTTCCTAAATCTATACATTGAATAATTAAAATTACACTAAAGTTTCTCTAGGACACTTTGTGACCAACTTGGACATATGGGCCTTTTTAGGATGGGGGGTCCTGGACACTTTACAACTAAGGTGGAAACTCTGCAACCAAGAGGGATGATTTGTGACAAAGGAGGATGCTTTGAAAAATTATTTCTATGGTCCCATAAACTTATAAAAAAATGCATAAAAAATATTATAGATACATGAATGTGAAGACAAATAAGAGCAGAATCCACTCACCATATGCTAGAGCTCGCCTCATGCCACCTCATCATGTAGAATGTCTAGTATCAGAGGATTGTATGATCATTTTCTAGGAATATTCAATCACTCTACACAAAGGTAAATTTCATAAAGGTAAATGTAAAAATGATTGATAAAAGTGTCATTTTCATTCATATATACTAAACTCTATTAAACAAAGTATATTTTAGTAGTACATTTTTATTCAAACCAACATATTGGGGGCTAATGAACTCCATTTTTTATGTTGTTTGTTGTGTTTGATTCATGATTCCATCATCGATCTAATATAATTGATATCAATATGTGGTATTGTAAATATAATACTCTATTGTAAGTGTTCACATCATCAAAACCATGTAATTTGATAAGGTTTCATGGCTACCTTGATTCCACCTCAATAAAGCAAGTGGAATTCATGGGGACATACATCTACCCTTGAATTCAATTTTTTGTAGAATTTTGAAAAGAGGATTTTTGAATGACTAGAAAATTAGTGTTGCAAGATGCGGTTCCTAGCATTATGGTTTTCCAGATGGCTATAGTGGAGGATTCATTCTACCTATTTTTGAATGAATCCATATGAGTGTCCTTTTTTCTTGAATTTCTATAGCTTGGTTATGCATGTAGTGTCACATGTCCACTAAAGTGGGGGCTAAATGTATTGTAGAAAGTTGTACTCCTTTCTAAGTGAGAGTAAAATTTCACTTATTTTGAACCTATTTTATTGAACTTGCATTTATGCATTATTAAACCTCACTCATAGGCCCCTAATACATGTCATTATGCATCCCAAGGCCTATTTTATTTATTTCCTAAATATATAACCTAAATTGAATAAATAATATTAATCAACTTGATGCCCCAACATAACTTAGGTCCTGAACTTTTAGGTCAGGACCCATTCACCCATGGGCGAATGGTTCCCCTTTAAGCTCACATACTCAAATATAAACATGGTTTTGGTGGAATTTTAAGGTCCTAAATTCAAACTCTATGTGTCAGCTTAGAGGATCTAATAAACATAAAATTAGAAAGGAAGTCTATAAAGCCAAGTCTTTCAATCATTTTTCACTAGACAAGTAATAGATTCACATGAGATCACAAGGATTTACATTCAAGAGAAAGGATAAGTCAACTAAAAATTCAAATTTTAAGTCTTGGATGAACATTCTATCTATTTTTGTAGGCCTTCAAGCTCATTGTGTTAACAAGATCAAGCATTGTGAAAGATTGATGATAGATGCCTATGGAGGATCATGATGGATTCTAGATTTTGGGAGATGTACCAAGCCATTCAACCAAGACTAATGATTTTTTCCTAAGTGTTTCCATCTTTGATTATCATTCTAATTTCTGCCTAAAGGAAGGTATATTTAGATTTGTGATCTATTCGGGTGATTTGATATCTCCCAAAGTAGGTCTTTGCCACTATTCATTTTTTCACTTAGGGATCCTATTATAACATATTTGAGTAGGGTTTCTATGCATTTGAGCTCTTATAATATTAGAAACACTAAATATTAGGTCTTACACACATTTTCTTGTTTCAAATCTATTCTTTTTATCAAGGGTTAGTTACCAAACTAGGGATTAATTGAGGTAAAACCCCATCCACCACCAAACAAAAAAAATTGTTTTGTAGATTTTTAATAGGTTCAAATCCAAGAATGAAGGTTCAGAGGTACATGAAAGAAGTTCAGGTATAGGACTTAAATCTCAGGCTCATAATTTTCTAGAACAATAGACCTCGACCCATTCACCCATGGGCAAATGAGTCCTAGACGGGTTTGCAGAAATAACATTTTATGACAAGTGCACAATATTCCCCTTTCCTAGATCTACTAGAAGCTTTGTTGTTTTTGTCAGTTTTATGCTTAATCTACAAGATCCAAGTGTTAGATTTCATTTTGGATTTGATTTTCTATTATTATTTTTTCTCTGAAAAGTGTTGTTTGACCTTGATCCCCTATCCTCAAATAATAAGGAAACCTAAAGATTCTCACATTGGGTTGATTCACCTAAGGGTTGTTAATCAATTCATTATGGGAATCTCATTTCCTAACAGAAGTAGGAATATAGGGTCTATCTTCACCCTTTGGACTTACCTTTCCATTTTTGGAAACCCTATTTTTCTTCATTTCAATTTTTTTATTAGATTGAACTCCATTTAGAGTTGGATTACTATTAAGTAATTATCTAAAATTATATTGACCACAAATGAGTTCTATTTTTCCTTCTTTTTTACCTTTAATTTTCTACTCATTTTTTTATATAGAAATAATTATTCAAATTATTTCCTTCTACAATACTATACAACGACTAGTATCTTCATATATCTTGGAAATATACACACCAATGATGGTTATTGAAAAATAGATCTCTAATGATTTTTTTTCATGTTTGTAGGTGTGATAGTATAAATGTATTCTTATTTGTCAATTAATTTACATCTTCACAACATAATATAGTTGTTGGATCCATATACATATATATATATATATATATATATATATGTGTGTGTGTGTGTGTGTGTGTGTGTGTGTGTGTGTGTGTGTGTGTGTGTGTGTGTGTGTGTATATGAATCCTTACTTTACCATTTTTTTAAAGATAACACATTAAATCAAGTAATGATTCAATTCAACCATTAGCATATCCATTTTTACATGTAGATAAATCTCACTATTGTGCCTCATTAGTATTTACCCTATATGGGAAATTTATTTAGAAAATACTCTTTTTATATAGAATAATTTTATTATATTTACGTGGTAATATTTGCATTGACCCATTCTCTTGCATTGCACAATAGTATCACACTTTAAATAGGACTAAATGCATATATTTATGTCTAGCATTCCCAACACAACCATAAAGTTACTAATACCAAGGCAGCAATATGTAGCTATTAAAACATTATTATAGCCAAGGATTGTATAAAAATATTTAGACTTGAAAACATACATACATACATAAATACATACATACATACATACATACATACATACATACATACATACATATACATACATACATATACATACATACATACATACATACATACATACATACATATACCATTGGTATTCATATGTATACCCTTAATATATATATAGAGAGAGAGAGCCTCCTTCAAAATTCATACAATCAAAAGACTTTTTCTAGAAAAACTAGAGAGATAAATATCTAGTTTGACTTTAACAACCACTAGTGATAAGAAGTAAGAATACAATGCTTCTATTGATGAACAATATCCATGAAGTACTATGTACTTATTCCCATGAATTTACCAAAGTAAAGATAGAGATTATGGTATCTAGACTAACCTGGAGTATCTTCCTTTGTTCTATTTAATTTCTTCACTTCTCTCTATAATTCATCCTTTCACCTTACAAAAATGAAATCAAAGTAATTGTCTTTTCTCTTCTTTTGTGTTCCCTCTTTATAGTAGTTATATGCTCCTTATATTTCATTAGATTCACCAAATACTCATGCAAAATATTCTCCTTTTCCTCCACTCCAACTTGATCAATAACCTCTACCTTTTTTTTCCTAAAATATTGGTGAATTTGTTGTAGTTATAACTAAATTAATGGCAAGGTATGCACATAATAAAAAAATATAAATATTGTATTAAATATTTTTTTGAATTCTCATGCTTCGACTAGATGGAGATTTTACAGATAAACTATTTTAATTATAAGACAAACAAAAAGTAAAATTAAAATTTTATTTTTAATTTAGACAATCACTCCAACTATTTTTAATTTAGAATAATAAAACTCATGTCTGTAGGATAGTGACAACAAGGTTGAAATATTTGATGGTGTGTGATATGTTTATAATAATATTATACCAATATGGTAGAAGATATGTCAATCAAAACGGTAGTTATTCTATCAGAGTTATAATCAAATTTGAATTTTAAATTAAAATAGTTCTAATTAATCATCAATTCATAAGAATTAATGACATGAAAAGGTCACATTCATTTCATTCGTCATTCTAAAACTAAAATTTATATTAAAATTTCACATGGGTACACATAAAATAATTATTTCATGGAAATCATACTAATTCAAAATTCTCAAAATAATAGCATATACCAAAGTGTATCATCCTATATCAGAAATTAAGTAGTTGCCAAAAATAAATTACTTTGAAAAAAGCGTGTAGAAAAGATAGGGGAGAGATATTTATAGTGGGACCCAATTGACTTGACACTTAAACTATAACTCTTTTTATCTATTCATGTTTATATTGTGTAACAACAAAAAAATCATCCCTTTTCCTTACTTGATTTGGGAATGATTAATGTTAAAATGAACTTAACGTTGACTTGATCTAGTGTTGTGATGTGTTTTACATATTCACATTAGGTCCTAGGCCATTTTAAATCTAAATAAACCTAACTTTTCCCTAATTTAATGTTGTAGAGAGTATTCATTTACACCTTCACATTAAATTTAGGGCCCTTGGACCTAATCTCACCTTGATCTAGTGTTGTAATGTGTTTTACACATTCGCATTAGACTTAGGGCCCTTTTAAGCTAAATAGGCCTAATTTTACCATAATTTAATGTTGTAAAGTGTATTTATTTATACCTTAACATTGAATCTTGGGCCATATTGAATTTATGACTTTAATATCATCATTAATAGGCCCCTAAGACCCTATATTAGGCATCTCGAGGCTTATTTCAATCACAATCTTCACAAGATCAACAAATAGACTTAATTTCTTAACTCCTTGATACTTTCTATCTAAAAAGGTCTTGTGGTGCCCATACACCACCTTTTGCATATGATTCCCACCTAGGTGGGACCCATATGCCACTTTCAACATATGAGTCCCACCTAGGTGGGACCTATACACTAGAGGTGGCATATGAGTCCCATTTGGCCCCTTTTTAGGGTTTTAAGTCAAAAATTAGGGTTTTAAATTCAAATTGCTTGAATTTCAGCCTCTTGGATCTAATAAATGGTAACTTCGATGGATTTCCTATATAAACAAGATCTCAAATCATTATTTCATGAAGCGTTCATGATATCAAGTTAAGCACTCAAGAGTTAAGCATTCCAAAACTTCACAAGAGAATCAAGAGAGCTTACAAGAGAATTTCTAAGGCATTCAAGGGTAAATTTATTCATCAATTATTGTATAAATTCAAGATCCATCATCATTTCAAGATTACCAAGCATCAGGCATCAAGCATGTTGTTGAGCTAGTGTTGTGATGTAGGATTGAAGATTAGTTTTCAAGCATTGTTGCATATTCATGTTCAAGATCTAGATCTACGTTATTCACGACCACTTCATTTTAGATTGTATATTTACAATACATCATTAATGGTATCTGTGTTCATGTTTCATGTCATTATTCCACTATCATCATTTGGTTTAATTAACTCAAAGGAGTTTGATCAAGGAAACCCCCCATTCACAAATAATCAACAAGTTTTTATCTCTCTACATGTGTAATTGTACATCTAGCTCTTTTGGAGCTTAAAGGATCTTTCAAGATTTGGTTACAAGGCTAAATAAATTCATCAAGTCATCACAAGGTTGTCATTTCCATTAAAATTATTCTACAGGTTTGAAATCAAGGTTTTAGATTCAAAAACAAAGTGTGGGAGAAAGAGAAGAGATAAGAGAGTAGAATCAGATCTTAATCCTTCAAAAAATTATATTGGGACTGATATACCACCTTGGGAATATGAGTCTTGGTATATTCAATTTTTAGGGTTTCAAGAGATTCAGAATAAGAGTTGTTAGATTCCAATTTTGGTGCAAAAAACCTAGTCTAGGACTAAATCTCCAAGACCGAAGTATGAGTCCCACTCAACATTAAATAAAATCATTTATAGCATTTTGATTCCTCATTCAATCCTTTTTAGGTTTGTAGGTGCACACCTTTCATCTCTCAGCTTTTTGTTTTATTTTACATGCTTTTCTAGGTCATTTAGTGAAGTATTACATTACATTAGGTTTAAGCTTTATATCTTGCATTTCATTAGTCTTTCCAAGCCCTAGCTTGGTGGTGAACCCCTCTTCAGTTTATATCAGACCCTAGGACACCCTACTACAAGATATATTTCCCCTTTACATCCTTGGATTGAGATCTCTAGAGTTTCCTTGAATGACAAGTATAGAAACTTGTTCTTTGTCATAAACCAAAGCAACGAAAATTTTCTATCTTACACTTTGGTGAACTTGCATTTAGAACAATTCATTTTCTAATTTGGAGTGCATCATCATCATATATCTAGCTTGTGTTAACTTTGCATTAGGGTTTACATTAGTTAATTGGTATTCTAGGGTTTCTAAATCTTGCATTAGTGAAAGTACATATAGGTTGCATTTTTGCATCTTGCATCATTGAATTTCATCTAAAATCTGCATTTTGACTTAGCCTAGACCTTACTCAAACTAGGAAGCATAAAAATCACTTAATTTATTTTTAAAATTGTGCAAAAAACCATTACTAGGACTCATACACTCCTCTAGGTGATTTAGTCCCAATGTATACCAAAAACTACCTTTTACAACATTGAAAACCTTGTTTCAGCACTTATGTTTATCGTCACTAGTTATCTATTATAGTTGGCTAAGTTTCTATTACATGCATTTCAATAAATCTAGCTTAAAGAAGAGTATTTCATGCATTGCTTAATTAAAAAATTTGCATTTACAACATTTCATTTTTAGACTCGTGCATAGTGTAATAAAAAAATTACCTTCTAAAAATTGCATTTCATTCTAGGTCTTTACATTGAGTTTTAATTTTGTAAGATTATTGTTCACAAATTTTAGTTTCATTCTTTTCCAAGTTTGCAAAGAAAAATTTAGTCCATAAGCATGTTACTCATTCATTCAATACATTACCTAGTTATGAGAGTTTCTTAGTGCAAGATAATGAAAATGTTGGTGCTTGCCTTAAACCTACAACCCCTCTTATCTATCCTATTTGTGGGAATGATGTGATAGAAGAAGATAAAAATATAGACAATCTTGATGATCATAGTTTCTCTTCTCCTAATAACTCTCCTACATGTGATGAGGGTATTTCAGTGTTAGAAGATGCACTCATTGGGAATCATGACATTGTTGAAAGCTCCTCTTCTATAAAATATCCTACATTGGAAGATATTTTAGCACAAGAGAATGAGATCATAGACACATTTCTAAGCATCACCCTACCTAATTTACATTCACCTTTTGATTGTGATAACATTCTAGTGAAAGAGAGTACAACCTCAGGTAATGATAACAATTAGATTTATTCTTCTCCTAATATCTCCCTTAGTTGTGAAGAAGATATTTTAGTGTTAGAAGAACCATTCGATGAGAATTTTGGGAACCCTTGTTTCTCTCACCTTACCTCTTCTATTAGGAAATATCATACTAAACAAGAGGATAAAACAATAGGTAATCATGATGATCACATAGCACAACAAGAGACCATTAAAACGTATCAAGATAACACTCCAACTAGTCTACATTCATCTTCCACCATATTACCCTCTTGTGATAATGTTGCAAATGGTGAGGATATGTTGGTGTTAGATAATCAAATCTTTAAGGTCTATAACAACCCTCTTTATTTTCCTTCCCCTACCTATCCAATTTTGGAAGACATTATGGGACATAGGAATGAATTTATAAACAATCATGAAAATAACATTTGTTCTTTTCCTAGTATCTCTCATAGTTATGAAGAATATACTTTGATAATATAAAATACAATCGATGAAAGTCAACACAATATTTTGTGTCTCTCTTCCCCTAGGGAAAACATTATTGAACAAGAGAATGGCATCATTGATAAACAAGATAATTCAACCATTGATCATTCCCCTACTTTGTGATGAATTCATTCTAGAAGAACCAATATTTTTATGTCAAGAACATATAGCTTGTAGTTCTCCTAAAAAATATCCTCTTAAGTAAGATATCATGGTGAAAGAAAATGACAACATTTTCGCTTCCTTAGACGATGGTGAAGAGATGATACTAGACTGCCCTTTATTAGAAATACATCAAACCAAGAGTGTTGAGGTTATGAATGTACACGTTTCCATTAGATACTCCTTGATTAATGGACCTCCTACATACCCTTTAGGACATCCTCAAAATTATCTAATTCTTTACCCACCCTCACAGGGACTACAAACTCAATGCCAACTTGAACTCACCCTTTATCCACCATCACATAAACCTCAAACTCAAAAGAAACAAAAAATTATCCTTTACCCACCTAAAAATAATATTTCACAGAAATCGAATTAGAATACCGTTGCTCATACATATAACACTAGAAACAATCGAAAACCAAGAAAAACACCTTCAACATCCCTCCCATTGCCTAATCCTATCTTGCCTAATCCCATCCTACTGGGTCCTCCTCATGAAAAGGAGTATGATCTTTTCGAACAAATAAAGAATACTCCTACTCAAATATAATTATGGGACCTTATCAGTGATAACTTTAAGAAACCCCCCTAAAAAAAAGATATAAAATCCTAGCAAATCTTTCATTTTTTGAGGAAAAAAATTTAATTTCTATTGGCGAAACTTTCCTTTTTTTTGAAAAAAATATTAGTTTTATTAGCGATTTTTTTACATCACTAAAATTTTGTGGAAATTTTTGGTGAATCTTGAAAACTAATAGGAAAATGTATTAATTATGATGGCAAATCTATCCAATCTAAAAATAATTCTCATGGAAAAGTAGGGGCCTGAGGGTGGAAATTATCGATGAGTTGAAGGGGTAGACTATAATATTTACTTTCTACCATTATTTTATAATATAATATAATGGCCCTCATTATATTCTACAAGGTAAAATGTAACCATGATATATAATTATCATGGGGGCTCAAAACTACTTTTAGATCATTGGTCTAACAACCCTTGTTGTACACTATAAGGTGAAATTTACCGACAATCTATAATGCTCGTGATACCCAAAATTGTGGGCCCCATGAGCATTAAAGATCATGTGTAAATTTTACCTCGTGGAATACAAGAAGGGCCATTAGATTATATTTAAATCAATGGTGGAAACTAGAGATTAGAAATATGGTCCTAAAGCAACTAATAGTTATGATATACTATTGGCGAATTAAAATAGATTTCTCCAATAATTTATAAAATTAAGGCGAATATGATCTAATCATGTATCGAATATTGTGGAAAATTTTTGAGTTAATTATTTTAATAAAGAAAATTATTTGGCGATTTAAATAAGACTATAATAAAATTTTGTAAAAATGTGGCGATTCAAGTCACATTGTAGCTTGAACTATTAGCCAATTTTGGATTCCCAAATTTCAACTATTAGCCAATTGGCAAATATTAGCCACTAAAAAAATCACTGGACCTTATTCAAGAATCCCCTCATTATCATAACATGATTCAAAGTGCCTTGCAACAAGTTGTGGTCACCTCTAGTGCAAACCTAAAAGACATAGCAGCCATGATTCAAGGAATAAACATTGACATTGTTTTCCACCAAAATGAGCTTCCTCCTTTGGAAGTGCAAAAATAAATGTTCCAAGAATGGAAAGAGGAATGAAAGTGTTTTCATTGATGTCAACCGGTTAGCTAGTTATCTACTAGTTTCTATTGACTGTATATGTTGAGGATATTCAGAAAATTATATTAAAAAAAGATTACAGGTATTCAACTATTGAGGATGTTGAACTATGTTTTTTCGTGTTTTGGATGAAGTCTAGGAGAATTTTTATTGGTCTAGATTTCTCTTTGGTGAAGTCCTATGGCTTGCGGTTCTAGATTTGTGTTCCCCTAGTTGTATTGCAGATGGTTTCGACATTTGGAAGTATCGAGCTTAATTGATCTATGTGTTTTACACTGGTTTGGTTGCCCATGTGTCAAGCACTATCTTCAAATTTTATGAAGTGTGTTGGACCTATTATGGCTCCTAGTGAACCTTGTGTTTGGGTTACCCTCATTCTAATTCCATCTGAGGATGTTTGGCGCTGACCTAATTTTAATTTGAAGTTGGATGTCCAACTTTGTATCTTTTGAAGGTTGGATATTGTATAAATATAGAATGTGTTAGCAATAAAAATTGTACATAACAAAATAAGATAATTGAAATAGAAAATATGACATTTTTGAAAGTATGAATGAGTATGATGGTGTTGCATTAATGTTGTCATTGATGTCAAAAAAGTCTAGGTTGTGTTAGTGAAAGGAATAAGTGATTGCAGGTGGTTCATATATAGTTGAGATACTGTAGAGATTTCATGAGTATATGGAGCTATCTTTATGGTTTTGTAGGTGTGCTAATATGATGAGTTACTAAGTGCTTTTGAGAAAATTAATAAATAGTGAGGACATAGTTGTGTGTGTTCATAATTTTCTTTGTATTTCTTCTATGTTGATCCTATTCTTGTATGTATCTATAGTGTTGTTTATGGGCGTCCTTGGGTGAGGTATCCAAAATTATAGCTTCTATTTTGATGGAGAGTGAAAGTTGTGTTCACCGGTTTGTGAACTGGTCTAGCAGAGTTGTTTGTGTGTGGACTAGGAGAATTTTTTCTGCTCTGCAGTCCTCTATTGGTTTGTTTTAGGTCTTGTAGATGAATTTGAAGGTATCTAAGATGTGTTCCAGTATATATTATGAAGCATTTTATGTGGTCTACATGTTATCTTCCTTTTGTAGATGCATGTACTTCAATGTTTATTGGTGTTTTCATTAGGTTTGGCCAACTTGGTGTTTCCACGTTATATGGAAAACAAGTATCTATTAAGGAATCATGTGATTGATCCAAGATGTTGTTTTGGGTCTTTGTTAAGTATTAAATTGGTTCACTCTCATTCTTATCCACCACGGGAATGTTGAGTTTCCAACCTAATTTGAATTTGTAAAATAAAGAGTGTGTAGTCAACCTTGGAGAAAAATTTCAAGAGTGAAGACGGTATAAATACAAGTCAAGATGTTGTGAATTAACAGAAACAATATTGTGAAGTGAGATATATGTGAAATATTGTGTGAAAGTGATCTAAGCCAGTGAGAACTTCAATGTGTTAGAATCCTGAAAGTAATGAGCTGATGGTGTCTACAATTCTCTGATCAAGGTTGTGGATGTGTGGAATTAGTTGTGGTGGATATTCATTTTCATTAAGATAATGTTCTCTATGTAACATTCTTCTTTATATGTTTCTATATCTGTAGGAAGTGAGCCTCCTATCTAGACAGTAGGCCTATCTAGGTAGTGAGTCCTAACTTGGGTAGTGAGCCCTCTGGTAGTGAGCCTCTCTGTATCTGATTTCATAATTACTCTTATATTGTGAGCTGACCATCACCATGGTTTTTCCCTCATTGGTTTTTCCACGTAAATATGGTGTTTCTTATTTTTTATTTTTGTTATCTGCACTTCATGCTTATGCTTAATAAAAAATTAAATCGAATGTGGAATTGTTTAAGATTTATGGTGAATGTGATTAGATACAACTGATTCACCCCCCCTCTTAGTTGTCTTTTGCAATTCAACAATTGGTATAAGAGATTTGATTCTTAGAAGAAGAGCTTAATTGCTTGAGGTAGATCCAATGGCACACAAATTTGCAATCCTTATGTTTGATGGATCTGACTATAGTTTCTGGAAAGTGAAAATGAGAGGTTACCTGATTTCTCTTAGTTACAAGACTTGAAAAGTTGTTCAGACAAAATATGTTGAGCTAGCAAGTGGTCCTTTTTTTGGAGATGAGATTTCTGCCTATGAAGAAAATGAAAGAGCAAAGTGTGCAATATGTAGTGCTTTATCTAAGAGTGAGCTAACAAAAGTTATTTCATGAGGCACTGCTTATGAAGTTTGGGAAAAGTTAAAAGATATCTATGAAGGAAATGATAGAGTCAAATTATCAAAGAAGTTAACAACTAAGCATAGATATGAGAACTTGAAAATGGAAGAAGATGAAGACATTGCAAGCTACTTATAGAGGGTTGATATTACAATAAATGAAGACAAAAATAAAGGTGGTACTTTGACAAATGAAGATGTGATGGAGAAGATTCTGATGACCCTATCAAAGAGTTACAATGACAAGGTCTCAGCCATTGAGGAAGTATATAATCCAAATAAATTCACTAGAGAACAACTATTTGACACCTTAACTATATTTGAAATGAGGAAGTTTGGAAAAGAAAAGGAGAAAATTGAAATGGCCTTCAAAGAAACAAAGTTAGTAGATGATACGAGTAGTGAAGGTTCAAAGGAGTTAGAAGAAAATTCTACAAGGAAGTTGAAGAAAGGTACCGGTAAGTACAAAGGTATGTTACCTTTTAAATTTTTTAGTTGTGGAAATATTGGTCACTATGCTTCAAGATGTCCAAATAGATCGATACACAAGAAGGGAAAATACAATAAAGACAATAAGCTGAATAAATTGTATTATTTTAGAGAAGATGCTGGAATTTCTAATGATAAATATGATATTGAGGGTGATAAAGATGAATGCATGTTTCTACCTTTCATGCTAGACAAGACAAAGACTATTGGGTAATTGACAGTGGATACTTAATTCATATGACCAAAGACAAAATTAATTTTACTAAACTTGAAAATTATGATGGAGGAATAGTCATGTTTGGAGATGATTCTAGTGCAAAGATTGTTGGAAAAGGAAAAATTATCTTTGATGGAAAAGACAATACCAATGATGTATATTATGTTAAGGGCTCAAGGAATAACCTCTTGAGTATTGGTGAAATTTATAGCAAAGTATTTAATCTTGTGTTTTAGGATAATATTTATGAGATTAGAAAAGAGTCTAGAGTTGTGGTAGCTGCAGGAAGAACATATGGAAACATTTATCAGCTTAAGTGTGTTGATGGTTAGTGTTTTGTGTCTCAAATTAATGAAATTTGGCTATGGCACTGGAGTATGGGACATGTTAACTTTGACAACCTAATCAGGATTAGTTTAAGAGAATTTGTTAGGGATCTACCAAAAATCACAAAGCCTACCTATGTTGTTCGCAGAAGTTGTTAGTTGGGAAAACAAGCAAGTTGCAGCTTTAAAGGAAAAGAAGAATGATCTACTAGAATATTAAAAGTAATTTATACAAACCTCTATGGTCCTACAAGAACAATAATTCTTAATGGTGATAGGTATTTTATTCTTTTCATTGATGATTACTCTATAATGACATGGGTTACTTTTCTTAGGGAAAAATCTCAAGCTCTAGATAGATTCAAAGTGTTGAAGGCTATGGTATAAAATAAAGTGAATATGAAACTCAAATGTTTAAGTTCTGATAGAGGTGGATAATTCACCTCCAATGAGTTTAATATATTTTGTGAAGAGCATGGTATAAAGAGTAATCTTTCTACTCCTAGAGCTCCTCAATAGAATGGAGTTGTTGAGAGGAAGAACCAGACAATTCAAGAAGCAACAAGGACTATGATGAGCGAGGAAAATGTTCTAGAGGTATATTGGAGAGAAGTAATTTACATTTCTATCTATTTTCCTAACATAGTTTAGATTAAAGGGAATAGCAAAAAGACTCCTTATGATTTGTGGTATGGTAAAACTCCTACTGTTAAGTACTTTAAGGTGTTTGGAAGAAAATGTTATATCAAAAGAGATGATGAGAATCTAGGAAAGTTTGATGCAAGATGTGATGAAGATATTTTTCTTGGATATGTAACCAAATGAAAATCATATAGATGCTTCAATAAGAGATTGAGAAAGAATGTTGAAATTGTAAATGTTAAAGTTGATGAAAACATGCACAGTCCAGTTGAAATAAGTGAAAATGAGCCAAATGATCATGTTTGTGGACAAAAGCAATATAAGGATAAGGAAGCATAATAATATATTGAAGAAGAAGAGACTTTGGAAACTGCTCCTAAGACTCCAAAATAAGTACATAAAGATCATCTAGAATAATAGATAATCGGAGACAAAGGAAAAGGTGTAACAACAAGAACAAAAGTGGTGGTAGATGAGGTAAATATGTGTCTACTTTCCAAGATAAAAACTAAAATAGTGTGTGAAGCATGCAAAGATGAAAGTTGGGTTAGAGCTATGAAAGAGGAATTACAACAGATAGAGAAAAATCAGACATGGGAATTGGTTCCTAGACCAGCAAACAAGAATGTGATTGGTACAAAATGGGTATTCATGAACAATATGAATGAGGATGGTGACGAAGTAAGAAACAAAACAAGGATTGTGTGAAAAGGTTATTCCTAGGTTAAAGGAATATACTTTGAGAAGAAATCTTCTCAGGTGGCAAGAATGTAGGTTATTTAGATGTTTTTGGCATTTTCTTCTCACAAATATTTCAAGGTATACTAGATGGATGTTATATCTACATTCTTGAATGGAGAATTGGAAGAAGAGGTCTACATGGAACAATTGGAGGGATTTCAGTTATCAAATCAATCAAATATGGTGTGTTATTTGAAAATGGCACTATATGGACTCAAAAAGGATCCCAGAGCATGGTATGCAAGGTTGGACAAGTATTTGACTCAACAAACGTTCAACAAAGGCTCCACAAATAGTAATCTTTATTTCATGATTGAATTAAGAGAAATCTTGATATTAGTAGTATATGTTGATGATATTATTGTTGAAATGCACAAGAAAAATAAGAGGGGCAAAGTGAATCAGTTATCTCAAATTACTTAACTTTTAACCTTAATTAATTTCACTTTAACTCAATCTATTATTAAGTGTAAACATGAAATGAAATAACAAAAAGAAAACACAAAAGACACTAGATTTATGTGGAAAACCCAATGAGGGAAAGACTGCGATGATGATTAGCTCACAATATAGTAGTAATGCAATACTAGATACAAAGGCTCATTGCCAAAGGGATCACTAACTACAATAGGACTCACTATCTAGAAGGAGGCTCGCTGTCTACATATAAAGAAAAGATAAATAAAGATTCACCACAAAACGTTCCACACATTTGTAGCCTGATCAAAAGATTACAAACACCATCAACTCACTGCTTTCAAGAATCTTGCACATCAAATTATTGTTGCATTGGCTCACTCTTACACACTCTGCTTTTTGCACTTGTTTGCACACTTCACTTCCTTTTTCCACACAATTCACAACATCTTGGCTTGCTTTTATACTACCTTCAACCCTAGAAGAACTCTCCAAGGTTAGCTATACATCCTTCAATTTACAAATTCAAATTAGGTCGGCTACTCATTATTCCCGTGGTGGATAATAATGATAGAGGACCAGACATATATTTAATTGGGACCCAAACAACATCTTGGACCAATCACATGCTTCCTTAATTTAATGAAAATCTTTATGTAACATGTAGACACCAGGTCAACCAAACCTAATGAGAATACCAATGAGCTTTGAAGTACACACATCTCTAGAAAGATGATCACATGTGGATCACCCAAAATGCTTCACCAGACACTTGAACAATTCTAAGAGACCTTTAGGTACATCCACAACCACTGCAATAATCTTCATGCACAAAAACTTCTACAACATTCCAACTAGACAAAGAAACAACACACAAAAGCTCTATAGCAAGTCATCTAGAGTACCAAATCACAAGAACATTTTCCAAGGCATAGATAACATCAACATTAGCCTTCTTCCAGATCCGTAAGACTTGAAACAAAACACCAAAATATTGCAAAGAATTTTTTTTTATCCCAGTCCACAGACAATCAGTTTTGCCAAACTAGTTCACACACTGGTGAACATATCTTTCACTCTCCATCAATCCAGAAGCTAATACTTAAGACATATTATCTATTGAATCTCATAAACAATACCGCATATCCACATAGGCATAGGATAAATACAAAAGAAATATAGAGCACATTACTAGAGCACACTCAGAACACACACACTACACAATGTTCAATATTTCTTAATTTTCTCAAAAGAACTTGGCAAAAAATGCAACTACAACTTCATAAATATAGCTTCATGTACTCTAAACATTTATACAGTATCTCAACTATACAAGTCCCATCTGCAATCACAATGAACTGTCTTGACATCAATGACAACACTACCAAACACATCCATACTTGCAACAATCACCCCCTTTGTCATTGATGGAAACACATTATGTGAAAAACCATCAAAGACAACAAACACATTCTCCTACTTCTTCTACTCTCTTCTCCTTAAGAGGCTCTCTCTCCTTTTTCAACTTTTTCACATGAATTTCTCTTCCCCTTTGACATCAATGGCAAAGGAAAGTTTTGCATGAAAGAAAATTTCTATATAAAGCTCTGATTACTCCCACTTAGGAGTGCACCCATCTCACATACTGCAAAAATGAAACTCTCTACTCCCCCTGAGGAATATACCACAATCATCAGTACAAACCAAAAAATAATTTGTGAATCCACTAGACTAATGCACCTCCTTGTGAACCTAGTTCAAGGAAGGAGGGGCAATAACCCCTAACTTCCCCCTGAGATACATAAAAGTATCCTTTCGAAGGGCCTTCTAGTGAATATGTAAACAATTTTTTCCTTGGTAGACACATATTCAAGTCTGAATTCATTCTGCAACACCTTCTCCCTCAAGAAATGATACCTAATAGATATATGCTTTATCGTAAAATGCATCACCAGATTCTTTGAAATGTTTATTGAATTTTTATTTTCACAAAAGATAGAGATAGGCTCATCACACATCACACCTATGTCCTTCAAAGTTTTCTTTATCCAAAATACTTGTGTAAAACAAGATGTTGCTGCAATATATTTTCCTTTTGAATTGGATAAAGAAATTGAATCCTATTTCTTACTTAACCAAGAGAGAAATATTCCTCCAAGGAAGAATACGCCACCACTTGTACTCTTTCAGTGATCCACACAACCAACCAGATCTATATTTGTGTAAGCATTCAATGTGAAAACAATATCCTTAGGATACCATAGCCCATAATATGGAGTTCCCTTAAGATATCTGAATATCCTCTTTAGGGCTATAACATGTTCCTCTTTAGGTTCTACTTGAAATATTGCAACCAAACATACTACATGCATGATATTAGATCTAGTAGCAGTGAGATGCATCAGTCCACCAATCATAGATCTATACATGCTCTGATAAACTTTAGAAGATTCATCATGGTTACTTAGCTTACATTAGGTTAACATAGGGGTACAAACTAGTTTGGAGTCATCCATTCCAAACTTCTTCAACAATTACTTAACATGCTTAGATTGTGAAATGAATATTCCCTTATCAGTTTGATTCACTTGAAGACCAAGGAAGAAATTGAACTCAATAGTCATAGACATCTCAAACTCTTTTTGCATCTCCTCTATAAATTTCTTAGACATACCTTAATTTCCACCAAAGATAATATCATCCACATATAACACAACTATCAACATTTTGTTTCTCTCAACTTTGAAGTAAAGATTGATGTATATAGACCATTTGTTGAAACCTTTCTATGTCAAGTATATATCCAACCTTGCATACCATGCTCTGGGATCTTGTTTATGTCCATATAGTACCTTTTTCAACTTTCATACCATTTCTTGTTTTCCTAACATGTTTGTCTAAAATCCTTTCAGTTGTTCCAAAAACACTTCTTCTTCCAATTCTCCATTCAGGAATGTAGACTTGACATCAATTTGATACACTTTGAATTCCTTATGAGCTGAAAATTCCAATAACATATGAAAGGCCTCCATACTTTCCACTGGTGCAAATTTCTTCAAAATCTATTCCTTCAACCTATGAATAATATTTGCATACAAGTCTTTCTTTATTTCTTACAACTTCACCATCTTCATTCAGCTTATTCATGAATACCCATTTTGAACCTATTACATTCTTGTTTACAAGTTTAGGGACTAGTTCCCATGTCTAATTCTTCTCTATCTTCTACAATTCCTCTTTCATTTCTCTAACCCAACTCTCATCTTTACATGCCTCATTCACAGTCTTAGGTTCTATATTAGAAAGTAAAAAAAAGTTTACGTCCACCACTTTACTTCTTTTCTTTACACCTTCACTTATGTCTCCAATTATCTATTCCTCTAGATGATTTCTTTGTACATATTTTAGAGTCTTAGGTATTGGTTCTAGAATCTCCTCTTCATCACTTTGTTCTTTCTCTTCCTTTTCTTCTTCTTGTATTTTCCCATAGATAGGATCATCTAGTTCAACTTCACTTATTTCTACTAGTCTCTACATAGCTTCATTAACTTTTACATTATCACTTTCAACTACTTTCCCTAGTCTTTTATTGAAGCATCTAAATGCCTTGATGTTATTTGAATATCCAAGAAAAAATCCTTCATCACATCTAGCATTGAACTTTGCAAGATTCTCATAATATCTTTTAAGCTAACATCTGCTTCCAAACACTTTAAAGTATTTAACAGTAGGAGTCTTACCAGTCCATAACTCATAAGGAGTCTTGGTGTTATTACCTTTGATATGAACTCTATTAAGAATGTAAAAAATAGTTTGGATTAATTCTCTCCAATATACATTAGGAACATTTTCTTCTTTCATCATTGTCCTAGTAGCCTCTTGAATAGTCTGGTTCTTCATTTCCACAACTCCATTCTATTATGGGGTTGTAGGGGCAGAATAATGTCTCTTTATGCCATGTTCTTCACAAAATGCATTAAACTCACTGGAAGTGATTTCTCAAACCTTTATCAAACCTTAAACATTTGATTCTCAAGTTTACCTCATTCTCTAATCTTTCCTTGAACACTTTGAATCTATCAAGATCTTGAGATTTCTCTCTAAGAAAAGTAACCCTACAAAATACCTATCACCATTAAGGTTTCATGTTCTTGTAGGACCACAGAGGTCTGTAAGAATCAATTCCAACATTCTGGTGTATGATTGTTCTTTTCCCTTAAAATTGCTTCTTATTTTTTTTCCCAACTAACAACTTTTGCAAATTGAATTTGTAGGTTTTGTGATTCTAGGAAAATCTCTGACAACTTCTCTTGAACTGGTCATGATCAAATTGTCAAAATTTACATGTCCCATCCTTTGGTGCCATAGTCAACTTTTATTAATTTGTGAAACAAGGCACTGACCATCACCATTCTTAAGTTGATAGATATTTCCATGAGCTATTATTCCTACTGCTACCATAGTTTTGGACCCTTTTCTGATCTCATTGGTGTTATCTTGAAACACAAGATTAAATCATTTGCTACACATTTTACCAAAACTCAAAAGATTATGCCTTAAACCCTTAACATAATAGAAATCATCAATACTATGTTTTCCATCAAAACTAATTGCTCCTTTCCCAAAAATATTAGCACCAAAATAATCTCCAAACATAACTATTCCTCCATCATAATTCTCAAGTTTAGTGAACTTACATTTATCTCTACTCATATGATTTGAACATCCACTGTCAATTACCCAATAGTCTTCATCTTGTCTAGCATGAAAAGAAGTCACTAGAGTACTTCCATCTCATCCTTCTTGCTCTCTAGACTAGATTCTCTTGCACATCTTCCATGGTTAGTAGATACAACTTTACTTTCAAGGGCTAGAAATAAACATTCATCTTTATCGTCCTCAAATTCAGACTCATCATCAAAAATTCTTGCATCTTCTTTAACATAATACGATTTCTTGAACTTCCTATCCTTTTTGTCTATGTAGTTCTTATTATTCTATTTGTTCTTCTTATGTGTCGCTCTATTTGGACATCTTGAGGCATAATGATGAATATTTCCACAACAAAAACATTTAAAGGGAAACATACCTTTGTATTTACCATTACCTTTCTTCAATTTCCTTGTAAAGTTTGCTTCCAACTCTTTTGAACTATCATCATCTAAGTCATCTCGTATCTTCATTGCTTTAAAGGATTTTTCAACTTTCTCCTTTTCTCTTGCAAATTTTCTCATCTTGAATGCAATCAAGGTGCCAAATAGCTGCTCTTTAGTAAATTTCTTTGGATCATATGATTCTTCAATAGCAGAGACCTTCTCACTATAATTTTCTAGTAGGGTTATCAGGATCCTCTCAATTACATATTCATCTAACATGGTACCACCTTGATTCTTGATATCATTTGCTACAAGTTTAACTCTTTGATAATAACTCATAATATCTTCACCCTCTTCCATTCTCAAGCTCTCAAATTTGTGCTTAGCTATTAGTTTCCTTGGAAATTTTGCTTTATCATTTCCTTCATAAATGTCTTTCAATTTTTCCCATACTTCATAAGCATTGCCTAAAGAAATAATTTTTTTCCTTTTAGTTTTAGATAGAGCACTGAAGATAGCATACCTTTCCTTTTCATTCTCCTCATAAGCATAAATCTCATCTATAGGGGAAGGACCAACAAGTGGTTCAAAATACCTTGTCTCTATAGCTTTCTAGGTCTTGAAACTAAGAGAGACCAGGTAACCTCTCATCTGCACTTTCCAATCACTGTAATCAAATCCATCAAAAATAAGGATTTTCAACTTGTGAGCCATTTGATCTACCTCAAGTGGTTAAGATTTTTACTAAAGAACTAGAGCTATGATACCAATTGTTGAAATGTACAAGACAACTGAGAGGGGCGGTGAATCAGTTGTATCAAATTACATTACTTCTAACCTTAATCAATTCCGCTTTAACTCAATCTATTATTAAGTGTAAACATGGAATACAAATAACATAAAGTAAACACCAGAGATACCATATTTACATGGAACACCCAATGAGGGAAAAACCACATTGAGGATTAGCTGACAATATAGTAATAATGCAATACTAAATACAAAGGCTCACTGCCAGAGGGCTCACTACCCAGATACAAAGGCTCACTACCTACAATAGGACTCATTATCTAGAAGGAGGATAATTTCCTATAGATAAATAAAAATAAATATCCACCATAAAAGGTTCCACACATTTGCAGCTTGATCCAAAGATTGTAGACAACATCAACTCACTGCTTTCAAGAATGTAGCACATCAAAGTACTGCTACCTTGATTTGTTGTTGCACAGTTTGATTTTCACACTTTTTCACACACTTCACTTCCTTTTTTACACAGTTCGCAACACCTAGGATTTATTTTATACTACCTTCAACCTTAGAAGCATTCTCCAAGGTTGGCTATACATCGTTCAATTTACAAATTCAAATTAGGTCAGCTACTCAACATTCCCATGGTGGATAAGTATGAGAGAGTACCAAATACTTATTTAATTGGGACCCAAACAACATCTTGGATCAATCACATGCTTCCTTAATTCGATACATATCTTTATGTAACATGTAGACATCAGATCGACCAAACCTAATGAAAACACCAATGATCATTGAAGTACGTGTATCTCCAACAAGATGATCACATGTGGATTACCCAACATGCTTCACCAAACACTTGAAAAATTATAAGATACCTTTAGGTACATTCACAGCCACTGCAATAATCTTCATGCACAAAAAATTCTTCAACTATTCAACCATATCAAGCAACAACACACAGGAGCTTTAGATAAAGTCTTTTGAAGAACCAAATCAAAAGCATGTTTTCCAAGGCACATAGAACATCAACATTAGCCTTCTTCTAGATCCACAAGATCTAAAAAAAAAAACTAGAAGATTGTGGAGAAAAAAACATTTCTCCTAGTCCACATACAATCAATTCTGCCAGACTGGTTCACACAATGGTGAACATATCTTTAACTCTCCATCAATCCAAAAGCTAAGGCTTAGGATATATTATCTATTGAAGCTCATGAATAGAACCATAGATCCACACAAGCATAGTATCAAAAAAAAAGAAATGCAAAGAACATTACCGGAGCACACTCAAAACACACACTACATAGTATTCAGTATTTCTTAATTTTCTCAAAAGCACTGGCAAAAACACAATTAAAACTTCATAAATATAGCTTCATGTACTTTAAAACATTATCTCAACTATACAAGTACCATCTACAATCATAGTGAACTATGTTGAAATCAATGAAAACATTAATGACAACACCACCAAATATATCCATACTTGCAACAATTATCTTTGGAGGAAATGAGTGTATGTATAATAAATTTGCAGATGAGATGCAAAAAGAGTTTGAAATTTCCATGGTTGGTGATTTGAATTTCATCCTTGGACTTCAAGTGAATCTAATTGATAAGGGAATATTGATTTCACAATAGAAGTATGTTAAATAATTATTGAAGAAGTTTGGAATGGATGACTCCATACCAGTCTATACTCCTATGGTGACTGGATGCAAACTAAGTAAGGATGATGAATCACCTAAAGTTGATTAGAGGAAGTATAGATCTATGATTGGTGGACTGCTATATTTTTTATTCCCACTAGACTGGGTATCATGCATGTAGTATTTATGCTTGTGATATCTCAAGAAGAACCAAAAGAAACACATGTTACAACTATGAAAAGGATATTCATATATCTAAAAAGGACTTTAGATCATGGTTTGTAGTATCCCTAGGATACTGATGTAGATTGGGCTAGTTGTGTAGATAAATGGGAGAGTACAAGTGATGGTGCATTCTTTCTTGGTTAAGAGAGAAACATGATTTATTTTCTTTGTCCACTATAGAGTTTGAGTATATTGCAAAAACATCTTGTTGTACACAAGTACTTTGGATGAAGCAAACATTGAAGGGTATAGGTGTAATGTCTGATAAGCCTATCCCTATCTTCTGTGATAATACAAGTGCAATAAATATTTCAAAGAATTTGGTAATGCACTCAAGGAAAAATCATATATCTATCAAATATCATTTCTTAAGGGAGAAGGCATTGGGGAATGAAACCAAGCTTGAATATGTTCCTACAAAGGATCAAATTGTAGATATATTTATTAAGGATCTTCCTAAATATAATTTTGAGTATCTCTAGGAGAAGTTGGGGTTTACTAACCCTCCTTCTTTGAAATAGGTGCACATAGAGGTGCATCAGTCTAGTGGATCTAAAGATTCGTTATTTGTCTAGACTAGTGATTGGGGTCTACTCCTTAGGTGGAGTAGAGATTGTTGTATGATATATGTGTTGTCATGGGTGCACTCCTAAGGGGGAGTGATCAAAATTTTATATGGCTGAAGAATCATGTAAAAAAAATATTTTTCACTGATGTAAAAGGGGGAGAGAGAGTCATGTGAAAAATCCTATCTATAATAGTAAAATTTGAAAAGCAGAGAGAAAATCTTGTAAGGAGAAGAGAGTGTAGGAATGTTGTGTCAGTTGTCTAATCTAAAAAAAAGGAGAAGAGTGTGTATGTTGTCTTTGATGGTTTTTCACATCACGTATTTCCATCAATGACAAAGGGGGAGATTGTTGCAAGTATGAATGAGTATGGTGGTGTTGTCATTAATGTTGTCATTGATGTCAACATAGTTTAGGTTGTTGCAATTAAAGGAACAAGTGATTCTCAGTGGTCCATGTAAATTTTAGATATTGTAGAGATGTTTTGAGTACATGGAGCTATCTTTATGGTGTTGTAGGTGTGCTGATATGATGAATTACCAAGTTCTTCTAAGAAAATTAATAAATAGTAAAGACAAATTTGTGTGTGTTCAGAAGGTGATCCAGTAATGTACTCTGCATTTCTTCTATGTTGATCCTATGCTTGTGCGGATCTATAGTTTTTTTTATGGGCATCCTTGGGTGATATATCTTGGATTATAACCTCTAGTTTGATGGAGGGTGAAATTTGTGTTCACTAGTTTGTGAACTAGTCTAGCAGAGTTGTTTGTCTGTCGACTGGGGAAAATGTTTCTTCTTTGTAGTCCTTTGTTCGTTTGTTTCAGGTCTTGCAAATGAATCTAAAGGTATCTAAGATTTTTTACAGTATATGGTGAAGTGTGTTATGTGGTCAACATGTTATATTCTTGTTACAAATGTGTTTACTTCAATGTTTATTGGTGTTTTCATTAGGTTTGTCCAACCTGGTGTTAACACATTATAAGAAAGATAAGTATCTATTAAGGAATTATGTGATTGATCCAAGATGTTATTTTGGGTCCTAGTTAATTATTAATTTGGTCCACTCTCATTCTTATCCACCTCAAGAATGTTGAGTTGTCGACCTAATTTGAATTTTTAAGATAAAAAGTGTGTAGCCGACCTTGGAGAAAGTTTTCAAGATTGAAGATGGTATAAATACAAGTCAATATGTTGTGAATTAAAATATACAAGTATGTAAAGTGAGATAGATGCAAAAGATTGTGCGAAAGTGATATGAGGTAGCAAGAAATTCAATGTGTTAGTCTCCTAAAAGTTGTGAGTTGATGGTGTTTGCAATTCTCTGATCAAGGCTACAAATGTGTGGAAGTTGTTGTGGTGCATCTTCTGTTGCATTGAGACAATTTTTTCTGTGTAACATTCTTCTTTATATTTTTTTGTATCAGTAGGTAGTGAGCCTCCTATCTAGATAATGAGTCCTATCTAGACAATATTTCCTAACTTGGGCAGTGAGCCCTCTAGTAGTGAGCCTCTTTGTATCCGATTTTTCAATTAATCTTATATTGTGAGTTAACCCTCACAATGGTTTTTCCCTCATTAGGTTTTCCACATAAATCTAGTGTTTCTTGTTTTTTCTTTCTATTATCTACACTTCATGCTTATCCTTAATAATAGATTAAAGTGAATGTGGAATTGTTTAAGATCTGTGGTGAATGTGATTAGATACAATTTATTCACCCCCTCTCAATTGTATTGTGAAATTCAACAAACTTTGATGTTATTTTGAAAGTGTGAGTTATGTGTGTGGTTGATCAGTGTGAAGCTTAACATTGAGTTTCCAGATACAATGAGTAGAAGGTAAAATCTATAATTCATGCAAGTTGATCACTGATTGTGGTGGAATCGTTTATTGCATTGGGATTGTTTTCCCTTTGTAACAAGTCTTCTTTGTATCTCTATGGTAGTAAGCCCTATGGGTTGTAGCCTTGTCGATAGTGAGTCCTTATTTCAAGAAGTGAGCCTTATCTCAAGCAGTGAGCCTCATTTTAGGTAGTGAGCCTTTTTATAATTAGTTTTGATATTATCTATACTTTGAGTTAATCCTCACTGTTTTTTTTTCTCTCATTTGGTTTTCCACGTAAATCTAGTGTTATTATGTTTGTGCATTAGAATTTTATGATTAATTACTTAATCAGTTTATGTGTATTTCTGATAATTGAATTTAAGGTTATAATCTATGACAACTAATTCACCCCTCTCTCAGTTGTCCAATCTAACAATTGGTATTATTTCTTGGTTCCTTGGTGAAGAGATTAACCACTTGAGGAAGGTCCGAGATGGCGAAAAAAAATTGATTATTTGAGGTTTGATGGAACTAATTATGGCATGTAGAAAGTATTAATGGAAGAATATTTGAAGTATTGTGAATATGATGTAGAGAAAGCTTATAAGAAACCCTACACTCCTCCTGCTAATGGTCCGAGTACACCTTAAGAAATTATAACACATGAAGAGAATAATAAGGAAAAGTTAATCTTGAAGAATAGTTTTGGTACATTTCAAGTTGATTAAGGTTCAAAATTTGAAGACAACTTAGGAAGTATAGGATGCTTTAGAAAGAGCACATGATGGTGATGAGAGGGTAAAAATGGAAAAAATATAGAATTTAGAAACATAGTTTGATCTTCTACATATGACTGAAATTGTGAATGTTAAAGCCTATGTACATAGATCGGATGAGGTAGTGGCTGGAATGTGATCTCTTGGTGCTACTATAGATGAAACTATAATTTTAAAGAAGATTCTCAAAACTCTTCCTAATGCACACAGTGAAAAGGTGAGTGCTATTAAGTGGACTATAGATTAGAAGACTTGTACTAAGGATCTGTTGCTACGATTTTAGACATCTTATGAGATGAGGAAGTTGAATCTAAGAAGTGGAGTTAAAAAAAAGATTGCTTTTAAGGCTATAGAAACTAAAGATCTGGATGAAGAAAAATTTGATGAAATTGAGGCTTACTTTGTAAGAAGAATGAGAAAAGGCTCTGGTAAGTATGAAGGTAAATTTCCCTTTAAGTGCTTTAGTTGTGGAGAAATTGGTCAATATGTTGTAAAGTGTCTAAAAAGAGATAGAAAGAATAAACACAGATATGAGGAAGAAAAGAAAGGAAAGAAGATTAAAAAATATTACTATGCTAATAAGAATGCTAGTATTTTAGATGAAGATTCAAAATATGAAGATATAGATGAAAATAAATGCTTATTCTTGGTGATTAAGGATGAAACTACTTCTACTAATTTAGAAAAATAGTCAAACGAAAGTTCTTCAGAGAAGGAGAAGGAGAAGGAGAAGGAGAAAAATGAAGGTACATTTATCTCTACCCTACATGCTAAATAGGAAAAGAATTTTTGGGTAGTTGATAATGGTTACTCACATCACATGACTGGTGACAAGAGTAAGTTTTTGAAACTTGATAAATATGATGGAGGTCTGGTTATGTTTGGAAATGATACTCGTGCTAAAATTTGTGGGATAGGTTTGGTAAATTTTGATGACAAGCATCATACTGATGATGTTTACTATGTTAAGGGTTTAAGGCATAATCTATTGAGAATTTTGATAACTTGGAAAGGATCAGTATTTTTCAAGTCATGATACATCTACCGAGAATTAAAAATCCTATAAAGGTTATCTAAAGGAATTTAGATTTTGGGAAGAAAACAAGAAATCATTATAGATCAAGAGAATAATCTACTACTAGATTACTAGATTTGGTTCATATAAATCTTTGTGGTCCCATGAGAGTGAAAATTCTACTTGGTGAAAGGTACTTTATGCTTTTAATTATGACTATTCTAGATATACATGGGTTACATTTCTAAGAGAGAAATCAAATGCATTAGATAGATTCAAGGAATTCAAGGCTATGGTTGAAAATGAAGTGAATTTGAAGATAAAATTATTGGGATATGATAGAGGTGGAGAATTGACCTCCCATGTGTTCAATATGTTTTGTAAAGTGCATGGAATAAAGAGATAGTTATCTGCTCTGAGAACCCCTCGACAAAATGGAGTTGTTGAAAGGAAAAATAGAACAATTCAAGAGGCTTCTAGATCAATGATCACTAAAGCTAGATTACCAAAATTTTAATGGAAAGAATCTATTCACACTATTGTATATGTATTCAATCAAGTTTATGCAAGAGAAAATAGTACAAAGGCTCTCTATCAAATATGACATGGAAGAATTCCTATAGTTATATATTTGAAGGTATTCAGAAGAAAATGCTATATCAAAAGAGATGAGGAAACTTTGGGTAAGTTTTATGCAAGATATGATGAAGGAATATTTCCTGGATACTCTACTAAAAGCAAGGAATACAGATGTTTCAACAAAATATTGAGGAAAATTGTAGAAATCTTGAATGTAAAGGTTGATGAAATAGTGAAGAATTCTATTGATATTGATGGGTATGTGTTTGATGAACATGACTGCACAAGAATAGAAGAAATTATGGAAGAATGGGACAAAGATCAGTAGAAAAAGTAGAATGAACAAATTGAATGTGAAGAAGATGCTTCAGTGATGTCCCCTAGGACATCAAAATATGTATAGAGGAATAATTCAAAAAGTTAGATTATTGGAGACAAGACAAAAGGTGTGTTAACTAGAAGCAAAGTTGTTGCTAAAGTAAATTAGTGTTTATTCTTTGAGATTGAGTCGAAGTTAGTAAGTCAAGCCTATGAGGATGAAAATTGGAAGGAAGCAATGATAGAAGAAATTTTGTAGATTGAGAGTAATCAAACTTGGGAATTGGTCCCAAGATCGGTAGACAAAAAAATCATTGGATCAAAATGGGTATTCAGAAATAAGCTGAATGAGAATGGGAAAGTTTTCAGAAACAAAGAAAGGCTTGTGTGTAAATTCTACTCACAAGTGGAAGGTATATATTTTTAGGAGACTTTTGACATGGTAGCAAGAATGGAAGCTATAAGGATTTTCTTTGCATTAAATTCTTAAAAAGATTTCAAATTTTGTTAGATCGATGTGAAGTCAACATTTTTGAATGGTGAACTAGAAGAAGAGGTCTACATGGAACAATAAAAAGGATTTCAGTTAAAACATCAATCGAATATGGTGTGCAGATTAAAGAAATATTTATATGGATTGAAGAAACATCCTAGAGCCTAGTATGCAAGGTTAGATAAGTATTTAAGTCAGCAAGGATTTAACAAAGGTACAAAATATAGTAATTTATATTTCAAGACTAAAAATGACAAAATCTTGATTGTAGCTGCATATGTTGATGACATTATTTTTGGAGGAAATGAAAAGTTGTAAAATATTTTTGCAAAAGAGATGCAGAAATAATTTGAAATGTCTATGTTTGGTGAGACGAATTTCTTTCTTGGGCTATAGATTAATCAATCAGAGAAAGGATTTTTCATTTCATAATCTAAGTATGTGAGAGAGATGTTTAAATATTTGGGATGGATGGTTCTAAATCGGTAAGTACTCCTATTGTGACTAGTTGCAAGTTGGGTAAAGATGATGATTCACCTAAGGCTGATCAAAGAAAGTATAGATCTATGATTGGTGGAATACTATATTTGACTTCTACTAGACTAGATATTATGAATTTGGTTTGTGTTGTAGCTAGATTTCAAGAAGAACTGAAGGAAACACATGTCACTATAGTTAAAATAATATTCTAATATTCTAATATTCTAATGGAACTTTGGATTATGGATTATGGTATCCTAAAGACACCGAATTTACACTTAGTGCTTATAAAAATGTAGATTGGGCCAAAAGTATTGATGACATAAAGAGTACAAGTGGTGGTGCATTCTTTCTTAGATGTATATTGGTGGTATGATTGAGTAAGAAGCAAGATTTAGTATCTTTTTCTACTACTGAAGCTAAGTATATTGCAGTACCATCTTTTTGTACACAAGTTATATGGATGAAACAAACATTAAAGGATATCATGGTGTTGTATGATGATCCCATTTATATATTCTATGATAATACAAGTTCAATTAAAATTTTGAAGAATCCTATAATTCACTCAAGAATGAAGCATATATCTATTAGGTATCATTTCTTGAGAGAGAAGGTCATGGAGAATGAAGTCAAGCTTGAGTATGTTTCGAAAAATGATCAAATTGAGGATATATTTACAAAGGCTCTTCCTAAAGATACTTTTGTGTATCTCTAGGATAAGCTAGGGGTCATTGCCTCTCCTTTTACAAACTAAGATGCATTTGGAGATGCATCAGTCTAGTGGATTCAAGGTTCTATCTTTTTGGACTAATATTGTTTGGTGGCTACCTCTCAGGGGGAGAAGGTAGTTTTAAGTGTTGTCATTATCAGTATTATGTTTTCATGTCAAAGTAATTTTTAATGACCATATCTTTTTCCTTTTCCATTAATGTCAAATGGGGAGAGAGAAAGCATGTGAAAAAGGAAAGAAAGCTAATAAGAGAAAGCAGGTAATGAGGAAGATGATATTCTAAGGGGGAGAAGCAAAAGGAAAATTATTGAGAAATATTTTTAGAACTAGTATGGTGTCTTTAATGGTTTTCCACATCATGTGTTGCCATCAATAACAAAGGGGGAGATTGTTGTAATAATAGAAATAGGAATGAAAGTGTTTTAATTGATGTCAATCGATCTGGTGATTACCTACTTGTTGTTGTTGATTGTATATGTTGAGGATATTGAGAAAATTGTATTAAAAGAAGATTACAAGTATTAAGTTGTTGAGGATGTTGATCTGGTACTTGTGAACTATGATTTTCTATGTTTTGGCTGAGGTTCGAGAGAAGTGTTGTTGGTCCATATTTCTCTTTGGTGAAGTCTTATAGCTTGTGGTTCTAGAGTTGTGTTTCCCTGATTCTATTGAAGATGGTTTTGACATTTAGAAGTATTGAGATTAATTGATCTATGTGTTTTACACTAGTTTGGTTGATCGTGTGTCAAACACTATCTTGAAAGTTGATGAAGCGTCTTGGATCTATTATGTGTCTTGATGTAGCATGTTTTTGGGTCACCCTCATTTTAATTCCACCCTAGTATGATTAGTGTCGACCTAATTTGAATTTGAAGTTGGATGGTCAACTTTGTATCTTTTCAAGGTTGGAGATGGTATAAATACAGAATGTGCTAGCAATGAAAATTGTGCATAAGGAAAGAAGGAAGATAAGTGAAAGAGTAGATGTGATTTTGATGATATTCTAAATTTTTTTGAGTTATATGTATGGTTGATCACTGTGAAGCTTAACGTTGAGTTTCTAGATATAGTGAAAAAGTTGAACTCTATCATTCATGCAAGTTGATCAGTGATTATGGTGGAATCATTTGTTGCATTGGGATTTTTGTCCCTCCGTAACAATTCTTCTTTGTATTATTTTTATCTCTTTGGTAGTAAGCCCTCTGAGTCATACCCTTGTGGATAGTGAGTTCAAACAGTGAGTCCTTATTTCAAGCAATTAGCCTTATCTCAGGTAGTGATCCTCATTTTAGGCAGTGAGCCATTTTGTAACGAGTTTTGATATTCTCTATAGTGTGATTTAATCCTCACCATGGTTTTTCCCTCATTGGGTTTTCCACGTAAATCTAGTGTTATTATGTTTGTGCATTATCATTTGATGGTTAATCACTTAATTACTTTATATTTTAGTTCTGGTGATTGAATTTAAGGTTATAATATGTGAAAATTGATTCACCCCCCCTCTCAGTTTTCCTATCCAACAATAAAATGATTCTTTCATGGTAATAGTTCACCAAAAGGGAAGAGGTTTAAAGTGAACCCTTATTGACAATGACTCCACCCTTAATGTGTGTAGTGTGACCCTTTTGGATAAACTTGGTGTGGATAAATAAAATAATCAACTTGACTCTATCTATTAAAGGATTTGACAATGTAGGAGAACAACCACTTGGTATGATCACTTTATCTATTATAGTTGGTAAGGACACATTAGAAAAACTGATCCATGTTATGCCTCACGATCTTTCATACAACCTTATTTTAGGAAAATTGTAGATTCATGCAATGAATGGGGTGCCTTCTACTCTTCATTGTATAATGAAGTATGTTTACAACAACAAAGTGTACACACTCAAAGCTAACCCTGAACCAAATAGTTGTTTGAACATTAAAAAAAGAAGGAAAATCCTTTGAAAACATTGACACCTACTATAGAGGTAGAATCTGTGCAAGGGAAATATAAAGACAATCATATTGAAGAATTCATGAAGCTATTAGAAGCTGATTGGGGTTCCTTAGATTTAACACCAGCATTCATGGGAGAATACAAGATCATAAAAAATGTCTAAAAAGGGGAAAAAAGTAGTAATTTCAACAAAAAAATTGAATGCATCCACCTCAACTACTTTAGAAGATCAATAAACTATACAAAAAACTTTGAGGAAATTGATTAGGAACAACCACCGAATCCAAAATAAATGAAAATTCTTTATGGAAAAGATTATAAACTTATGAAATAACTTGGATATAGTGGAACAGTATGTGGTGTTAGAGAAAAAGGTATCCATGTCCCTATAGAACCTCACATGCAAGAAAAGACTAGTGTTCTTGGATATTGTCCCTCAAAAGAAAGAAGCAAGCCTTCACTCAATATCAACACTATTACAAAAGATTCATCTAAGCCAACTTTAATATTAGTGTATCCTAAACTGATAGACACTAGTGGTCTTGATTTTTATCCTTTACAAGAAACAAAAGATACAAATAAATATTTTCTTAATGTCAATGTCATCATGAAAAACACTAATGATTTGAATTCATTAGATTTGACACCCTCCTATAAAGGAGAGTGCAAATTCTCCCAATCTACTGAGTCTTGCATAAGTATGGCATCTTGTACTAAGGAAAATATATCTTTATCATAAAATAAAGGAACATCCTCTACTTTTGATCAAGAGAGTATCTTGTTGAGACTCCTCCAAGAACACAAAAGAAATTTTACTACAAACATTCATTTTGTGCATATCATTGAGTTCATGGTCCTTCTACTAATGAATGTAAAGCTTTGAGTAATAATAATTCAACATCTTAAGGATTGAGGTGCTCTTACTTGTTTTGAACAACCTAATTCCTCTAATTGATACTTATTTTCAATCTAGCATGTGTCTCATCAATCATATTGGCTCATCCTTGTCCTACACTAAGTGGGGGCAAGGAGTTAGGTAACTTTTTCCTCGTATATCACTTGTTGTCTCTTTTGGCTAGTTGATCACCTTTCATGTATATATAAGAGAAATCTTGGGATGGGGATGACATGCCTTAGGTTGGATCGCATGTGACGTGCCAAGTTATATATTTTTGGGGAAACCCCTTCTCTTTCTATGACTTAGCATAGGGATTTTTGAATAAGCTCACATGTCTTCTTCTACTTTAAAGAAATTTCTCATAGTAATGGTGTTAGTAATCACTTTAAAGTGGGGGCATACATTGACACTCATGTTTCATTGTGCAATTTTATTTCTTCTTGCAATGTGTCCTTTTCTTGGTAGTGTCATTGGGATTGATTTCCTCTAAGAGCGTTATATTTATTTGTCTTGTCCTCTCTTGGAGAAATTAAGCACGATGTTCCCTAAGAAGAGACCTTACATGAACTAAGAAAAAACCCTTTGAATGAACCTTACACTATTTCGTATTTACAACATCAGCCATATGACCACCTTGCATAACACACTTTTCTTGCCTATGGTGCCATCTTGTTTGTTCATGAGTTTTGAACATACAAAGCTTTGTTTGTCTCATGAAGCTCAAAGTTCATTGTTGTGTGGTGCCTTATCAAAGTTATTAGGAGGTATAACTTTGGCCTCATTGGATGGGAAGCCCATCTGAGGCATGACTTTCCCTTAGCTACTCGCATGTGTTGTGAGTGCATATTGACCGCTTGTGTATGTGTCTCACTCTCTTGGATTACCCACCCAATGGACAACCTGAAGTTTTTTTTCCTTGGAGTGAGTGTGCATCTTTGGAAAAATGATTTAGATTTGATCCAAATCATGTTGTACAAACGTTCGAGGCTTGATCCACCTCTTTTTATTTTCTTCTTTATGTATTTGAAATTGTATGTTTTTGTATCTTGATGCTACACAACATACACCTTGTATGTGTCCTTTTGTGCTTATGTTGGTTTGATGTAGGATCCTGGATCCTGGAGGCTTGACCACTCCCTTAATCTTTGTCATCCTAGACCATGTAAATTGGTATACTTGGACCCCTCTTGAATGTCTACTTTAGTGTGAGTTTGAAGCAAGTTCCTCCTCTCACTAAAGTGGGGGCTAAATGTAACAATGAAAAAGGTATCCCTTTTCCTTAATTTGGGAAAGATTAATTCTACAATGAACTTAAGGTTACCTTGATCTAGTGTTGTGATGTGTTTTACACATTCATATTAAGTCATGGGCCCTTTTTAAGCTAAATAAACCTAAATTTTCCTTGATTTAATAATGTAAAGTGGATTAATTTACACCTTCACATTAAATTTAGGGCCCTTGGACCTTATCTCACCTTGATATAGTGTTGTAATGTGTTTTACACATTCACTTTAGATTTAGGGCCCTCTTAAGCTAAATAGACCTAATTTAACCTTAATTTAATGTTGTAAAGCGTATTTATTTACACCTTAAAAATGAATTTTAGGCCCTCTTGCATTTAATAACTTTATATAATCACTAATAGGCCACTAATACCCTATATTAGGCATCTTGAGACTTATTTCAACTAAAATCCCAATGAGATCAACAAATAGACTTAATTTCTTAACTCCCCAACACTTTCTCTCTCTAAAAAGGTCTTGAGGGACCCATACGCCACCTTGGGCATATGAGTCCCACCTAGGTGGGAACCATATGCCAAAGGTTGTGTATGAGTCCCATTTGGCCCCTTTTTAGGGTTTTGAGTAAGAAATTGGGGTTTTAAATTCAAATTTCTTGAATTTCGGCCTCTCGGATGTAATAAAGGGTAACTTGGATGGTTTTCCTATATAAAAAGGTCTCAAATAATTATTTCATGAAGCCTTCATGATATCAAGTCAAGCACTCAAGAGGTAAGAATTCCAAGACTTCACAAGAGCATCGAGAGATTTCACAAGAGCATTTCTAAGGCGTTCAAGGGTAGATCTCTTCATCAATTATTGCAGCAATTCAAGATCTATCATCATATTAAGATTATCAAGCATCAAGAAATTTTTTGAGCTACAGTTGTGATATATAGCATTAAAGATCCATTTGCAAACATAGTTGCATATTCATGTTCAAGATCTAGTGCATTTTTCAAGGCCACTTCATGTTAGATTTCAGATTTACGAGACATCATTCAAGGTATGACTATTCATTTTTCATGTTTCATGTCCTTATTTCATTATCTCATCATTTTGTTTAATTAACTCAAAGGGGTTTGACCAATGCAAACCTCCATTCACTAACAATCAATTTTTTTTCTCTCTCTACATGTGTAATTGTAGATATAGGTGTATTAGAGCTTGAAGGATCTTTCAAGATTAGGTTACAGGGTCGAATAAAGTCATCAAGTCATCACAAGGTTATCATCTTAACTAAAAGTATTCTATAGGTCTGAAATCAAGGTTTTAGATCTGAAAACAAAGTGTGGGAGAAAGAGAAGAGACTGGAGAGCAGAATCATATCTCAATCCTCTAAAAAAGCATATTGGGACTGATCTGCAAGATAAAACATACCAAGGGATATTTTCTTTCATCTTTTTCCATATTATAGTAGAGACACTCCCTAATACAACTACATAAGACATAAATATAAATATAAGTAACTAAGGTTGTTATAAGGGTAGGCATGTAGAAATTTCACAAATTTTAAAAGCAAGAGTCAATTTCCTTTCCTCTTTGTTGTGATGAACAACCTAATTCCTCTAATTGATACTAATTTTCACTCTAGCATGTTTCTCATCAATCATTTTGGCTCATCCTTGTCCTGCACTAAGTGGGGGGAAGGGGTTAGGTATCCTTTTCCTAGTATATCACTTGATTTTGTCTCTTTTGGCTAGTTGATTACCTTTCATCTATATATAAGAGCATACTTGGGATGTGGATGACATGCCTTAAGTTGTCTTGCATGTGATGTACTGAGTTATACATTTTAGGGGAAACCCCTTCTCTTTTCATGATGTAGCTTATTGGAAGCATATGACTTAGCATATGGCTTTCCAAATAAGTTCTCATGCCTTCTTCTACTTTAAAGAAATTTCTGACAATTTTGGTGTTAGTAACTTCTTTAAAGTGGGGCCATACATCGATAATCATGTTTCATTGTGCAATTTGAATTCTTCTTGTGATGCATCCTTTTCTTTGCTGTGTCATTGGGCTTGATTTCCTCCAAGAGCATGATATTTATTTGACTTGTCCTCTCTTGGAGACATTAAACATGATGTTCCCTAAGAAGAGACTTTACATGAACTAAGAAAAATCACTTTAAATGTACCTTACACTATTTTTTATTTACATCGGCTATATGGCCACCTTGCATAACACACTTTGCTTTTTTGTGGTGCCTTATCGAAGTTATCAAGAGGTAAAAATTTGATCTAGTTGGATAAGAATTCGATCTGAGGCATGAATTTCCCTTAGCCACTTGTGTGTGTTGTGAGCGCATACCAGCTGCATGTTTATGTGTCTCACTCTCTTTGATTACTCACCTAGCGGATAGCTGAAGTTTTATTGCCTCAGATTGATTATGCATCTTTGTAAAAACATCTTAGATCTGATCCACACCGCGTTGGATAAATGGTTGAGGCTTGATCCACCTCTTTTTATTTTATTTTTATTTCTTCTTTATGTCTTTGAAATTGTATGTTTGTGTATCTTGATGTTGCATACCACACACCTTGCATGTGTCCTTTTTTGCTTATGTCAGTTTGATGTAGGATCCTAAATCTTGGGGACTTGACCACTCCCTTGATCTTTTTCATCATATACCATCTGCATCACTATGCTTGGACCCCTCTTGAATGTCTACTTTAGCGTGAGCTTGAAGCAAGTTCCTCCTCTCGCTAAAGTAGGGCTAAATGTAACAATGAAAAAAGTATCCCTTTTCCTTACCTGATTTGGGAACGATTAATGTTAAAATAAATTGAAGGTTGCCTTGATCTATTGTTATGATGTGTTTTACACATTCACATTAGGTCCTGGGACCTTTCTAAGCTAATAAACCTAACTTTCCCCTAATTTAATGTTATAAAGTGTATTCATTTATACCTTCACATTAAATTTATTTCCCTTGGACGTAATCTTACCTTTATCTAGTGTTGTAGTGTTTTTTACACATTCACATTAGATTTAGGGCCCTTTTAAACTAAATAGACCTAATTTTACCTTAATTTAATGTTGTAAAGTGTATTTATTTATACCTTAACATTGAATTTTGGGCCCTCTTCCATTTATGAACTTTATATCAGCATTAATAGGCTACTAATGTCCTATATTAGGCATCTTGAGGCTTATTTCAATCAAAATCCTAACAAGATCAACAAATAGACTTAATTTCTTAACTCCTTGACACTTTCTCTCTCTAAAAGGCCCTATGGCACCCATGCACCACCTTGGGCATATGTGTTGCACTTGGGTGGGACCCATATGCCAGAGGTGGTGTTTGAGTCCCATTTGGCCCCTTTTTTAGGGTTTTGAGTGGGAAATGAAGGTTTTAAATTCAAATTTCTTGAATGTTGTCCTCTAGGATCAAATAAATATTAACTTGGATGGATTTCCTATATAAGAAAGGTCTCAAATTGCTATTTCATGAATCCTTCATGATATCAAGTCAAACACTCAAGAGTTAAGCATTCCAATACTTAACAAGTGAATCAAAAGAGTTTACAAGAGAATTTATAAAGAATTCAAGGGTAGATTTCTTCATCAATTATTGAAGCAATTCAAGATCAATCATCATGTCAATATTATCAAGCACCAAGTATGTTGTTGAGCTGGTGTTAAGATGTAGCATTGAAGATCCATTTATAAGTATTGTTTCATATCCATGTTCAAGATCTAGATCTACATTTTCCATGGCCACTTCACGTTAGGTTATAGATTTACAAGACATCATTCAAGGTATCATTATTTATCTTTCATGTTTCATGTCCTTATTTCATTATCTCATCATTTGGTTTAATTACCTCAAAGGGTTTTGACCAAGGAAAACCCCCATGCACTAACAATCAACAATTTTCTCTCTCTACATGTGTAATTTTAGATCTAAGTGTCTTAGAGATTGAAGAATATTTGAAGATTAGGCTACAAGTTTGAAGAAATTCATCAAGTCATCACAAGGTTTTCATCTTCACTAAAAGTCTTCTATAGGTCTAAAATCAGGGTTTAAGATATGGAAACAAAGTGTGGAAAAAAGAGAAGAGATTGGAGATCATAATTAGATCTTAATCATCTAGAAAATTATAATAGGAATAATATGCCACCTTGGGTGAATGAGTCCTAGTACAAAAAAAATTCATGGTTTCAAGAGATTTAGAATAAACACTATTAGATTCTAGTTTTGGTGTAGAAAACCCAATCTGGGACTAAATCATCTAGACTGGAATATGAGTCCCACTCAGTATTAGAATCAATATTTCCTACATTTCGAGTCCTCATTCTATCCTTTTTAGGTTTCCAGGTGCACACCTTTCATATCTCACTTTTATGTTCTGCTTTATATGCTTTTCTAGGTCATTTAGTGAAGTATTGCATTTCATTAGATTTAAGCATTAGATCTTGCATTTAATTATTATTTCCAAGACCTAGCTTGGTGGTGAACCCATATTTAATTTATAATCAGACCCTAGGACACCCTATTGCAATATATCTTTCCCTTTTACATCCTTGGATTGAGATCTCTATGGTTTCCTCGAATGAGAAGTATAGAAAACTTGTTCTATGTCCTAAACCAAAGCAATGGAAAATTTCTATCTTACATATTTCTACTCTTTCTATCATTTCTCATAATTCTTCCTAGGCTTATTATCACCCTTTTCCATCTTCCAAATTATCATCTCCACTAAAATCTACTTGGAATAGACTATCTCACAGAAGGTGTATTTTGATATATATGGAGGAGCTAATTGTTGGAAGTTAATGTCATTGAGATCAAAAATTGTGGAGATTGTTGATATTAGTTGTCATTGATCTCAATAATGATTATTGGTTTTCATTGATGACAACACTTGAGATGTAAATTAGTCCTTGGTATTAGTTGTCATTTTTATATTTAGTTTGGGCTAGCATTTGTGATGAACCTCATCGTTGGATGTCCTGTCTTATCAAAGAAGAATTAATAAATTTCATGGTTGGATGTCACGCCTTATCCAAAGAAGAATTACTAAAGTTCATGGTTGGATGCCATGCCTTATCTAAAGAATAATTGTTGAATTTCATGGTTGGATGTCATGCCTTATCCAAAGAAGAGTTGTTGAAGTTCATGTCAAATAAAGTTGCATTATGTATTATTGATGTTAGTAGAGTTGATTTCATAATGATATATTCAGATAAGGATTAGAAGAATTAAGATCGGGATTAGAAGCATGATTGATAGTGGAGATATGTTGCTGAAGTTTTACAGTATATCTTATAATCTCTCTTGACACTCTTGATGAAGTATGTGTTTCTAAAAGGAAGTTCTAGCCTCCACAATATGCTTAAGTGTTTTTGGTTCAGGAAGCTACATTGAAGTCTATCTGTGAGAATTCTCTACATTCCTTTGTTCTTCATGCTTTGGTCTTGCAGTTTGGTATGCAATGTCAGTGTTCTATGGATGTTGCACTCCTATATTTCTACGTCACCTATGCTCCCAAGGATATCTCTATAAATTGTAGAAGGTTAGCAATGTTGTTGGTTGTTTAGACTAGCTAGGGAAATGCTCCACATTTCTCCAAATTGATGTATCTATTCTTACAGCTTGGTGATTGTGCTGTCAATATCTATGTAGTGTCCTAGTTCTAATTTCATGTGTTGAAGTGGTTTATAAATTGTTCTACTACTTCTACATCATTTAGTTATGTATTATGTGCTTCCTGAATAAAGTATTATGTACTTATTTTATCTATGGTGACTATTGGTGGCATAATAGTATGAAATAAGTGTATGGAAGTGTTATTGGATATTCAGGGAAGATCCCCATGTGATCTACACATTTCTAATTGGTCTCTTTGATGTCACATTATGTCTTGAGCTGGTTTTCTGGGTTATTTGTGGATATTTGGCTGATATGGTATGTTATTTTTATTGTGTCATATACTTGGGAGGTTGTGCTAGAAATGGAATAAATGTTATGATAGATTTGGGTCCTAACCTATCCTTCTTTGGACCACATAAAGTTAATTCAATTAGAAGTATACTTATGGGTCATCTAGCTATGTTCTTCATGTTTCATTAACACATTTCCTTAATGCCAACTTAGGTTGATGTGTTCCTACACATAATTTTTTCTGGATCACATTGGAAGAAGTGCTAACAATTTTTTGGTCCTCTCTATCTTCTAGATAGGACCACATTATGTATTGTTGTTCAACTAGATAAGTTTATTTTTTTATCCTCTTCCTAGCCAACCAAATTGAAGCTTTAAAGTGTTGTGGTGGATATAAATTTAAGATCATTTCAAACACAACAAGAAGGATAAGTGTACAAGTGTGAAGAAGTGTTTCTATGAATTGTAATTAATATGCAACAGTGATAGTGCTAAAGTGAGTGAAAGGAAAGATCAATTGTGCTATAAGGCCTTGATCAGTAAAGTGTTATGTTGAAAAGAATTGTAATCTTATCTAAATCCTTGTATCCTACTCTAAGATAGTTAATCTCATTAGGTCCTTTGTATCTTGCTCTTGAAGTTGTGTTGGATTCACTCCTACAAGTCCTTTTGTGTCTTTATTCAAGGTAGTGAGTCTTCTTACAAGTCTTTTTGGTAGTGATCCTTTATACTGTGAGTTGGCTTTCATCGTGGTTTTTCTCTCATTGGGTTTTCCACATAAATCCAGTGTTCTCCTTGTGTATGTGTGTGTCCTCTATTTTTCTCTCACTATTTTTTATCTAGTTAGAAGTAGAATTGCTATATCTTGCATTGATTCAAGGTTGTTGAAGTTGCTAAGGATTCAAATTTCTATATCATTCATTGTTGCTATTTGTTGATGGTATTTTTATGTACTTCTCAACACAGGCAATGCATAGGTGCATCACCTCTCTTGAAAGACAATCTTCCACAATCAAATTGCAGAACACTATTCCAAGGTCTCTCGGATATCAAGTCTTGACAGTGCTTGTAATATATCAGTTGATTTATGTGATTTTCTGGAATCACAAGGTGGTCTTACATGATTTAAAGCTATAGGAGAATTGGGTCAATGAATGGATTTCTTCGAATATGAAATTACCACACCCAGCTATAGGCTCAGACAACAATCTTGGACTCCATTGTTTTGTCAGATCTGGCTTTACAATGTGCAATGAACCTTAGCATAGGTTGTTTCTAAAATAGAAAGGAAAAGAGGCAGGGAAGAAGGATGGTTCCTAGACCTGCAACTACCGATGAACAGTGATCATGGAGGTTCCTATTGTGGACAGTTTCCTTAAATAGGATTTCACTTAATCTGAATTCTCACAATGTCATGAAATCTATGCTATCTTCTAAGGACTACATATATTGATCATTCATTCATTCATTATAATTTCTGCAGCATGCCTTTACAACAACTCAACTCTCTTGAAAGGAGAGGATGAGAGCCCTATTTATAGTTTTCAAAAAGCAAAATAAGTGGCCAAGATTTAATTCTATTGTGTGGCCAGGATTCACTTTACACTAGGTTTTCACCTACCCCCCAAATATATTACATTTTCAAAACAACTTTTGTCTTTTCCCTATTTCGTCATCTAGTGACAACACTGTAGCAATTTCATCTTTTTGCTATTTTCCCTTTTCTATAGCTACTCTTTGAGGAATTCTTCATCGATGACATGGTTGCCTTCATGCTCCTTTGAAGCTGCATCTTCTACGAAGCTCAAGATCAATGGCTAGAGTTTTTCCACCTCCATAATATCTGATCATAGCACTGGGTAACTCCATTCTTGGGAGTTGTTAATGAGCTTCTTCCAGTCATCCTCATATTTGGTAGCATTATCTCTGAAGATTTATGACTGGGTGAAGGCTCGGGCAATAAAACTTATGAAATTTGTGGTGATTTTAGCCAACATCCCATCCTCCATGTTCTTTAAGAAGTGTGGCTTTATGCTCTCTAGATTAATTTCGACAGCGGGCAGCTCGTGCCCCATCATTAGCTTGAGGTACCGAGCGCAATCTTCTCTAGCCTCCTTGGCCCATTCGATATTCGGAACTACCCATTCTAGAATCTTCTCCAGCTTTCCCTTTCGATGGTCAAGGTCTCACTTCCATACATCCACTAACCAGTGGTCATCATCCTTGAAGGCAAGGTCCTTCTCCCAAACCTCGCTTGGCAACGCGAGTATGGCCTCAATTTTTGGGTAGGCTGCTCTATACTTCCTTGGAAACCCCTCGTAGACTTGCTTCGAACCCTCAAGAGTTCTCTGCACTTCCAAAAACTTATTTGCTATCCAGACAACTAGGTTGATACCTGTGTTTCCCATGTCTAAGATCTGCTGGAACCAGCTTTCCATAGTCTTCTCCAAGTTCCTTCTCTTTTCCAATTTGTTGATCTGCTTTTGAGATAACAACTGAGGCAGCGTTGATGACATAGTGGGTTGCTCATCCAGGGATGACCACTACTGAACATAGGCCATCAAATCAGCCACTTGCACCTTGAGTTCCTCCTTCAAAACCTTATCCTACTGGATAAGGTGCACCACCATGGCAACCGATTCCTGAAGGTGGTCAACCTTCTACTCTCTCGTGGCTACTCCCAAATCGATGGTGGAGACATTATAGGTTATTCCTTGTTCTCCAACCACTGGTGTCACTATTTGTACCACCTGAGATCTGGAGGCATCCATGGTTACCTTCAATCTAATCTTTGGCCTTTTCTCTTTCTTGGTGCTTATCTATGCTCTAGCCAGTATGGCTTCTAGCCTTGCCTTAGGATCATTTAGGGTGGGATTCTTTTGCTTCAACTGCTTCTCCAGCCAATCGGGCATTTGGGGCTCTTTCCTAGGTGACTTACCTTGGTTCTTGCTGTCCTCTATCTTGAGTTTAGTGGCTCTGACAACAAGGGCCCCCTTCTCAATTCTTGCATCCCCCTTCTCCTCATTAGAGTCCTGTTTGAGTGTTATACACTTAGTGGAAGACTTGGTGTGCAATTGCTTGTTGGAGGGATCCTCCCTTTCAACACCCCCTTCTTCTTCATTTTGGTCATGTTCATGTTCCCCGGGCTTATCTTCTTGCTCATCTTCCTAGAGGGATGCTTCCTCATCAAGTTTCAGGGTTTGGCCATGCCTTTCAGTTGGAGACCTACTGTCTTCAATCTCTGGAGTAGTAACTTCCTTATCCACCGCAAGTTGATCTTCAGCTTCCTTATCCTCGATCTCCTTAAGTTGCTTGCTCCACTCGACTTCGAGCTCGGGGTCATGGGTTTCCCGGACTAACTCACTATCAAGCTCCTCGCTGTCCTCACTAGAAGATTCATAGGCTACCTCATCAATCTCCCACCATTTGAACAACGGGTGCTCATGGTATTCAAATTCTTCATCTTTTGGCCTCTTCGCAGCCTCTAGCTGTCATCACTCAAGCTCATCTAATATATGTATTGTTGCCTCAATTCTTGGTGGTTCGGAAGGCAGAGGGAGAGCTGGAGTGTTGGCCATAGCCTAAGAAATCATAGCTTGCACCATTGGACTAGTAAGCATTCCTGAAAGCTCGGATGGCACATTTTGCATGTATTTTATAGAGGATTCTAGTAGGATGAGGGCAGGCATTGTGGTGGCGCAAACAAAGGGAAGGGAAGGAGACATAGAGGAAGAAGAGATCGGTGAGGTCATGGCAAAGGATGAATCCATAAATATGACCTACATAATTGGAGAGGTGGAAGCAAGGTGGACAGAGATGTCCACTGCAGGCAGGGAGGAAGTGGAAACTGCAAGCGAAGCACACGGGGCAGTGGCAACAATAGTAGCAATTACAATAGATGGAGACCTCAGCATGTTAGACCCTTCTCCCCTGATCCCATGGAGTGGACCCTTGGGAATCACAGACATCTCCATAGCTCCGGTCATTTTCCTTTGTTTCTTTGGTGGCTCACCCTCTCATGCCTTTTGGGCATAAACCTTTAGTTTGGGCAACTGCTCACTAGCTTCTTCTCTTTTTGGTTTTGACTAATGGGGGTTTTGGATGTTTCCCTAGTTGTAGTGGTGGCCACCCCACCATCGAAGCCACTCGATTCACTTTTGAGTCCCTTAAATGTTAAGGCAACTCCTTGTTGCTTCAATCAGGCTACCTATTGGTCGATCCACGCCTTTGTTCGGACCTCGATGGGTTTGGTGAGTATGTCGAGGTTGTCAACCTCTTGCTCATCCTAATCAATCATAGGTAGTGGAAAATTTGCAACGACATCATATCCCGGATTGATCGCCGTGCTTTCATCCTCCTCAATCTGGTCCAGAATCGGGCACAAGTTTATTCTCGACATGTAGAGGGTAGTCATGCACATGTAGTGCTGCAGCCGCACCTCGAGATCATCTTTACAATTAGCCCAGAAATCCTCAACATTGTGGAGGTGGGCATACTCACGTCCCAGTGCCTTTCTGATATGACCATACGGGTCAATTTAGGGCCGAGCTATATATTGCCAAAAGTGGTATTTGGCCAACTCCCTTTCTAAGTATCTCGCACACTGGGAAGTATGAATCTTCTACATTCCTTGGCCGAGCCCAATGGGGTAAGGTGTACCTGCCAGATGATTGCTACTCAGGATATTATGAATGTGCCGCAACTGCCCAATTAGCTCCAATAGTATAATCCAGTCATTGGGGTACCAGGGTAGCTTGTTTGGTCTTTCTATGAATCCTTGGGCACGAATGTAAGTGAACTTTGGAAATTGTATATATAGGAAGGCATAATGCCTGAGGAGGGCCCTAGCATTGTGGGAAACTCTTCTCTGAAAGTTGCCTCCTAGAGACAAAATGATGTAGGCAATGAACGCGTCATTCACCCTACAATAATCCCTCTTGCAATTTCGGTACTGTAACTAAAGGTACTTATCATAAGGCTTGAGCTCTACTCCCGATGCCTCACTGGATACTGTAGTTAATCCATGATAATGCCATCAATTGGTGAGGGAATACACCAAATAGGATGTCATGAAAAACTTGGAGGTATTCTTCAAATTTGTAAACTGTTCATGGAAGCAATCATTGATTATCTCCCCCCAATAAAAGGCAGTGCCATCACCATGGAGAATTTTCTCAACAAAGTAAAACATCCACTCCTGGAAGAAGGCCACAGTGGGAAGACCCATTACTCGGCTTAGTAAGGTCATGAGGTCATGGTAATCCTTGAAGAAATCACTACGAAAAATCTCATGAGGGAGCTTGCCGACACTACCTCGCTTATCCTTCAACAAGTACTGATTGATTAGTTTCTTGCATTTCAACGGATCCTGCTCCCATAACTCCTTGCATTCTTCTATGGTGGGGGTCTCCATGCTTGTGAAGGCAGGAATGTGGAAAGTCATCGTTATGCCAAGTGGAGACATATCTGCAAGGATATTCCCATCTCGGTCCACTATAGTTCTAATCTCAGGTTGATATGCCTCTATGCACGCCATTACCTATTCTAGGGCCACCAAGGCTGGTGGGAAGTTTGTAGCTTTGGCAAGTCTGCTGCTCCTTATCAGTCTTGCATTTTCTATTTTGGGATTCACCCTAAATCTCTATGTAAACTCATCAATATCTACCTGGCCGATATTGGTATCTGTGACATCCCTCTAAAGAGTGGTGACTCTGGATTGTAAGGGCACCCCTTGAAATTTGTATTTCATCTAATCCTTATCCTCCTAGCCCTGGGGTGCCTTGGCTATTCCTTTCCCCTTTTCCTTAAAGGCACCAGAAGTTCCTACACCGGATTCCATAAATCCTACATAAAAGACATGAATTAGCAACATTATTGTGGGAAAGTGGCCTCGGACAAGTCCCTGCACATCAAGGTTAGATCCAAAATCTTAATTCATATCTGATAAACATCCATCATTTGATAAAACATCACCGGAAAGCAAAGCAGGTGATTCGGGCTTCCAGGGTCGGAGTTCCCTTGGTAGAATGCCGTTTGGAAGGGAAAATGAGGCATCAGACTCCAAAAGGTACTTCCCAATGTTGGATTTTCTCAATTGAGGGTCGGTGTGAAAGAAGACCTAATTTTAGCAAGTGGGTCGAAGTCCATTTCGGATTTGGAGGTCATTTGACTCCTCATTTAGGCGTACGGGCATCAACTATAGGAAGGCCGCCTGAAACGACACAGGGAAGACGAAACTCCAGGCACTGGATTTCGGAGCTCAAAATGCCATCATCGAGAAGTAGTCATGTGTTAGCCATTCACAATGGAAAAATGTAGGCGGCAATCTGAGAGTGGAAATCCGGAAGGTAATCCCCGAGGACAATTTCAGGAGTCGGGAAAACCTAGCGGCAGACAAAGGATCGGGACTCGTAGGATGAAAAGACAAATAGGTTCGGCCATTTGAAATGGCAACAACGGAATGAAATGCCGAAGGAGGAATTCTAGAGTCCAGGGTCCAGAGGGAGTTTGGTCATTAGTCCTCTACTTGGATTTTACATTCGGCAAAAAGCGGACCAAGGTTCAGGAGTCGGAAGGTCATCTCGGGACAGCCATTTGGAATGACAAAAATGACAGGGAATTCCGGAGCTTAGGGTAAAGATCGAGTTTGGACATTGCTTTCTTCCTTGTAAATTTGAATAGATTTTATGCACCTGGGGTCCGAGGTTCGGAAGGACACTCAAGGCAGGCCGTTCACAATGGCGAGGTTAACACGAAATTCTGGGAATGAAACTGCGAGGGTCGGACCCCGGGGATAGTTTGTTCCTTGACCGATTATTGATTTTTTGCAAGTTTGAAATGGGCTTCACGAGCCCGGGATCCGAGTTTTGGAAAGATGGATGAGGGAGGCCATTTTTAAACAGCGAGGGCATAATGGAAATCCGCGAAGGGAGATTTCGAGACCAGGATCCAGGATGACTTTGGCCGTTGTCAATTTTTTGAAGTTTAAGTTTTGCACTTTGCGTGAACGGCCGTGGGAAAGTCTAGGCCCAAGAGATGCCAGCAACTATTCCAGATAATAGCGGTGGTAGGCTTAAGCTCTGACTTTGAATTCTGATGATTTTATGTGGTTTTTGCGGATTTTAAAAGGTGGGTTTTTTAGTGGGAGTACTAATCTACCAGATTTTAGCCCATTTTTTACATTTTTACTACTTTTAACCTGAAATTTCATGAAAAGGAAGATGAGATGCACAGATGGTGGACATACCTCGAAATCCCAAAGACGGATGCTGTTGAATGCATGAAACATGGTTGGATGAGAGCTCGGGCGCGGGGGTAGAAAATGCTGGACGTCGGGAAACTCTCCAAATTTCTCTATCACTTTGGTCACATGAAAATGACAATTGGAAAATGTGTTTTAAATAGCCAACACCACCATTAATACAACAACTTAATGTTTCATATAGCGGCCAGATAGTTTGGTGAGTTCAAATTCGCAAGCGCCGGCAGGAGGACCGAGGTCTGGTGGTCGGGAAGACATCTAGCTGCTGGCGCTTGAAAATGGAATTCTAGAGACAAAATTCCGAGAGGGGAAACTCGATAGGTCAGAACCGAGAGGTCGGGAAGATGTCTGGCCATGGCTGTCTACAATAGCCAATCTGGAACGGAAAACTGGAAAGGGAAACCCGGGAAGGGAAACCCGAAAAGGGAAACTCGAGAAGGGAAACCCAAAAAGGCCAAAGATTTAACATTTTCAAAGGGGACCAAATTTGGTTAGACTTAAGATGTGACTTTTGGGAATATGTTAACCTTTTAGGGCACAAAATGGACACATATTCAAATAGAAAATGAATAATTATTATTTGTTAAATTCAAATTAAATCATAATTTATATTGGTGGAAAGCTGAGAATCTCCTTTAAAAACCCTTTTTATTTCATCAATTTTGGGTTAAAAAAAAGTCGTCAGCCACATGGGCCATCATATCACTTACATATCACCAATTTTTGGCCCATCATGATCCTCCACATATCCAGGTGATATAATTCATTTAATTAATTATAAGAGGAAAATGGATTAATTAATTAAATAAATGTATTTAATTAATTAAAAGGGGAGGAATGGGTAAATTACTTAAATAAAGCTATTTAATTAATCAAGAGGAAATAATGTTATATTTGAGGTGACTACATTTTTCCCCTCTTTGATGTAGTGTCTGGAGTGATATTACGTCAAAGAAGTTCAAAAAAAAATTCAGAGTGGATTGAAAATTTAGTTAGGAGGTGATGCCCCCTCAAGAGACTAACAAGAAATTTTTTTGTCACGTCTCTAATTTTGGGGATGCCTACTTTTTATTTATGTGGTTTTTTCTTTATGACTAAATGTATGTGTGTGTTTGATTAAATGCTAATTAATGTGGTGTTAAATTTTATGAAAATTTGTAATGAATGAAATATCGTCTTATTTTGAAAATGAAGCAAAATGGAAAAGTGATATTTAGAATTGATGCATTATGATCTTATGAGTTAAGTTGATTTGATTCTATCTAGATACTAGTCTCACGTTGGTTGCTTGAGTGTACTTGAGTGGCAGGTTGTCGAAGACCAAGGGTGTGGCTAAGGTAGGGGAGATTATCTTCTTGGTAGGTAAAGCAGGAATGATGCTCTCGATCACACAAAAAGCACTTAATGTCATATAGATGCATTTAGCATGTGACTTGGATGATTATTTTATTATTGGTAATTATAAATGGTTATTTTATATTCATATATGCAATTAAAATAAGGAAAAAAATAAGTCTATTCTAATTAAATATTTACATGTACAATTGAATGTCAAGTGGTCTTAATAAAGTAATTGTTAGATTTCAATTAATGATAATTTCCATTCTCATGTTTTAATATTTGATTGCAAATAAATAGCTCAATAGAATAAATATTTTTGGAAAAATGTTGAAAAGTAATTAAATAGGAATAACAATTAATTTGGAGATAAAGTTGGGTAGAAAATAAAATTTATTTTTAATTCTCCAATTTCAAGATTAGGTCTTGAGAAATGAGAAGAAATACTTAAAATGAGAAATAGTTTAACAGGAAAGCATAACTGTATTTTTAAAATCTTTTGGTTTTGGGGGCAAGAAAGGGGTTTTCTTTTATCTATAGCTTTGCAAAATAAAATACAGAAAGGAAAGGGAAAGAGGATATAGGAAGAACCAGGGAGCAAAGGAGATTCTACAACTGGGGGTTTCAATAATCAAATACAAGGAAAAGAATTCTCTAGGTTTTAATTTAATCCAATGCATTTAAATTTCAATTGCAAGCATAGGAAAACTCATTATGAAAGATTAAAAAGACTCTATTGGGAAATCATATTTTCTTGCTAACTAGAAATTGGGTGTTTGTTGTATGAAATTCATGGTTTCAGGTGTGCAAACTGTTCTTTTCTCTCTCCCTGGTGTATAAAATTTCATATATTTATATATTTACCAATATATAAATATATATAATCCTATACCTGCTTGTATTCCCAACTTCTACAAATTTTGAAACTGGAAATGAATTCCAGATTATTTGAAGAAAATATATGTATATATATCCACATATAAATATATATACATAGATATTTCCTGTATATGTATATATATATTCATATATATATATATATATATATTCATATATATATATATATATATTCATATATATATATATATATGAATATATATATATATATATGAATATATATATATATATGAATATATATATATATAAACATAATCATATTACTATTATTTCATATATTGGGAAAACCCCGAATTGATTTAATGATTGGAACATAAATAATTTTTGCAATTTTTATTTGGTTTTTATGTTTGGGAGTGAGGAGTCGACTTCCCACAACCTTTTAAATGGTAAACCTATGTATTCAATTGTTCATTTCTCTAAATATTTAAATATATATGCCACCATTATACTCCTCTTTAATCGATTACACTTCTACTTGGCTGAAAACCTTTTGGTGTTGAAATCATGTTATCTTTAAACCATTGGAATGTAGAAGTGATTTAGTGACACTGCCAAAAAAATAACAAGTCACTCCTGTGAATCTAAATACTGTCATGAGATTAGATTAAATAGAGCTAGACAATGCAAACTGTAAAACTTGATGTGGAAAGATTTTTTTGTAAGAAATTAATCTTGAACTTTAACTATATAATGAGTTTTCTAAGAAATGCATGAAACTGTATTATTTCCACTGTATGTGACACATGACAAACTAGGTTTCGTTCATTTTTTTATTTTACGAGAAACTCCCAAGACAGGATGTCGAATGTGGGTACATAGAGACGGTGGTTTATCCTTTTCATAAACTACCTTTATTTCTCTTTATGCTTGGCCAAGCAATGTACCATTGAAATAGATGGATTAAAATCCTAGAGTTTTATGTTATTATGTCTCTACCACATCTTGCTTGCAAGAATTATGTTTTCTAGTTGGGAATGCATATAGACAAACATGCATGCATCGAGAGTTCCCTCCTGCTTTATCGTTCCAGGTTGCTAGGCTCCTCGTGCAAGGTTGGGGATTTATTATAGTTAGGAAGAAACCTGGGGAAGTCATATACTTCGTGGTTGGGTGGAAAAGGAGCCTTAACTTCACTCTTGGCCTCGACGCAAGAAGACCATTAGTGTCACGGTGGATGAGGTTCAAAGATTCTATTGCTACAGATATGGTTCATATATTGTTCTTTGTATGGATTTTTATCCAATTTGTAAATTGAAACTCTATTTCATGAATGTACTTATTGATGTATACTTGATGATGTATCATTGAAACAAATGATTTGTAACACCCCTATGTGGTGTATGTAAATTCAAATTTGTAAATTCATTAAATTAATGTTTCTTTGGAACACTTGTGGATGTTAATTTTATTCTTGATATCACTAAATATCACTTGTAATGTTCAATGAACATGGAAATGATTAATTTGAAATGTGTCAAATTTTTGAGCTTTACAATTTTAGAAAAAATAAAATTTTTTAGGGTCTCGAAAAAGGCAGGTTAAAATGATGTGGTATGGCATAAAAGAAAAAGAAAAAAGCGAGAGAAGAAATGGAAAATTTAGGTGGAATGGGGAAGGAGAATAGGAAATTTGATGCATATAGTATAGAAGAAATTAGGGTTAGGGATGCAATTAGGGGGTGACTAGGTTTAAGCAACTTATAAATAGTCTTTGAGGGGCTCAAAAAGTCATTTTCAACATTTGATTGGTGGAGTGAAGCTTAGGTGGCAGAGTAGAGAAATGGTAGAGATTCCTTGAAATACTCATCATGCGGAGTGGGTTTGGGAGTATGAGCGGGCAAAGGACATAGGTGAGTTGTTATGTAATCTATGCCTTAGGTTTAGGCTAGGTTAGGTGGGTCCAAGGTACATCTAATTAGGAGATGAACTTCAAGAAAAAATAAAAAATTCATGAAATAGTGCCCAAGGGAATGATTATGGTGCTTGCATCAAAATAAATCACACTTGCATTTTGGTGACACCTATAGTCGATTTTGGTGCCCATGTTGAAAAATAGGATGCATGTATGTGGCATGCATGTGTTTGATGCACATGTGTTTAACACACACTAGTGGGGGGATTGGGAAATGATTCATTGCATAATGTAGCACCTACATCAAAAAATGGTGTGCTTGGGTTGCGCTTGTGTAAAGTAGTTCTTGGGTGTAAAATTGGCATTCTTGTGTTTGATAAAATAGTGTTTGCACCAATAAGAAAGTGCAGTTTCACAAAAACTACAAGATGGGATAGCTAGGCTAGAAGTAGGTACATGGTTTGGATGAAAAGGCTAATAGTGTGTGGAATGATGCAGGAGGACCTGAAGGTATTGTAGTTGAGGGAGTGACAGATGGCTATTATGGAGATACTGCGATAGATATTGACTCTAGACGATGATGGTTGGTTACACTTGACGGGATTATATTTTGTTTCTCGTATGCCCTAGATCAAAACATAGATATTTGATGACAACACTAGTGGAATAGTGGCATAGTGAGACAAGCAATTTTCACTTCCCCAGTAGTGAGGCCACAATCACATTAGAGTATGTGTGACAGATTCTTTGGATACCAATCTAAGGAGAGTTAGTGGTATATCATCTTTAGCGGCAAGGGATGCCCTACAAAGGATATTTACATGTCAAGATTTTGTATTATAAGCGATAGAGTTAGATCTGGATGTAGGTTTGTATGAGTGGTTGGATCTTTTCCCTTTTGTATCCACACTAATTATAGGTACTTTTATGCTAGATAGGAGATCACGAGGGTTTGCAATAGGCTGGCAAGAGTGATGGAGAGCATGAGGGCACAATATATGCATGGGGGGCGATTGTGTTGGAAGATTTGTATAGGGTAGAGTTTAGCTGTAGTGGTGACTTTGTTACATGTTTGGGCTTTTGAGCACATTTTCATGTTGTGACCAATTTGTGACAAATTATGGGGGCCAGATATTACTTATGTTTTTATGTATGCATGGTTTTGAGGTCAACGAAATTTGGGTGAGTTAGATCATTGGCACAAGATTATTGATGAGATGGATTCATTCATCTATGGCCATATATTAATAGCAAGGACTTGGACGATGCTGAACGTTATATTCCCTACATTAAATAGGTGCACTATTTGATAGGGAAAACTTTAACCATTATTAAGAGATATTTTTTTTGTGTGGGTGCTATGATATTTTGGTTAGCAGCATGGTGTTCCTCATATTGAGGTAGTGTTTAGACGGGTGGCCCATGAGAGATGATAATGGGGTGGTTTTGTTGAGTACGACACAACCTATCAGAGCTGAAGAGATACTCCAGCAGTGGTTTGGGGAACAAAGTGGTAGATTTTGATACTATACAAATTTTTGAAACCTAGTGGGAGAGGAATAGAACTCTTCAAGTTACCATGCATCATGATCAGCTAGTGGTGGTAGGGAGTAGTGGAGATGAGAGCAACAACAATGGGTCATATGAAAAAAATAGTTTAGCTAATGATGACAACGATAGTGATGGGAGTGATGATGATGATGGGGAGGACACTATGAGAGAGGATAGTGGAGGAGGCAGAGATGAGTAGGGTCACTGTGTCTAGTAGATGGGTGGAGATCTCTAGGATCAGTTTGATGCCATGACACTAGAGAGGGATCGACTCTATCAGGAGTGTGATAATGGTTGAGAGGATCATCTATAGGTAGTGGAAGACAAATATGGCATGGCCCAATGTGTTCTATTTATAGGGATAGATGTATGAGGAGGTGGGTAGACTAACTGTAGAGAGGGATGTGGTGAGGGTGATTGCACATGTACTGGCAGGTGAGAAAGATGCTACTAGGGATAAGGTGGTGACTTTGGTTGGTGAGAGGGATACAACCATGATAGAGGCATTTATATTATATGGAACACTAGATGGAGGGGTTGGTGTTGGAGGAGGAGATGTTTGACAGAGGCCAAATGTAGAGGGGTTATAATTTAACACCAAAAGCATGAAACATTAAGGAAATACCATCAAAAGGAAAACAAAACCTTATACCTTTGGCAGCCCTCAAGATTGAGCTCAAGAAGCATCCTATTCTTGTTGGAATTTCTCAAGTATGGATGTGGATTGCTCACAATATTGCACCAACATAATATTAGACAAATTCAAGATGGAGAAATGAGGGGATGAATGCCCAATTTATAGAAAATTGGAGGGCAGGATGGAGGGCTAAGATTGAAAGTTGATGAAGGGCTAGGATTGCTTGAGAATGTGATGCATAGATCAAAGGTGTGGCTTATAGAATTGTGACAAGTGTCACAACTAGGTGTAAGGAGAAAGGTGAGGTGTGTTCACACCTTGGGATTTCAAGTTTAAATTATGGAGGCTATGTGTAAGATAGTGGAGGTAGGTGAGATTTATCTCATTAATGAGACAAGATGAGGCAGTTGAGAATGAATTTTTAAATTAGAAAATAGTGTTAAAGATGGGGGTGAGGGTGGCTAATTAGTTATTAATTAGCTTAATAGAATAGGTGGAGTTTATTAACCTAGGTGGAGTTTATAGTTTGAAAATGGGATAGTGAAGGTTAGTGGGTTAATTAATCAAGGATTGATTAGCACAATTGGGATTAGAAGCATATGGGATTTTAATGGGATCAATTAAATAATAAGAATTATTTAATTGATTAGAAGAACTATAGTTTTAGAGGTTGAAATAATTAATTTAATTAATTATAAGAGGAAAATGGATTAGTTAATTAAATAAATGTATTTAATTAATTAAAAGGGGAGGAATGGGTTAATTGATTAAATAAAACTATTTGATTGATTAAGAGTAAATAGTGTCATATTTGAGGTGACTATAGGTGGATATGATGTTACTTTTATAACACTAAATGTTCGTCTTCATTAGTTGAGATTATTATAGTTGTTTTTCATTCCTGTAGGAATGTTTTAGAGTAAAAAAATACCTAAGTTTTTTATTAGTCTTCTCGTAAATATCATATCATTTGTCATCTAGTGTAAATTATACCAATTTATCTTATGTGTTCCTAAATTCTTACTAAAATGAAAGAAAAATGGTTGCTTTATGGTTTAGGACATAGAACAACACATTTCACAATCATTCATTTGAGGAAAACCCTAGGATTCTCAATCTAAAGTATGCAAAGGAGAAAGAGACACTAGTAGAATTTGGAAAATAAATGACTAGGTGACAAAAAAATTTAGTCATAACAACTAAAAATGACTAAATTTTACTAATATTTGAAAATCAGCTATAAATAAGTAAATAAATGACTAATTTGGTTATTGACGAAAAATTATTTAGTCACACAAATAAAAATGGCTAAATAGTTAGTGATTTATTTAGTCACAATCCATTTGAGTAAATCATTTAAGGAATCAAGCATATATCCCACCAAAATACTCTAAAGCTTTAATAAACATACTCTAAAACATTTTTTAAAATCTTATTTTCAAGCATAGTCCACAAAAATTGAGTTTTCATTTTAATAAACATACTCTAAAACTTTTGTCAAAACCTTATTTTAATGGTATATGAACAACTATTTAGCATATATTTTATGCTACAACAATTAACTACATGTTAGAAAATGTCCATATCAGCATAAAATAGCAAGTGAAATTCATCTCAAACTCTGTTGTGGTAATTTCTTTGTAAGGAAGCTTGCACTCCATGAACATTCTTTGTGCACATCAGTATGTTGGTTATTATCTCGATCTCCTTTGTGATCAAAATAACAATGAAGTTTATTACATAAATCATGACCATTTTGTAGTGCTATGATCCAATGCTCTTTTACTTCTTACTCACTATGTTCTCAATCACCATGTGCAAATGACTTAGAGGACAGATCTTTGTCACCATTTGATAGTAACTTTCATTGTTTTTGGACTGTATGTTTTGATTAAATCACTATTCGATAGCTCACTTCCTTTCTTAGTCCTATAGAACATAGGAAAATTCACCGTTTGCAACTCTCTAACAATGGTAAATAGATACAATAAAGATATTTAAAATTTTAGAAGTGATTTTTTTTTTAATTGCTAAAGCCTATTTATTAGTTTTATAACTTAAAATTGTTTAAGCTATTTGAATAGTTAAACTTCATATTATAAATCTTTAAATTATAATAGAATCAGGTACTTAAAATGATTACAGAGAAGTTGAATTAAAATTGGTAAATTACTATTGATTTAGCTTTTCATTTTGCATGTTTATAGGGTTATTTCTTCTAGCATTTGTTAGGCCTATTTTGGATTCTATGGAAACAACAAAGGTAGTTCCACATCCAGGTCTAAATGAGGTGACGACCCATCCTTCTATGATGAAGCTTGTGGGATACATACAAGAATAGATCTAAAAATATCAAATATTTAAACCTTCAAATCTTTGGGATCATTGCATATTTTATTTTATTTTTGTATAGCTGGATGGATCTAAAAAACTGTTGCTTGAAAATAATGTAAATGAAAATGTTATTTGTTCAGAATAATCTAAGGGTGTTATTTTTCAATTGCACAACATTTTTTTGTCTACCTTAAGATAATCATTAAAATTATCTTTTGTTAATCATAATATTCCATTATATATTTGTATTTTGTTAGATTGTATTAGATAGTTAATGGTTACATTTTAAAAAAAAAATCAGCATAATATACTTTCCATGTACTTCTTTTCATCACTTCTAAATCTAATTTTTTGTTACTTTTTCTTACCTTTTGTTATCATCAAAAATAGAGATTAGTTTAGTCTCTAGGAAATATTTTCATGCATGTTTGAGATCTCTACAAGGTGATGAAAAGTCCCTAGGGTTTGGAGTATCCTTACTATTTTGATGGTAATGTTGTCACTAATTTCTCTCCTTGCCCAAATATAGTCACCTCAGAATCTACCATGATGCTCTTGACTTTTAATTACTTTGTTCTTCCTAATTTCTTACTATAGGTCTAATTCTTCAACTCTAGCAACTGCTCTTCTATCTCGGTGCCTTTTCATGCTCTTGCATCTATTTTCTTATGAATTTATTCTTATGACTCTGAAAGCTATCACTAGGTCTATTGTGATCATTAGGCCTTTGGCAGTATATGAATTTCTACTATGAACTCTTAGATTATCATAATTTTGATAACAATTCTATAAGGATGTTTTCTCATTGACTTAACTCTTTGTATATTCTCCATTATGCATTAAAAATTCATGGTTTCTAGTTAAATATTTATTGGTGTAACCATTTCCATGTTTCTTGGGACTGTCACCCCTATAGGATTATTTCCTTATAGATCTAAATGTAATTTAAAAGGTGCCCATAAATATTGACAAGTTTCATAATACTATTGTGACAATATCCATTACCGCTATACCACAAGAGCCAATAAGACACGGTGTGGTGTAGTGGTAATATCTTGCATTCCCACGAAGGTCAAGTAATAAATGTGTTGTATGGTGGTAAATCAAATACTTCTCCTGCATCCCTGCAAGAACTAAAAAGACATGATGCAGTGTAGTAGTAACATCTTGTATTACTGCAAAAGTCGAACAATAGCAATGTGGTGTAGCAGTAACGTACTACATTACCACAAAGGTTGAGAAATAACAGTATGGTGTATTGGTAGCATCCTGCATCACCACAAGGATCATGTTAGAATGGTGTGGTATCATGGTTAAAATATAAAAAAATATCACATTTCTTTGAGGAATTTTTTTGAAACAGTTTTCTTGCCTTATGTATATTGCTTCCACATTTTCATGTATGTCTAGTAGGGCACTTATAACTACAAGATATGGCAAAAACATCCATGTTGTTATGATTTTATGGATGTCCCTTTGTTATTAATGTATATTTGATGTAGTGCACATTATTGCAGTGTAAGCCTATTTTTCACATTGTTTCATTTAGCATCACCAATATTCTCCACAAGAACATTGTCCCTATTTAAAATGATGGAAATGGTTCACATCTCTCAGAACAATTTCTCTTGCAACAATATTGGATATGAATTTAGATGTAGTGTGAAAATTAGAACATACTTGAAGGTTCTCAACAACTCTAATAATTGTACCAGGGGCCATGTTTAACAAACCAAATACAATTGCTAGATTTTCACTATGGTGGTAGATAAATGATTCCTTTTTCTTCTATTCTATAGCATTGAGTAAAAATATTGAATGTAGAATTACCCTAATGCCTTTAGTTTCCAAGCCAATTTCTCCAATTTTGCATAGATCTCCCATGTTTATGGATTTGATCTATCTCCTACACAAAAAAGAATGTACCATTTTATGCTCTTCAATCCAACTACATGCATGTATCTTTTTAATTAATCCTCTATATTTAATCAATATCCTTACTATTTGAAGCTCACCACACCTTCCCACTTTGATCATTTTTTTTAGAGAAGAACACAAGTTTCAACATTTTTAGGATCTGACTAAAAATGTAGTGTTGCTGGAATACTCAGCCTATATTCATATATGATCCATAGTAACCAAAGGTTTAACTGGAATCTCAATAATAATGTTTAGGGTGTCCTCAGGATAGCCAACATGGGAATGAAGGTCAATCATGCACACCAACTGGTCAAATATATATGTAATGCAATAAGGGTTACTAACATGTGAAGTATGTGCAACCCTCATCCACTAAACCTACATAACTTCATGCACCTAGAACATAATAAAATATTACAATGTCGGTGTTTCAAAGTTCTTCATTAATTCAATGATTTTGAGAGCTTCCTTGTAAAATCCATTTTTTGCACATTCTGTAATCATATCATTTCATTCCATGAGATGACATCTCCTTGAGGAATTATTTCAAACAATTCATTTTGTGCTACATTTTGGTGTCAAATCTTTGGTAATTATGGTTAGTTTTATTACATTCAAATTCTGAATTCTAGGAAATTATATATAGTAAATAGATTGATGATTGTTTGGATAGTGAAATTAGCTCTCTTAGAAATTAATTGAAATATCTAGAAGGATTATTTTAATTAAATAGGATTTTATGGTTATTTTTGTAGCAATGATTAACATTGATGTTATAGTGTAGCTAGCTTGCTATTTGTATTCAAGATACAAGTCATGAAAGTCAAGCACATACTAAGAAGATGGTACTCTACTTCAAGCCCTCAACCTCACTTAGTTTAGTCTGCTTACATGGGGATATTAAGGAAGTTGCTAAAAAAATAATATATAAATTTTTTCTTTGTGAAGGAGAATCATGTGAGATTTAATATGGTTGTGGATCAATATCCAGTTTCATAAGTAAAGATGATGTCATAGGTGGGAAACTTGTTGTGAAACATCAGGTTAGTAATTTTTGGATGTTAAAGCTTCCCAATTGGATATCAAAGATCTTTCTCATCAACTTAATTTGGAATTTATGTATAAATAAATTATTTCATGGTGTAGGTCCTTACTCAAACAACACATGAACTAGGGTGGACATTTTTGTTGTTTAATTAAGTTTGATGGCATTTTGGGGCTTGGTTTCCAAAATTATTTTTTTGATAATATTGTTGCATTTTGGTTAGTTTTGATAACCTTTATTATATAATGTCAAATTCATTCTATAATCTGAGCATATCAACTTTCTTAAACTTTGAACAAGGTTTTAAAATCAAGGGTTCAATATACATATTTCAGGCTTATGTTGAACACTATGTTTAAGGCATTTGTTGACAAGGCTATATTTTTATAATTGATTTATCTTTCTGTTGTGTTTGGACTTTTGTAAACTTGCAATATACAATGCACTTTTGTTCTTTTTGAATTGAGACTAATAGTAGTTTTGTTGGTTGTATTGAGGCACAACTTCATTCATGGTGGAAAAGGCAGACCCTATTGCTCATATTAGATGACACGTTGAATATAAAGGAGGAAATATTATAGCTTGGTTATTGTTGACTAGATTAAAGGAGAGAGCTTCATATATGGGGCATGATCAACACTCCTTCTTTGACTCTACACGTTACAACTTGCTCCAAGAAGACTACCCACATTGTAGAAGTTTTAAGAGATAAAAGGGGCATGTGCTTGCATTGAAGGGCTCCAAGCATTTTTTTCCATCATTGCAGAAGTTCTCTAGAGAAATTTCTTTCTTGTAGACAATTCTATGCAATATTGTAACTCAAATTTTCAGTCTTGTGACTGAAAATAAAAATTGTAATACTATTTTTCGAAGTTGTAACTAGAGCACCTTTCTTTTATTAATAAATTTCACTAATTTTTCCTTCTCAATGGTTGTCTTACTATGTGCAATTGATGATTGATGTGTATTTGTGTGTTTTATGTTTAAATCCTCAAATATTAGTCAATTAAAATGACTAAATATACTACTAATTGAATTCAATTAATAATTAAATTGACTATACTACAAATTGACAAAAATCAGTGAATAAATGACTAAATATATTCCTAGTGAAGTAAGTGAATAAAAATGACTAATACTACCAATTGATAGAAATCATTGAATAAATGACTAAATATATGACTAGTGAAATCAGTGATAGAAATCAGTGAATATGTAATGCTCCGTCGTGTAACCAAGAATGCATTATGTCACTCACATAAAACAACTAAATATTTAAAATAAAAATAAAATAACATGTGATAATCAACAACAACATAAACATTTAAGGGTTCCACAACTACGCTACTAAGTGATAACAAGAAAACTCCACTATAGCCATATATAAATAAATTCATGAGAAGTCATGACTAGATATACATATACAATAATTGAGATTGTGAAAAATATCAAAATAATACAAGTATCGATACAAAGCAACTCATATACATCATGAGTGTAATACACTAAGGAATAATATGTAGAAAAGAAGACCACACCCACAAACTCATCAAAAGAACTGTGCACCACAACCATTGTGCATTTTGGATCTAGCCAAGAAAACCTATCATGAACAAAATACCTGAAGCGGACCCAATGGAGAAAGTGGAACGTTCCTCCCAACCATGTGGAGCTCGAAATCCCACAACCCGTGCTAGGAGATAGAACAAGTCCTCAAGTCATACAAACCACAAAAGTGACAACATACAACACAAGGTCGACAATCATGACATCCCAACTGACAAACTCCCAATACCTTAGTTAAGGTTTTCACATAAATACCAACTTCCGAGAGGTTACCCATGCAACCACTTTCAAGTCCGGCCCCTAATGGAAACCACTCCTCCTAAGGTACAACTCCTCAAAAAGATTTAAACAATAAGACAACATGCAAGCAACGTGAACTTCTTACACAAGGACCTATAATCAACTAATCCAATAAATAGCCATAACAACATAACTGGCATGGTGAAACTTACACAAGTGCATACTTAAATAAATATGAAACACAATTTTCCCAAACAAATAATACATAGGCATAACATGCGAGATCAATGTTTCCACAAACAAGGTCTCCATAATATAGACATGGAATATTTCAAAAAATGACTAATCAACTCCTCTAGGGAAACAAAATACTTGAACACTAAATTCCAATACAAAGAATAATAACAAGTCAATTCATTCACATTTGCACCAAACTTCCCAAGAATTTCAATAATAAACCACCAACTCTAAAATTCAAGTTAAATAGTACATAGACCCTAGAATAATCATTCCTTCACCAATGACATTTTAAATACAACTTCTAGATAGGATAAAATTTATATATTAATATAACCATTATTCGTACACAATTATATTTGATCATTTAACATATGATTCATATTTACTAATTTGTTAACATAATTACATATCTCAAATAACCATAAACATTATATCTAAGATAAATTACACATGCTACCATTGCATTAAGCATCTAGCAATATTAAATATCTTCAATTTAGAATTGATACATACTCCTTATTATAACTTATAAAATAAATCATCCTTCCATAAAAACAATACTATTTTATTGTTAATAATCTACACATTCAATAACTTTACTATACAAATAATTTAACCTAAAAACTATGATTACAGTAATTTATTAAATTAAATTGTAATGCATGTGAGACTTAATTAAACAACAACCTATCCTTAAAGAACTATATTCTAATTTTAGTTATATAAATATACTTACATAGCCATTATTTTCTAACTATAATTTGCTCTAATTATTCATTGTTAATGATAATTTATATTCTCAAGGAACTATAGTTATCGGTAACTTTATTAAAAACTTACTATTTATATTGATAGGCATTACAATGTTATCTAAGATCTAAACTCATTCTTTATTCTAATATACTTAAGCAAGGAAAACAACCTGCACTAAGACTTCACCGACCATCAACCATAGAGAAAAACATATCGACCTAAACAATTGAAAAGCCTAATGGATAGAAGGAGAGCCAATTTCTCGCGGCCCCAGGAACAGTTGTAGACACAAGGACAAATTGAAACAAATCTAAGAGTTACAAACATAAAGAATGGTCGACAGAATTGATGGTAAACTTGTCAACCACTTCCAGATCACAACGTCCAAGACAACCAGGTTAACTACGGTGCTCCCAACATACTAACGGGTGAATAGGAAGATAACATCGAGTTCCAAACAGAGGAAAGAAATCATGCAGCAAACGAACCTTCAAGTGAGCATAATACAAAAGTGAAGGAACAATCCACAGTGGAAGGAAAATCCAATGCATGCACCACACACGTAGGCCGATAGAAAATGAGGCATGATAAACTATGGAAAATCTGTGAACATGTCTGTCCAGCATGATCACAAGGCTCCAAAGCTTGTATTGAATTTTTAATAGAAAAATTGTAGACTTGATTATTTGCCTCTAAGGGTAAAGTTTGAGATGCTTACCATTTCAACTTATATTGGACAAGGCCTTCCATGTAATTGATATCTTTTCTAGTGGAATATAGGATGAATTTGTTCCCAAAAGAAAAAGCTGATAGAGGAACCACAAATGCATTCAGAGAGAAATAAACTCTATCTCAGCAAAGGCAATCATAGGCAGTGGATGGTCTTCAAATTCAAAGAAATCTACTCCAAACATACTAACCTCTAGAACTGTAGGAAACAATACAAAAAATAAAGCTATAGCAAGGCCTGATCAGATTATGATATGATCTCTTTAGATTACTTGTTTTCAGGAATAAAAAGGTGACTGACTCATTCTCATAGGTACGTGAATGGTCTAGGAATCCATGGTAGAATAAGAATACACACATAAATTTGAAATCATAGGAAATACAAATACAAGAATCTACTGGGATTGACAGAAGAATAGCAAGGAAGAAAATGTGACTACAGTTCAACAAAACAATGAATGAGAACTTCCTCAAAAGTATACAAATGGAAATACAAGGTTGGTGCGTGCTACAACACCTAAAAGATAAACCCCTCAGAAAACTTAAGGAATGAAAACGACCATACAAACCGACTCCTTCGCAGTGAATCCAATGAAAACTTTGCTTGATAGATACATAGGTCGCAGTTTAATAGACATTTCAATGAAACTGGAGGATATATAAATAAAAACGATAACCATGAAACAAGTTCCCTATGAATTTATTCATGAATTCCAATTAGCAAAACAGATCCAACAATATATTTATATACAACCTAAGAAATATGATGGTGAAGAACAAGAATGCATGGTAAAACATATAATGGATTAACTGGTGCAAAAATAGAAGAAGTAACAATGAGAGATCTAAATATCAAAGAAAAGAATCCCAGGCAAACAATGTTTTAGGATGAGAACATCATTTCGAACAAAATCCACCATGTTTTCTTCTTTATTTATTTTTTGTAAACACAATCAATTTTCATAATATTATTTCCATTACCTAATCAATCATGATACCATTACAATTATTCTGACATTAACATATTTCAATTTTCTATGGTGTATGTAGGATTTGAAGATGAAGTTTTCACAGCAGAAATTTAACATGTTCATATCGAAATATACTTTGAAATTTTAACCAGAAAAGAACTTGAGAGTGTTTGCCCAGAAACGAAGAACGATAACAATGAATCCCAGAAAATTCAAACCTTGAACTTTCCAAAATATGAACGTTGTCTTTAACAACAATTTGAAGCTTCTCTAATCAACCCCAAATCCAAAATTCTAGAGAATATCTTTTGTGAGAAAACAATCTTTTTGTTTCCTACCTTTCGAATATCAAAAACTATGTGTGCAAGAATGATCTTTTTCAAGATTATATCCTTTTTCCATTTTTCCAAAGTCACAACTTTAACTTTCAGTTATAGCATGCAACGCATGCATCAATTAAACTTGAAATAGACACAAACAAATTAACAAGATATTTCAACTTTAGATCTCAACTAAAAGTTCCATTTTCGAAAATGTCAAAATGAAGAATCAAATCAATTTGCAAATAAATGATCTTTTCAAAACAAGATATTTTAACATTTCAATTTAATCACTTAATAATCTAATATAGCTTTCCTAATTTAATTATTTCATTAAATCAATAAAGCAACATTACTATTTAAATTAAAACATTAAAATAATCTAAATTAACATAATAAATGCATTATAAACTCAACATTAACAAATGACTGCAAGCACATGACGAACATGTGACAAGACATGAGGGTAACAATAGATACTTGTTCTTTTCAGAACAATGGGTAAGGACAGAGGACAAGTCTATCTCCCATCGATAATTCCATGGGTCATGGCACGCTCAAACCTGACAAGCAGGTGGAGTCAATGCCTGTACCTGAAAGCTGCGTAACACTGCATGATTAACCAACACGTTTGAAAATATGAAAACACATCGTGAAGAAGAGTCATGATATAGCAGGGCACTCACTGATGGGCATTGCTAAATTGTCTCCTTCACCAATTGACGTAAAAATACGACTAACATAATATCATCATGTATAAAACATAACAACATAGATAATCATCATAAAATGTCATCTCACAAAATTAAACATCGCATCATATAATATAGTGTATCCTCAAATGAGTTTCACAACCGATCATGTAAATCATGACATACAACATCGAAACAACATAATATGAAAGGTCTAACTATTAACAGTGTCTCAAACCAACTAAAATAAAAGTGTCATCAGGAGGGTCACTACAAAATAAATGAATAAATATATGAACAGTGAAATCAATAAATAAAAATGATTAAATATACTACCAATTGATAAAAATCACTGAATAAATGACTAAATAAATGAATAACATGACTAGATAAATGACTAGTTAACAACAATCAATGATTTACCAAATATGCTACCACATATACTACCGAATTAATGACTGAATATACTACCAAACTGATAAGTGAAAACAACCAATAAATGACTAAAAGTGGTTTAGTCATCAATCTGGTCATGTTATATATGACTGGAAATAAATGACTAATGGTTATGTGACAAAGTTCAGTCATTTATAAGCAGTTTTTAGTAGTTTATTGTTGTTCTTGTACTAGTGAGATCTTGCAATAGGGTTGTCCTAGGGTTTGATTCAAAACTAAATAAGGGTTCAACATCAAACTAGGGCTTGGAAAGACTGATGAAATGCAACACCTAATGCTTAAACCTAATGCAATGCAAAGCTTCTCTAAATGACCTAGAAAAGAATGTAAATCAGAATAGAAAGTGGAGAGATGAAAGGTGTGCACCTGGAAACCTAAAGAGACCTGTATGAAGTCCTAAAATACTAAAAAAACTAATTTTAATTTTGATTATGACTCATACACCAAATTAGGAGATTTAGTCCTAGATTAGGGTTTTTGGGCAGAAACTGGAATCTGGTAGAGAGATGTCTGGAATTCCTGAAATAAAAAAATCTTCCTATACTGGGACTCATACACCAAAAGTGGTGTATTAGTCTAGCTAATATTTTATGGAAATTCAAAGTCTAATTTTGCTCTTCAATGTATTCTCTACCCTTTCCACCCAATTTATGGATCTGAATCTCTGATTTGCAACCTATAGACGTCTTCTAATGGTCTGCAATGCATGGTGACAACTTTGAACACTTTGAAAACTTTCTCTTCAATATGTCTTCAACCTATACCTAAAAATCACACACTAAAGAGAGGGAAAAACAAACTTGTTAGTGGAAAGGGGTTTTCCTTAGTCAAACGCCATTTTAGTAATCAAACCTTGAAATTAAATGAAATAAGATGAAGGAATGATGAATGAATGAAATATAATGTTGCAACTCACCAAACCCTAGCAATAAAGTTGTACAAACATGTATGAAGCTGCTCCAATGGAAATTTATCTTGACTCTTGCTTGAATGTGATAGATCTTGGGTTGAATGCTAGCTTCAATCATGAAACCCTACATCACAATTGTTAGCTAAAAAATAAACATGATGAATGATGACTCTAACATGATGTTTGATACTTGAATAATTCTCTAAAATAGTTGATAATCAGCCCTTGAATGCTATTACATGTTCTTATAAACACTCGAATGCTCTTGTGAACTTGAACTTTCTATAAGGATCACTCAATTTCTTGTTAGGATGAAAATGAGATAAATAACCTTGTATTTATACTTGGTTATGCCAAATTTCCCAAAATTACAAAACTACAAGCTAAAATCAGAACTAGGAGAATAAAATACCACCAAGAACTTGAATTAAATTTTATTTTGGACCACATGGGACTCATACGCTAGAAGTGGCATATGAGTTCCATTAGGCATTAATTATGGGACATTTTTTCAAAATTTCTTAGAATGATATGAAATATAGATTAGGGCCCAAAAACCTAGGTGGGACCCATACGCCCAAGGTTGTGTATGAGTCTTAGATCACTAAATCGAGGCCACAAAACCTAAAACTACTTGAATTATGATTGGATGTTATTTTATGTCAGGATTATCCTCAAAAAGATACATTAAACAAGGATTGTGGATGCAAAATAAGGCCAATTAAATCACAAAGAAGCCCAATTATTTAATAAAATCATAGAAAAGTGTGAAAGCATGTTACAACACTTTACAAAACTCTAAATAAGGCACCAATAAGCTCATTTAGTTCACAAGGGACCAAGACCTAATATGAATATGTTAGACACAATACACCACTAAATCAAGGCCATGTTAGGGAGTAATTTTTCCATCATTACATGTAGCCCCCACTTTAGTTAGAGGAACTCTCTTCCAACTCACACTAAAGTTGACCAATGCACATGAAGAGGGGTCCAAATGTACCAGTTCTAGTAAGATAGGACTACCATGATCAAGATGGTTGTACAAACCCCTAGGACCAAGGTCCTATGGAAAACCAATGTAGGCACAAAAGAGAACACATGAAAATGACATAAAAAGCAAGAACCAGGCACAAGAATACACTACCAAAGACAAAGAGAAAAGAAAGAAAAATTAAAAAAAAGAGGGTGGATCAAGATTCGATCATTTTCCAACACGATGTGGATAAGATCTAGGTTGTTTGTTCAAAAAATGAACACTCACTCTGAAGAAAAAAACTTTAGGTTGTCTGCTAGGTGAGTAATCCAAGAAGGTGACACACATATGCATGTGGCCAGTAGGCACTCACACACACACAAGTGGCTAAGGGAAATTCATGCCTAAAATCCACTTCCTATCCAACCATACCAGAGTTATATCTCCTAATAAATTTGATAAGGTGCCACGTAGCAATGAAATTTGAGCTTCATGAGGCAGGAAAATATTTGTATGCTTGGAACTCGTGATAAAATAAGATGACTCCATTGGCAAGCAAAGTGTAGTATGCAAGGTGGCCATATAATTTAAATTTTATAAATGAAAAATGCAAATAATGTTCAAAGGATTCATGATTAGTTCATGTAAGGTCTCAACTTAGGGAACATTGTTCCTAATTTCTCCAAGAGAGGACCAATCGAAAATTAGAAGATTCACAACTTAAGAGATGCAATACTTCACATCAATCCACTACAAGGAATATAATATTCTAGGAGACATCACACCCAATGTCACCACAAATAGAAAGATGCATTGCATGAAGCAATAATACTACACCATGAAACATGAGAAATATAAAAATAATAATGCCAATGTATGCCCCCACTTTAAATAAATTGCTAATCACCATGTTGTGAGCAATTAATTTAAGGTAGAAAATGATAAATCCTAACTATAAAGAAGATGCAAGAGATAAATTTGAAAGCCCTATGCCAAGTCATATGTTTCCAAATAAAGATATTTCAAGCAAACAAAAAGAGGGGTTTCCCTAAAAATGAAACTACAAACACACATAAGGGATCTATGGATTTGGGGTTAGTATTTTCTTGCTACAATGTTTTTAAGAGAACTCAGAACTAACATCATTCCAAAAATATGAGCATAGAGCTAGAAGAATGACACAAAGAGAGAAAAAATAAAAATAAATTATTTTGGGTCAACATGAAAGAGACATGAATCTCTCGATGCCTTGCGTCATCCCCAAAAATAAAACATAAGAAAAATTAAAAACATAAAAAAGAAAAGCTTTTGGTTCAACATGGAAGAGACATGAATGTCTTGACACCTTGCATCATCCCAAAAAGGAAAACACAAGACAAATGAAAAATATAAAAGGAAAAGGAAAAATATTTATGACATAAAGAAGAATGTAGGTACAAATAGAGGAATTCCACAAAGAGAGAGAGAGATGCATCAAATAGAATGGTATGAGGGATCACATTACGCACATGCAATCATGCAAGTTAACCTAAAGTAGGTCATATGAATCCTAATAATGTTTATTGTATACCAAAGGAAGACAACTAGACAAAGGGACAATAGCTAATGTTAAACTAGGATAATCACCAGGTTTAAAACTCTTCTTAGGAGAATTATCATTTAAGCTCATAGAAGAGGAAAACAATGTATTCAATTCATTATGCACCTCTTCATCAATATTTGTAATATCATCATCATCATCCAAGTTGATCACAATAGGAGGTCGAATGATAATGTCCAAAAAAGGGTTTAGCTCTTGTTGTGGCATAATATATTTTTGTTTCAGTGGAGGGGGAAAATCATCATACATTACTTTAGTCAAGTTTGGATCTTGATTTTCTTTGTTTATTTCTTTATTTAACTTTCAAGAAAGGGAATGACATATATGCCTATGCTCTCTATCACCTTTGTTTCTTTTAGTTCGGTTTTCAGGTTGTGTTTGTGTAGGAGCGGGGTGATAAACCATTGGTTTCTTTTCTTCCCTAAGGGGAGGAATAGAAGAAACCATGGAATGTTGTTCAACCACTTTCTCTTTAACTTAATAAAATTGTTTTATTCTAGGAAGTGTAATAGGATTGTTTTCATTATCTCTGTGTATTTTTTAGGAAGTAGGAAAATGATCTATCTTAATTTGTTCTTGGTTGTTTGGCATGTCTTTTGGTTCAATCATGGTTTCATCAAGTATGGTAGGATCAGTCATGGGTTGAGGCATGTTTTGAAGGGAGTGTTTTTCTATGAATTTCTCCTTCAACTATTGGTATTATTTGAAGAAGAAGTATTTTGAGGTTTAATAGGTTCAGTAGGCTTGGACCAAAATAAATCTAATGAAAATTTCCCTCGGGAACACAAATGTTTAAAGCCACAATGATGCATGGTGAAAATTTCATTGTCAAAGGGAAAATTTAAGTATTTATGCACAATAAATGGGATGAATTCCATGGAGCATAGCCATGGGTAACCAAGCTTCAGACAAAATTGGTTTGATGTTGAGATGATGAATAATGAGACATCTAATGTATTTGGTCCTATTTGTAAAGGTAAGGTGATTGATCCCATCGTAGGGCAAGCAAAACCATTATGTGTCTTTATCCATGCTTTCAGTTTATCATATATTTCTTGATAGAGCTCATGCACAAGTAGGAATTCCTTGATGATCATTTTCTCTCCATAGATGGGATCAATTAATATCTGATTAGTTGGCTTATCATAGATTTGGCCTTCTATGTAGAGAGGACCATCAAGTGCATTTCTAACAATATCTTTAGATGAAAAATAAATGTCAAGAGGCTTTTTATTTTGTCCCTTACGAGGTTGAGTTTCAATAAATATAATAAAGACTTTTTCAATACCATCCATAGGATCTTTTTCAGTAGTATCCATAGGACTTTGTTGAATGTTATCCATGTTTTCATCATTCATGTCAACATTCATCACATTGTTCTTTGAAGTTTCACTAGAATTAACAAATGAAATATTATGTTTTGGAATAGGATTGGTGAATATTTGCAAGTTTTGGTTCAAAGGGGAAACAAACTTATTTCCTTGATCATTAACACTCATAGCTAAAAGACAACCAAAATCAATGAGGTCTTGCACAAGACGTTTAAGATTCTTACAATGTTTCATATCATGTCCATTTTGTCAGTGATAATGGCAATAAGAATTATATATAAAGCTCAGAGGTAAAGTTTTATTAGGGCTAGGAGTTTTAGCGAGAGGCAAGGTGATCATTTGATGTTATAAAAGCTATCACATTGTGTTATTAATGGTATCAAGCAGGTGAATGAGTTTCCTTTTTGGGTCCCCATAGCTAAAGGGTATCGTTGTTTTAACAAAAACTACTTGGTTATTAACATGTTGAGTTGTTTGTTGAGGAGGATTTAGCTGAAGGAAACCTTTAGTCTACTTTCTAAAAGGCTGGTAATCATTTTGATTTGTAGACTCAAATTTCTTAGATTGGCTAGAGGTAGATTTTTCATCATGACTACTAACCGAGTTTGGATAATCACGGAGGGCAGTGCATAAGTGAATTAAGGAGGGGAATTTCATCATGCTAAGATTATCTTGTATATTTCTTTGTAAATTTTCTATGAACATATTTTGAAGGTGACGATCAGGAACCTTTACATCGATTTGGGAATAAAGCGGTTGACAACTCTAGATAAAGTCGATAGTCTTTTATTCTTCCTTTTTCTTACATCTCATCAAATCGGCCAAGGTTTTATTAGGATTCATATGCACTTTGAAATGGTTGATAAATTCATTAACATTTTCATTAAATGAACAAATTAAGTTATTTGGTAATGAATAAAACAATTCAAAGGTAGTATCCTTCAAGTATCTAGGGAAAAGTTTAGCCAAGAGTTTGTCATCAAGAATAAAGTCACTACATAAGGTGGTATAAGATGAAACATGGTTAGAAGGACCTTCCTTCCCTCAATATTTACTGAATCTAGGTACCTCCACTCCTTGTGGCATTAGTGTTCACAATATCTCTAAGAACAAGGGACTACTTTTGACATAATATGTAGGTGGGCCATTTTTATTTTGGTTGATGGTGGAAACTTGCTTTTGAAGGGATGAAATAGTTTTCAAAAGTTGATTTATGTATTCAAAGGAAGCTTGAATGGAATTATTATAGGTGGTAAGGTGGTAGGAGATATGATGTGTGATGCCACAAAGGTTCCAAGGCTGCTAGGGGAAATACCCAAGGAGGGAATCACATTACTAGTAGGTTGCATTGTTGTTGTGAATTGAGGGTTTGTATAGGGAGGAATAGAGGTAATTATTGTGGGAGGAGGAATTTGAATTCCTCCTTGTCTTGTGACATTATTCAGTTGTAAAGCATAACTAGTGGTAGATGTAAGATGTTTTCCAAAGATCTAAACTATGTTACACACACGGTCAAGTATGTCTTCACTTTCAAGCATGCAATGAATGTTATATATGGTACGGATGGTTGTAGTTGAAATTTTATCAATACTTATTTGATTTTGTAGGTTTTCTAGGTATTCATGAATTTGGATTATTTTTTCTCGTGGAACACTAGCAACCATTGTTTCAACATGCATCACACTACATGAAGGAAAGGAATTGTTAAGGGTATGGTCTATACCTAGTGAACTAGTTTCAATACTAGGAGTGAAAGAGCTAGAAAAACCAAGATCCACGATGATTTTCCTATCATGAGATGACATGAGTCTCAAAATTCATCTCACTATAGTATTAGAAATAGGACACCAAGTAGAAATGCTCATGCAAGGGATACTAAATGCAAGATGGGTGCAAATTCTCTTTAAGCTAAATGTAATTAAATGAATATTAAAAATACCTTGTAAACTAAAATAGAAAGTTATCAATTGAAAATAGAAGCTCAAAAATAGAATTTTGAATTCTGGAAAATGCAATTTTAAATCTGCACTAAGACTAAATCACCTAGAGGGGTGTATGAGTCCCAGTGAGGGGTTTTTCATAATTTTCAAAAAAAAAAAAAGTGATTTTTTATGTTTTTTAGTTTGTATGATCTGTAGAATAAATTCAAATGTAGATTTCAAATGATTTTAAATTATGCAAGATGAAAAAATGTAACCTATATGCACTTTCACTAATGCAAGAATTAGAAACATCAGAATGCTAATTAACTAATGCAAACCCTAATGAAAATTTAATGCAATAAAAATATAGGATGATGATGCACTCCAAATCAGAGTTAAGATGTTCTAAATCTAGGTTCACCAAAGTTAAATGAAAGAAAAATGGTTGCTTTATGGTTTAGAACATAGAATGACACATTTCACAATCATTCATTTAAGGAGAACCCTAGAGATCTCAATCTAAAGTATGCGAATGAGAAATAGATCTTGCAATAGGGTTGTCCTAGGGTCTGATTGGAAAATAAAGGAGGGTTCACCCACAAGATAGGGATTGGAAAGACTATTGAAATGAAATACCTAATGCTTAAACCTAATACAATGCAAAGCTTCTCTAAATGACCTAGAAAAGCATGTAAATCAAAGTAGAAAGCTAAGATATAAAAGGTGAGCACCTAGAAACATTAAGAAGCTTGAATGAAGTCCTAAAATGCTAAAAAAAACTGAATTTAATGCTAACTGGGACTCGTACACCAAACTAGGTGATTTAGTCCCAGATTAGAGTTTCTGGGTAGAAACTAGAATCTAGCAGAAAGATGCGTGGAACTCTTGAAATCTACAAAGTTTCCTATACTAGGACTCATACGCTAGAAGTGGTGTATCAGTCTAGTTGGTTTTTCTATAAATTCAAAGTTTGATTTTTCTCTTCAATGTCTGCTCTATCCTTTCCATCTGATTTAAGGATTTGAATCTCTAATTTGCAACATATATATGTCTTCTAATGATCTTCAGTGCAAGGTGAAAACTGTGACAGCTTTGAACACTTTGACAACTTTCTCCAAACCTATCCTTCACTATTTATTCAATCTAGACCTATAAATCACACACTAAAGAGAGGGAAACATGTTTTTTTGTTAGCAGAAAGGGGTTTCCCTTGGTCAAACCCCATTTTGGTAATCAAAACTTGAAATGAAATAAAATAGTATGAAGGAATGATGAATGAACGAAATGTAATGTTGTAACTCACCAAACCCAAGTAATAAAGTGCTACAAACATGTATGAAGTTTCTAACATGGATGTAGATCTTGACTCTTACTTGAATGTGATAGATCTTGGGTTGAATGCTAGATTGAATCATGAAACCCTACATCACAATTGTTAGTTCAAACCAAAATGATACATGATGACTTTGACATGATGCTTGATACTTGAATAATGCTATAGAAAAAATGATAATCAACACTTGAATGCTCTTGCATGCTCTTGTAAACTCTTGAATTCTCTTGTGAACTTGAATTTTCTATAAGGATCACTTGATTACTTGTTAGGATAAAAATGAGAGAAATAACCCTGTATTTATACTTGTTTATGTCAAATTTCCCCAAATTACAACACTATAAGCCAACATCAGATATAGGAGAATAAAATCCTACCAAAAATTTGAATTAAATTTTATTTTGGGCCACATGGGACTCATACACTAGAAGTGGCGTATGGGTCCCATTAGGCATTAATTATGGCACTTTCAGAAAATTTCTTAGAATGATGTTGTTGGTTATTTTTTTAGAACCAAAATTAGTCTCACCACAAACCTATGAACTTTGCAAGAAAAATTATCAATAAGGGTAAGGATTGTCCAACACATAAGTAAAGAATTTTGGATCTCTACTTCTTCTCTTTAGGCTCTGTCAGACCAAGGAGGATAATCCTGAAACAAATATGTTCCTAGATACCGGTGTGTCAAGTATCAAAACACAAAGAAGACATATGGTTCTCCTCATATGTTTAAAAGCACCATACCCTGAAAGTTTGGAAAAATTCCACAATAATGATTAACTTATACAAGAGAATAGATGATCCCATTAACATTCATACACACCTAGTGAAACATTCAAAGAACAATTTAATTATGTTGTGTGATCTTCAGTCAAGTCGATTACCAAAAGAGAGCTTGAATACTAAAATAGGCTAGTGCCATATTCTAGGAAATAGAGTCAAACCATAAACCTATATGATTAGATAATCAACCTTGTATTTTAGAAAAATACCTATGGCCTTAGAGATATTTTCTTACAATATTCCCACCAATTATATCCATAATTAACTTCTTACTAACATCCTTATACATAGACTATACCAAACTTACTAGTAAATTCAAGAATTTGCATACATTAATTGAATGAATAAGCAAGAATGAAACATCACATCCATTGGGACTCAATAGAGATAAACAAGATAACAATTGATTATCATATTTATAGCTTGTATAATTTGCATGAAGGAGAGAAAATATACAAAAAAAATATATCACTTTGTCGTGTGCATTGCTTATGCAAAACATATATTGGAAGACTTATTTTTAAAACCTGTTACTGTGAAACTTAGTATCCATATTCTTATATCTATTTTCCTTGAAACTAAGTTCGTATTTAAATATTGACTCCTTGACCTGTTGATTCCCTCCTTTTGTATCCAGCCTTAGAATCCCTTTTATAAGCCAAGGGAGCAACAAGAAATAGATTGGAATACATTTCACATTTCATTAAGTGAATTTCAATGAAAAAAAAGAAAATATCTCCCCACTGATTTTGGGGATTCATCCTTCAAATGAAAAAAAAGTTAGAGTCCAAGGAACTGTTAATTAGATCCATGATCCCACCAATCATAAAAAAATTTCGTCATGGCAACATCAAAAACATCTAGATCCATATCACCCTGAAAAGAATCATTATCAGCACAAAAATCCAAAAATATCGAAGACCCACTTCATTTCACACCAACTGAAGAGAGAAAACAACACACGAGACCAAAAACCTAAACACCTAACAAGGAAAGTAACAATATATTACTTTTCCTTCTCACCGAGTGAATAGGTGTTCCCACTCAGTGTCCTTATCTTTAGAGGAGTATCCATCATCAACTCATCCTCAAAATCAACCCAATCCTTCATGTCCATAAGATACTGGCGATTGCAAGAATCAGTTTCATCCCCACTGTCAGAAGGATCATCAAAAAACTCAATGGGAGAATGATAACGCCCCATACAAGAATGATGATACCTATTCCTATTGGAAGCTTCTCTTTCTAGCCTTTCAACCTTCTTACCTTTTCCTTTGATCATTTCCTCCAAGATAGTTCAACCCCTAATATCATAGGCATGCTTAAGAACACCTCATGTTGAACCTTTGGTAGCTCTTGTCTTCTTGACCATTATCATTGGTATCTCTGGTCCACCTTCCTCGTTCTGAGGAGAATTCTGAAATTCTAGAGGATTGAACCTCTTGGAATTGAAAACCAAGCTAACATTTACACTTCTCTTTCCCATTTTCCACTCTGCTATAAAAGTTCTCCAAACAAAATTACCAACTCACTTAGAAATGACTACCTCAAAATCACTTCCTTACACAAACCTTAGATTCTTTCTCAATTGGATAGTGAGAAAATCAAGTAAGTGATCCTTATTAAATAGAGCAACTGGTGTGCATCTGCCTTAAATTTCCTAGAGAGATTATGTGAGAGCATTATCAATCAACTAACCTTGTTTTTTGAATCTCAACTATTGATCAAAACTTTGAACCAAATCAACAATTAGAAATTCTAGCTTATTAATGATGACAAAATTAAGTGCATGCATTTGATACTCATCCCAAATTAAGAGACTTAACTATTTCCTTAACTTGCATGTCAGTCACACGCTTAATTTTCCAACCATACATGTCATGTCACATTTATTCGCTTTTGCATAGAAAATAACTCACTTGTAATTCATCATAGTAGGACAATGGGGAATGATCATGATTTATCTTCAGCATATCTGCTTGTACCATGCCTTACTTCAATTTCACTTTCCCATGTGTACCAGCCTATAACAAATTTGATGGCTCTAAAATTATTTATCAGTATCACAAGCATGCTAAAGAATTAGATCTAATTTTAGCATTGTTTTTACCTTGGAACAATCTTAGCTACTATCTCTAGCCACATCCACCTTTATTAGAACTGTAGAAGTAATCTATGTGGCACTTGCTCGTGTGCCCGTCAAAAGATACAAGAAATAGGAGAGACCCACACGGGATGGTGGGGAGTGTTTAGAATTAATCCACGTCACCTACCATTGAACATATATTTCAATTTATACGAAGCAAAAAATAATTTCCCAAGGTCCAATAGATCAAACAAAATGACAGATGTTATTTCACCTGCCAACCCATGTGACCATTCCTCCTTAATGCTGAAAATATACAAGCGCACAGAGAATGATCTCGATGAGAACACAAGCCATAAAAATTTTCATTGATTATGCCTAGAACAACTTCTATTACCCTGCGAGGATCTAGGACCCACCATAAAGTGGTACCACATGGCCATTGCCCACTAGCCCGTGTCTTTAAAATACTATTGAATAAAACAAGATGGACTAGCGTGGAGCAGAAAAGATATGGCCATGTCCTCCATTAATCAACCATCAATAATCTTTGAAATGAGCTAGTCATCCTTACCAAGGATACCAGGTCCACCATTATACCAGATATGTGGTCGAGGCCTGTCAGCCCATATGAATAAAATAAGAAGTGATAAACCAACATAAGTATATGGGGAATGACCGAGATCGATTCATTCGATCAGATGGCTCATACAAATATTTATTCTACACATGCCACTAAATTTATTTATAAAAATGGGGCATCCATATGTGAATGAGGTGCCGACCCATAACAAAGGCTAAAGATTTAAATTTTTCTTTAGGATTAAGCCTTCAACTATTAATACGTGGAAAGACATAAGAAGACCATCAACCTAAGAAAAGGGGTTGGTAAATCAACAAATGTGATGACACAAGTGACAACTAAGATGACCAGGAACAAGAAAGACAAGTAAGTGCAATTTTAAAATGATCAAGGGTTTATGCCAAATTTTGGAAATATATGAAGGTAAAACCCTATTATAGTGACAAGAACATGACCTAAAACTAGAAAACAAGGCACCAAGCCATATTTTTCCACAATTTTTCATGATAGAACCAATAATTTTTTATGGGGCTCCATCAGATGTGAAATCCAAATCAGGGCCCAAAAACCTAGGTGGACATGGTAGAGCTCTTGAAATTTTTGAGAATATGTGGTGTGTCTTTCCTTGTGATAAGTTTTGTGCTTTTCAACTTAAAGGTAGGGCTTAGAGTTTTAGGTTAAAAACTCTCTCTTCAAAATTTGTATTGGCATGAACATTGAATGTTATAATCCTCCATTGACATGTATACCGAGTTACTAGTCACTTAAGTTGTGTCTTAAACCATTAAAGTCATTGTCCAAACTGGCCCCTTGCGTTAGATCTATCATTCACCATCCTCAAGTTAGTCATTTTAATTTTTTGATCATTGGGAAAATAATTTCATGTTTAAAAACTTAATTGTTAAGTCTTTACTTCTCAAGGGTTAAGTCTCATCCACCTAGTTGTGGCCCCATTTTAAGAACTAACATTTTTGACATGTGTACAGATATGAAAAACCATAGTGTTCATTTGATCATTGTAGGTTGATCACAACTATTCCCTACGCACTCGTTCTAGTTTTTGGCTTATTATTTTATTCACATGGGCTGGAGGGCTTAAACCACATGTCTTGTGCTTAGTTTGGCCTAATGTATTTGTTAAATACTATAGGCGGTATCACAAAGAATCAATGATGATCGATGAAAATGTGACATCTCGACCGTTCCTTGCATGCCTCTTCTAGTTTATTTTTCATTAAAATAAATGGATGGGCTAGCGAGTGGTTGCCATGTGTCATGACAGGAGGTGGGCCAAACATTTCTAAGTGGCCAACAAGCAAGTATTTGAAGGGGATATATGATAGGTATCACTACACGTGTCTTCATTTGATTTGTTCCTCACACGCTCGTTCGTACTATTTATTAGGGTGAAGAATTCACATGGGCTAGTGGGTGTGGTGACATGTGTAGCCTCTCTATGGTAGGCCACTTATCTTTTGCAAATGACTAATGGTACCAAAATAAAATCTATGGTGATTATGGAGCAACATGGTCCAATATCCACCATTCTCTGCCACCCTATTGGTTGTTATTTTAATGCCTTTTAAGGGACACGAGCTAGTGGGCATGGTGACATCTATCGCTTCATGGAGGTACCCGCTAGGTTTTAATGACGATGAGTGCTCTGATATGGATCTCGACTAATGGTTGATGGTGGGTGATGTGGAATATCTTGACCAATCCCCACCATCCTGTGAGGGCCCCATTTGTGCCTCCCATTTTTCATCGAGCAAGCAGGCAACTGTTGTGTGGACTACTTCAAAGGGTTTGATAAACTTTAGCAGATATGAAATATTGCTCAAATTTGTCCAAAACTGCATTAAACAATTTAGAACGTCATCAAATTTTAACCAAGTCTTTGTCACACATTCAAGATTTGGGAGATGCTCGTGGTTGCATTCGTTAATTCTATTAGACACTAGTATACAAGGGATAAATAATTTGAGGTAACATAGAGTATAGGTTGATATTCTAAGGATTGATCATGATCGCTTCCCACTATCTTGTGTTGGTGAATTGTGAGCAAATTAATTCCCACGAGAAAATGAGTAAATATGGCACAAAAAGTGTCTCGGGTGCTAAGTATGTGATTAATTATGTAGATGGAGTGGGTGTTTATCCGCTTGAGAATTTTGATTGGGAAAAGGTATCTAGTGCATGTAAATAAATTTTTGTGATAATTAACCATTCTGGTTGATTGCCTGTTGATTCATTTTCAGTGTCTAATCAAGGACTTAGATTCAAAGTCAAAGCAGCTGGTTGATGACTCTCTTGTGTGAGCTCCCTTAGAACATTAATGAATACATGTTGCAACTAGTCTATTTATTGGTGATTTCTTGGCTTGTTATTCTCACCATTTTCTATATGTGATTAATTAGAGTTTGGGAGAGAGTGCACAAAGTACTCTAACTAGCTGCATAGTTTGAGCTAGATGTTTTACGTGGAGGGTGGTGTCTATGTGAGTTGCTCCATCAAAAATGGGTAAAGTGAGCATATCTATCAGCCAAGCTCATAGGTCTAGGAGACTCCTTGAGTCTCAAAATTTTGTGCCCTAGGAGGAGAAAGATGTGCTCGAGGTTCTTGTAACACCAAAGAAGAACGAAAGAGTTGAAAGGAAATTTGCATGGGGTGTTCTCAAGCGTTCATATCATTTGAGGAGCTAAATTTTCTCGAAAGAGTTGTTATTGAGGGCAAGGAAAATAAGGTTGAAAGGACTAAGAGAGAGGCTACAAGAAAGAACAAGTATCACCAAACTTTTATGGGACACCATTAATCTCTCAATGAAGTTTCAGATAATTCATATGATAGTGGAGATGAAACTAACTCTGGCTACTACCAGTATTTCATTTCTATGAGTAATTTGATTGACTCCAAGGATTAGGTGGTGATGGCCACTCCAATTTCAATAAGGAGATTGAGCGAGCATTCTTATTTTTTTGATGACTAGGAAAAATAGCACCTCGCTCCCTTTTTGAGCTGCTGCTTAGGTTTTTTGTCCTTTATGCTGACATGTTTCTTTGGGCTGGTGTGTTGTGATATGGGTTCTTATTGTTTTCGACATTTTCTTTTGATGGTGACTTCTATGGGTAGATGTGAACATGCTAATTTTGATGTTGTGATGTGGTACCTTTTGGAAGGCTTGTGGGCTTCTTCGATGAATGGTTTTGATATTTTTCTCTCCCTTGTGTTACAAATGATGACATAAATTTTTGGGGAATAATTTTTTTGAAGTCTGGTGAAATTTAAAATGAAATGAAGTTAAATGTGACTATAATTCAGCCTAGTGCTTGTTTCTCCCTTAATCTACAAAAGGGATTTCAAGGCTAATTATAGGGGTCAATTTTTGACTTTAATAATGGTCTAGGTGAAGACCTAGGTTGAGGAAGAAATATACAATATAAATGCTCTAGGTTGAGGAAGAATTATACAATATAAATGTTGATACATATAGCAGTAGGATGTCTAGGATATAAGTGAAGTATGTATTAATCTTAAAATAGTTTTATGCAAGCATCAAAAAAGAAGGAAGATATCAAGTTCTTATATATATACTCTCTTATGTTAGTTCTCCTACAAGTTATGAATGAAAAGGTTAGTGATATTCTAGTTCATGTTCAGTTGTTTTGGTTGATTGTATGGATTTTTTTTGGCTTCAATTCAATGAGTTGATTAAATGCTAAAATAAGCTCATAAATCTGCATGGAGGAATATAAGATTTGGTAAGAAGTTATGTATAGAACATAATGAGTTACATGCTACAATGTGGTATGACAATATTCCAATAATCTCTGAATGAATGGTTTATGTAAATCTGATTATTACAAAATTTGACTATCATGCCCAATAGACAAAGCATTGGTCTATTTACTAGCATATTTTAGATGAACTGGCTAGCAATGCACCTGACTAGAGATATGGAATGAGAACAAAAAACTCATTTAAAATTATTTAGATTATAGTGTGTAACATTGAATTTCCTCTCAATTTCTAGCACTAAGTAATAATTTGTTCAAAGACTAGCCAAATCTTTGGTGAAGGATGCTTAGTTGTATTCAAATAGGAATTTATCTGTGTATAAAGTTACTCTTAGGAGATAAATATCTCTAAAGTGTGATAAGGAGTACCCTCCTAGGTTTCACATAGCCCGAAGAGTAGGAGTAAGGGCCTATTGATCCTTACTCATTATTTGGCCACTAACTTTGACATTTCTTGAGTGTAAGAGGATTTTAAGGTTCAGATGAAAGAAAAATACAACCAGTAGATTGGCGACTCTACTGGGGATATGGTTTGATAAAATATTTTATCTCTAGAGTGCCTTGTTAAAAATTACTATGCTCCATAGTAATGCTTATCCATAGAGTCGGTTTATTTGAAGTTTTTGATAGCCACTATTAATATTTTCTCCAAGTTTCCCTCCATTTTGTGTTTAAAATCCTTCACTCAAAGTCCAACCAAAATTGTCTCAAATTTGTCAAAAGATTGTTTGAGTCTATAAGAATCTAATGAAATTTGTATAAATTGTAACACAATTGCAACAAAATGGTGACTCTACTAGGGAAGTACTCAAATTTTTTGGTTGCAGATAGTCCTATCAAAAGAGTCATTCAAATTTGTAACTAGTGATTAAAAATTCTAGTGTCTCATTTTCCCATCTGAGTCACCAACAAAATGGCAAATCCACTAGGGAGAACTTTGAGAAATTTCCAATACAAGAATCCTAGTTGCAGAATATTATAGAGTCAAGAATTTGGTGAATCTGAACATCTAAGTCAAATATTGAGAAGTTTTCAGACTTGGAAGTGATTTTGTTGCAAAAATTTCAAATAATTTATGTGTAACTCTACTATGGGGAGAAGACCGAAAAGGAAATTCATCTTTGAAGAGCTTCATACTACTTGAAGTTCAGTCCTCTATGAAAAGAGGTGGCGACTTTGTCTAAAGAACCTACTAAAGATGTGAAGAGAGTTTCATACCTTGTAATATTTTTAGTCAAGACGAAATTTTACTAACTGCCACAAGTTTCTAGGTATTATCATAGTCTATATTAAGTGTTATCATGTGTAAGAAATAGTTTTATGAGAATTTTTCAAGACTTGAAGATAATAAATGGTTCACTATTAAATGAAATTTCATTAAGAAAGGGAATATTAATGGTCCTTTTCATACTTCTAAAGTGTAATGTGTAATATTTGTAATGATTTGAGAAGTATGTTTATTTTGATGAATTCCTCTGAGAAATATTTAAGACACAAATATTTAACCTATATCTTAGGACTATGGTTAATTTAGTGAATGAGGTAACTGATGACTATATTTGAAATTGATAGCGAACATATGAAGTTTTCCCCTATGATATAGCAAGTAAAAATATGCAAGGCAATCAAGTTTTACCATATCCTCAAAGGGATTTTGTTATTGAAAGGTATATGCCATTTGATTTTAGTGGTACTAAATTTTTCCCTAACCTAGTTCCTAAAAATGTTAGGAAACATTTGCCCAAATTCATAGGGAAGAGTTCAAAATCAGCCTCTAAGAATTTGCAAGCATTCATGGATGTGATAGGGGATTATGAGGTGAATGATGAGGATATTGTCATGAAGATTTTTGTTCACTCTATGAAGGATGATGATAGAAATTGGTTCTCATATTTACCTGCTTGTTTTATAGCTTCATGGAATCAGTTTATGGTAGCCTTTGTAGAATGATTCGGTGAAAGGGTAAACCCAAATGTGGTAAGATAAAAATTTATGGAAATCCATAGAAATAAAGATGAGTTGGTTCCTACTTTCAACCTTATATTTTCAAAGGCAATAAGGGATATTCTAGAAAGTATAAGACTAAATGATGCTCAGTGTTTGGTTGTGTATATTGGTGCATTTTATGCTAAGATGAGTTATTGGCTGAGAGACAAGGAACCCACAACATTACACCAGGCATATCAAATTGCTATGGACATTGAAAATAATTTAAAATATTCAATGATGAAAGGATATAAGGTTGCAAGTATTGGTGGACATAGTACACCTATTGAAAATGGGATTCATTGATCAGACAATAGAAGTGATTGTCAAGAGAATAGTACTTTTGCTACTCTGATTTCTCAATCATCACAATATGTAAATCATAGTAAGCTTCAAGATGAATATCAGTTGAGTTTGAGTAAAGTTGATCAGATGTATTTTATTAAGAATTTGTATGAAATAAAAAGACACAAAGAAGAGTCACCCTATGATTTATTCTCAAGATTCTCAAATTCTTTGTTGGAGGTTCCTAAGAATCTCATACCTAAGGATTCAATATGCATTGATCTTTTTTGTGAAATTTATGATTCTGAATTAAGTAAATTGCCAAAGGAATTGAAGCGTCAGAATTTTGATCAAGTATTTGAGTGAATAAAGATTCTAAAACGAATCAAGTGTGACCATTTACAAGAGGTGATGATTTAGAATATTGGTAGTGTTTTTCCTATTGAAGAAGGATAATAAATAGAGAAGGTATAGTAGAGAGTGAACATCCATCTTGTTATCTAGGTAAAAGTAATGATTATAATCACTTTACAAGTAACATGTATGCTAATCAATAAAATGGTGATAAAAATGAAGATATATAGTTTGAATACAACCTAGAGAGACACGAACGGTACCCTTGGGATATCTTGAATAAGGAAGAATCAGAAGAGAGGAGATAGATCCTTCCCTACCAAGATTTAGTCACTAGTAGTGATGCATTTGTTGTTGAAACCTCATTGCAAATCATGGGGTAAGATGTTAGAAATGAAGATTTGAGCATTCAGTCTGAACACAGTTTAAGTATTGATGGATCTCCTTGCTGTAATAACCATGATGAAAATGGATGTAGCCATTCCTTTGTTGACTATTTTTCCCCTGATTAAATGGAGGTGGAATCTTCTGCTTCGAATAATGTGTGTGAAGATGATAATGTAGATATATATATTCTTGAGGAGGAACAATCTTCTTCCTATGGAGTGTTTTTAGAATGTGGATCAAACATGTTGATCTTTGATGATGTGAATGAGGTTGAAAATATATCTTTATGCTCTTCTAGTGATTATAATGATTTTGAATACAATGATGATATGGAAGATTTAGACCATCATGCTAAGGGAGGAGATGCTTCTATGACAAAAATGAATGTATGACATAACCCCTTATTTGGTGAGCTTCCATCTTCACTAGAAATAAGAGATGGTGATCATTATTGGTGCAAAAATAATCCAATCTTTGCTGATAAATCTAATGATGTATCTAATGCAATTTTGGAGCGTGGAAATGAGTAATTAAGGTAGCACATTGATGAGCTCCTCGAAGGTATTTCTTCTAGTTATCTTACATCTGACATAGATATGGTCAATAAATTTGAAGATCAGCATGATAATGATTTTTTTGCTTCTTCCTCTATGGATTGTAACTATCCTTGTGAAAATGATCAGGAGATAATTTATTCAAATGAAGTTTGTAGTGATATGAATATTAATAAGGTCACCTATGCACAAGTAAATAAAAAAATGATATGGAATGCAAACATGGCGTGTAATAAGGACATTCCACCAATGGAGCATGTTAATTATGTGTATAATGAACAATCTAAAGGTAAAAATGTATGTGTTTTGTGGGTTGGTCCTGAGCATAGAGCTAGAAATGATGAAGGGGTAGATGAATGTGCTTATCTCCCTATTGATTATGATTGTGTGAAGCAAAAATGGAAATGTCTGCTATAAATGAAAAGGATGATGATGTACTCATGGATGGAAGAATATTTTTAAATGATCGGGATATACATCATGACAAGTATATGGAACTTGAATCAACATCATGGCCAATTGATAATGTTGAGGAATTTGTTGGTCTACCTAATATTTTACATATGCATGAGTGTCTCTTTGATGATCATGTGATTGTTGATTTGTTTGGGCCTATTCCTAAGGTATTTTTATTTCAGAAGAATTATTGTTTGGAGAATGAGTAACAATATGTTACTAAACCTGAGATGAATGCATTTAACTTGTCATGGGATGTCAATGATGCATATGACCTTTATTCCCATAATACCAAGGAATGTTTTGGCACAAAACAAATTAGGAATGTTCCTAAGTATTCTTATTTCCTTTTTGATTCATTGTGTAGGTTTTTTATAGGGTACATAACAAAGTATTTATGAAGGTTTTAAATTTGAGATGCAAACTAAATATAAGATCAATATCTATGACATTATTAACCAAGTTGATTATGAATGTTTCACTTTTCCAATCCAATCAGACATGGTTGATTGTGTCAATCACAATGGATTTGATCCTTGGGAAATGCTTGATACAATTGTTGATCCATTATAGATAGTAGAGGATAAATTTTTTGATAGAGGTAAAAGTTGGCCTTAAGTTTTGGGAGCCTGGGGCCGCTAATTTGAGGAGTGAATCTTGTGAAATTGATGAAAGAAGGTTTCTTAGACTCCATAGTGAAATTAATAGGATTGTAGTTAGTGTATATATTTTTGGTGTGTTTGCTTACCTTGCCCGGATAGGGTCCTCGGTTTTTGTCTTTATGTTTTGGTCCGCTTCACCTTAAGATCTGGTTTCTCACCATACCCACCAAGGGTATGCATCCTTGAGCATGAGCCGTTGGTAAAGCTCCTGATTTTTTTTTAGAATATGTGGTGTGTCTTTCCTTTTCATAAGTTTTATAATTTTGAGCTTAAGGGTAGGGCTTAGGGTTTTAGGTTAAAAAACCTTTGTTCAAAATTTGTATTGACATGAACGTTGAATGTTATAATCCTTTGTTGACTTGTATACCTGGTTACAAGTAACTTAAGTTGTGTCTTGATTCACTAAAGTCATTGTCCACATCGGCCCCTTGGGTTAGATCTGCTAGTCACCATCCATAAGTTAGTCGTTTTAATTTTTCCATCATTAGACCAATAATTTCATGTTAAAAGACTTAAGTCTTAATTCTTTACTTCTCAAGGGTTAAGTCTCATCGACCTAGTTGTGGGATAATATTAAGAACTAACATTTTCAACATGTGTAGAAATAAAAATCCACAGTGGTTGTTTGATCATTCCAGGTTGATCACAATCATTCCCTGCATGCCCGTTCCAATTTTTGGCTTATTATTTTATTCACACGGGCTAGTAGGCTTAAGCCACGTGTCTTATGCTTAGGTGGGCCCAATTTTTTTGTTAAAGACTATAGGCGGTATCACAAAGAATGAACGATGATTGATGAAAAACATGGTAGCATCTCGATCATTCCCCACATGCCCGTTCTAGTTTATTTATCATTAAAATAAATGAATGGGTTAGTAGACGATTACCATGTGTCATGAAAGCTAGTGGGACTGATATTTCTAAGTGGCTAGGAAGAAAGGATTTGAAGGGGATCGACGATATATATCACTACTGTCTTCATTTGAGTCATTCCCCACACACCCATTTGTATTATTTATTGGGATGAAGAAGTCACATGGGCTAGCAAGTGTGGTGACACATGTATCCTCTCTTTAGTGGGCCACTTATCTTTTGAAAATAGTGAATGACACTGAAATAAAATCTACGATGATTATGGAGAAACCTAGTCCAATCTCCACTGTTCCTTGCCACTCCATTGGTTGTTATTTTAATGCTTATTAAGGGACATAGGCTAGTGGGTATGGGGTGATCCCACAATAGTGGTTTACAATTTTTTGCCAAACTAGCCACTAAAATTATTATTTTTAACTAAATCTTTACATTCGGGCACCTATAGTGGCTAAACCATGAGGAATTTGAAGATGATGCAAACTAAGAGTCTCGACACATTTTTTCTATATATTCTAAAAATATTTTTTTCAAAATTTTTGGAATAGGATTTCACTTCTTTTTCCATCTCCCACAAAAATTGTTTTTTTCAGAAAACAACATTTTGAAAAAGTGACGCTCACCATATACAACATAACTTTTTTTGTATGAAGGATAAAATTATAATTTTTTTGAATTTAGATTTGTAACTATGATATCTAGAACTTTCATTTGGTCTCATAGTTTTTTATTGAATATGTTTTCCTTAATAGAGTTTCAAAGTCAAACTAATTGCAATTCAGACATAAGCGGACTGTATAGAACATAAATTTTTCTATATGTATCGAAATTCAATTTATTTATTTTCAATGGATCAAGGAAATCAATACCCAGCACGAACGTATTTTTAAAAAAATTATTTTGATAATTTACTATTTTTCCACATGTGCAAAACATAGAGCTTGGTTTTCGGTGAAAAACGTATGTTTAATAAAACTAAAAAACACATACATAATAAAACCCAAACATATTAAAATTATATTCATGGGATAGCTCATTTCGAGGACTACCATAATCATTTAAAATAAATTTTAAATGAATTCATTTGATCCCCCAAAAGGTAAATCAAAAGTGATTTTTTATCAGTATTTTGATAGGTGTAAAGGAGACTAATTTATAGGTATGGTTTAAAACTAGCGAGGTTCTATCCAAGGGGGTTTGATCTAAGGTAGTTTGATCAAACCCTCTTCAATTGGAATCCTTAAAATGGAACTTTTAAAGGCTTAAATCATTATATTTTCTAAAAATATGTGATTTCAGCAAAAATCAGTTCCTCTCAAAAATTGTAAACCAGCTTTGTGGGATTACCCTATGGTGACATCTGTCACTTCATGGAGGGACCCACTAGGTTTTAATGAAAATGAGTGATATAATATAGATCTAGACCAATGGTTGATGGCATGTGATGTGGACTATCCTAACCAATCCTCGCCATCTCATGAGGGTCCCATTTGTGCCTTCCTTTTTAGTGGGAAGGCTGAAGACTTCCACATGGATTACTTCAAAGGGTTTGATAAACTTTAGTAGAGATAAAATACTGCTCAAATTTGACTGAAACTGTATTAAGATTTAGAACATCACTAAATTTTAACCAAGTCTTTGGCATGCATTCAAGATTTGGGAGATGCTTATGGTAGCAGTCGCCAATTCTATTACGTTCTGATACATGTAGGATAAAGAATTTGAGGCAACACAAACTAGGGGTTGATATTTTGAGGATTGATCACGACCATTTCTTGCTATCTAGTAATGGTAAATTATGAGTAAAATAATTCCCATGGGTGAATAGGTAAATATGACATAACAATTTTCATTTGGTGCTAAGTATGTGATTAATTATGCAGATGGAGTGGGTGTCTATCCACTTGAGACTTCTGATTAGCAAAAGGTATTTTGCACATGAAAAGTAAATTTTTGTATAATTAACCATTATGGTTGATTTCTTGTTGATCATTTTCAGTGTGTGATCAATGGCTCATATTCAAAATCAAAGGAGTTGGTTGATGACTCTCTTGTGCGAGCTCCCTTGGAACATTAATGAATGCATGTTGTAGTTGGTCTATTTATTAGTGATTTCCTTCTTGTTATTCTCACCATTTGTTGTATGTGATAATTGAGAGTTTGGGAGAGAGCGCTCAAAGTACTCTAAGTAGTTGCAGAGTTTGAGCTAGTTTTTTTACATGGAGGTTGGTGTCTCTATGATTTTCTCCATTAAAAATGGGTAAAGTGAGCATATCTATCAGCCCAACTCATAGGTCTAGGAGACTCCTTGAGTCTCAGAATGTTGTGCCCAAGGAGGAGCAAGATGTTCCTGAGGTTCCTATAACACTAAAGAAGGAAAGAGCTGAAAGGAAATCTACACGGGGTGTTCTCAAGTGTGCATATCATCTGAGGAGCCAAATTGCCTCAGACGATTTGGTCAAGGGAAAGGAAAATAAGGTATAAAGGCCAAAGAGAGAGGCTGCAAGGAAGAACAAGTATCAATGAGGTTTTATGTGATGTCATCAATCTCCCATTGAAGTTTCAGATGATCCATCTGATAGTGGAGATGAGATTGACTCTAGCTATCACCAGTATCTCATGGCCATGAGTAATTTGACTGACTCCAAGGATGAGATGGTGATGGCCACTCCAATTTTAATAAGAACACCAAGCAGGCATTCTTATTCTTCTACTAACTAGGCAGAATAGCACCTCACTCCCTTGTTGAGCTGATGCTCGGGCTTTTTGTCCTTTTTGCTGACATGTTTCTTTGGGTTGGTGTGTTGTGATATGGGTTCTTATTGTTTCCTTCTTTTTTGTTTTGATGGTGAATTCTATGGGTCAATGTGAATGTGTAAATTTTTATGTTGTGATGCAATGCCTTTTGGAACGTTGGTGGGCTTCTCCGATGAATTGTTTTGATATTTTGCTATCCCCTGTGTTGGAAATGATGATTTATAACTACTTGGGGAAATTTTTTTTGAAGTCCGGTGAAATTGAAAATGAAATGAAGTTAAATGTGACTATAATTTAGCCTAGTACTTTTTGCTTCCTTATTCTATAAAATGGATTTCAAGGCTAATTATAGGGGCTGATTTTTGAGTCTTATAATGGTCTAGGTGAAGAGCTAGGTTGAGGAAGAAGTATATAGTATAAATGTTGATACATTCAGTAGTAGGATGTCTAGGGTATAAGTGATGTATGTAGTAATCTTAAAATAGTTTTATGTAAGTTGCAGAAAAGAAGAAAGATATCAATTTCTTATATATACACTCTCTTATGTAATTTCTCCTACAAGTTATGAATGAAAATGTTAGTGATCTTCTAGTTCATCTTCAGGGTATGTGCAAGATCATGATGGGCCAAAAAGTGGTGATATGTAAGCCATATGATGGCCCATGTGGCTGACAACCTTTTTTTCACCCAAAATTGATGAAACGAAAAGGGTTTTTAGAGAAGATTCTTAGCTTTCCACCAATATAAATTATGCTTTACTTTGAATTTAATAAATAATTTTATTCATTTTCTATTAGAATTACGAATAAAGTCCTGATTGATACGCTGTTTGAAAAAAATCTATAACTTTTAAACGGTATCACTTTTTTTGAATCCAAAACATGCGTCACATTCTATGCTTTGGATACTATAGGATTAAAAAAAAAAACTGAATTTCATGAATTTTTGACCAAGTTAAGGTGGTTAGACAGATGAGCTTTTATATTTTTTAAAATTTGTAATAAAAAATTCATAATTATTTACTTGGAAAAAAATTATAACAAAATATGCATCACATCAGGACATGAGTCCTCTAATTATATCTAAAATCTTGTAAAAAAATATTATCATTTTATTGTGGTTAGGGTGGTTAGACAAACACCTACTTCTTATTTTTACCCTGAAATTTAAATACTACTACATTGAAATTTCAATTTTTCACCATATAGATTTTAAAAAATAAAATAAAGGTCTAGTAGTTTAGAAACTACATTCAATTTTCTATAGATTCTATTTTTACATTTTTTTGAAATAATATAGATAACTTATTCAAATTTTTACGTCAAGTTGTCTAACTCTAATTTTATGTCTTTTTATTGCCACTTAAGGGCCTATTTTTTCCATGATGATCCTACACATACCCTTCAATTATTTCAGTTGATTATATGGATTTGTTTTGGCTTCAATTCAATGAGTTGATTAAATGCTAAAATAAACTCATAAATCTACATGGAGGAATATAAGATTTGGTAAGAAGTTATGTATAGAACACAGTGAGTTGCATGCTACAATGCGGTATGAAAATAGTCCAATAATCTCTGAATGAATGACTTATGTATTAGTGATTAATACATAATTTAAATTTGATACCGAATACACAAAGAATTTGTCTATTTACCAACATATTTTAGATGAACCAGCAATTCACCTGAATAGAGATTTGGAATCAGAACAAAAAACTCATTTAAGATTCTTTCAATTATAGTGTGTAACATTGAATTTCCTCTCAATTTTTAGCATTGAGTAGTAATTTTTCCAGAGACTAGCCAAATATTTGGTGAAGGAGGCTTAGTTGTATTCAAATAGGAATTTATCTATGTATAAAATTACTATTATGAACTAAATATCTCTTCAGTGTAATAAGGATTACCCTCCCAGGTTTCACAAAGCCCAAAGAGTAGGAGTAAGGGCATGTTGATCCTTACTCATTAGTTGGCCACTAACTTTGACATTTCTTGAGCATAAGGGTTGGCTACCCTTTAGAGGATTTCAAGGTTCAGATGGAAGAAAAATACAACCAATAGGACCCATATGCCCAAGGTGGTGTATGAGTCCCAAATAACTAAATCTGTGCCACACAACCAATAAATAGTTGAATTATGATTGGATGTTGGTTGATGTCAGGATTATCATCAAAAACATGTATTAAATAGGGCTTGAGAATGAAAAATAAGGCTAATTAAAGCATAAAGAAGCCCAATTATTTAATAAAACCCTAGAAAAGTGTGAAAGTGTGTTAAAAAAACTTTACAATACTCTAAAGAAGGCACCAATAAGCTCATTTAGTTCATAAGGGCCCAAGACCTAATGTGAATATGTTAGACACATTACAACACTAAATCAAGGCCATGTTAGGGAATACTTTTTTCATCATTACACTTACTCAAATTTCCACATGACACTTATTATGTTCTCACTATAACCTAGTTTATTAAAGGAAATATTACATTCTTTTGGGTATGTACATGAAAATGAGGGACCAAAAGGGCTCTACACTTCTTTCTTTTAAATGATGGATATTAAAAGGTTCAAATAGTATTAGCACACAAAATTCTTTTATTTTTATTAAAAAATGTAACATATAATCTAGATTTCTCCCCTTAAAATGTTGATTATTTTTTAATATTTAACAAATCACTTTACTAAAAATTAGCTAATAACATGTAGTTTATGCTTGAACTTTTTTTATAATTTTTTTATCAATATTATTTTTTACTCATTCTCAAAATGGACACAGCCTAAAAAATAAAAATTTGAGCATGCTCCCTAGTATATTTGTTAAAAACTAATCAAAAATATAAATTTTAATGTGTATATAATAAAATCTAGAATATAAAAATATAATTTTCTTCAACTCTGGATTAATGGATAAAAATGACACTAAAAATAATATATATTTTTCAAAAAAATTAAATAAACAAGAAATTTAAGTTAAAGATCAAAATATTCATGTATTTTAAATGTAAAAAAATCACATGGTTGGAAAGGTAATATAGATATTGATATTATTATTGTATTTTTAGATCAATATTGAAATATGTATAAACCTAATGAAGAGCACACTTGATATTTATTTATTTTTCTATATTTTGTAGAAAATATTTTTGTGGATTGACATGCAAGTCGAACCCTTTGGGTTGGATTCCCAAGAAAAATTCAACCCTAAGAGTTAGAAATCTCCAAGCCAAGTTATAGTTTGAGTGGAGTTAGTTACATGTAAAAAGAAAAATATGGTAAAAAATCATGTGCATCTTAATATTTTGGACCCACATGCCTTGTTTTACCCAAAAAACTATGTATCCTATAATAGACAAACACGCCTTTCATGGTTTTAAGAAATTTGATAATATCAATCATTATACTCATGTTTTGTTTTTGATCTTGATAATTTCAAATATTTTTTTCATTATTTTGACCAATTATATTAGATTTATGTATAATTCAATATCATGTAAAGAAAATTGACCAAAAACTCAAACATTGAAGGAATGTGAAGCTTAGAATGAGAAAAAAATGTGCAACTATTAAACTAAATCCCAAAATGGAAACCTACATGTCCTATTTTCCATCTCAATTTGATATCGAATAAATTCTTTGAACAATGATTGAATTAATTGAATTATTGTTCAAGGAATTTGAACCAAAGATAAAATAGGGGGAAGGAAGACCTCTCCTATTCTATCTAGGTCATTCAAATATGTCCTAAGAACCCTAATAGGATTGACTATCAACCTCTCAAGGTGAGTTAATATACAACTAGGAGGACTTAGGATGGGGTGTTATATCAAATTAAAGGGGTTCACCACCAAGCAAATGCTCAGAAAAGGAAATGTTTGAAAACACACTGTGATTTGTAAAACACTCAAAATGAGCAAAATGAAGCTTATTAATATTCAAAATCAAAAACTCCAAGTTAGGGTATGTGTACCTGGGAAACCTAGAGATGCCAAAATGATTTTTGAAATGCAAATAGATTTCTGAAATATGCCTTGGAGGACTAAGAAACCTTTACTACCGTCATAGTCTTGCTGCTATTTTTCAAGGCAGATACATAATCTTCGAATAATGGAATAGAATCCCGAATAATCTTTGAAATATTCCATGTGGAGGTCTAAGATGCCTTTACTCTCGTCTTAGTCCCATTAAGGATTTTTGATAAGTGTGAATGTGGTCTCGAGCTCCCAGATCTACAATTGCTTCTCCTCAGATCTCTGGTTCTAAAACGGCCAGATCTGACCTTTAGGCAAGTTTTCGTGAAGATAACAATTTTGACAATGCAATTTTGAAAAAATTTCACTCCAAGTGATCTTCAAGTCTTCAACCTAGGTCTGCAAATAGAAATGGACAAGATGAAAAAACTTGTTGATTATTAGTGAATGGGGATTTGCCTTGGTCAAACCCCTTGTTGGTAATTAAACCTTGAAATGAAATAGAAATGATGAAGGAAATAGTGAATCAACAACATGCAATGCTACAACTCCCCAAACCCCTACAAATGCTACAAACTTGTGTGTAATGGTTGCAATGGACATGGATCTTGAAATACTTGCTTTCTTAGATCAAAACCCTACATCACAAATGTTAGCACAACAAAACATATGATGTAATAAAAATATTTGACATGATGTTTGAAACTTGATGATGGCTCCAATTGCTTGATGGATTGCTCTTGAATGCACTTGATCTCTTAAATTTTCCTTAGGAATGAATACTCAAGTTGCTAGGATGAAAATGAATGAATGAACCTTGTATTTATACTTGTTTATGCTTAATATACCAAAATCATATCATAGCAAGCTGACATATGAATTCAAAGAATAAAGGAGGTTAAATCTCACCAAGATTTGAAATTAAATCTTGAAAATGACTCAAGGAGGACTAAGGCATGCCCTAGGTGGCATCTTAGTCCCAAGTGATGAAACTTGGGACATAGACACCAAAAAGGGGCCCAAAATAGATGCCTCAAAATTGGGATCCTAGGACCTCAAGGGGACAAAGATTCCCTTAGTGACATCTTAGTCTTGAACATAAATCAAGGACACACCAATCAAAGTCATTAGAAGATTAGATATGCATTGGAGAATGTTAGGATTAACTAGAAAAATATGTCATTCATAGGGCTTGTGGACATAAAATAGGACCAATTAAGCCATAAAGAAGAATAAATAAATAAAGGTGGTCCCAAACAAGTGTGAAAATGCAAGGGTATGCATTTTACTACACTACATTTAGCCCGCACTTTAGTGAGATGATGAACTTGCTTCAAACTCACACTAAAGTAGCCAACCACACAATCAAGAGGGGTTAAAATGTACAAATGTTAGCAAGATAGGATGACAACAATCAAGAGGGTGGCCAAGCCCCTAGAGTTAGGATCCTATGGAAAACCAACATATGTACAAAAGAAAAAACTTGAGGATGATATATGAAGCCAAAATCAAATTGCAAACATACACCATCAAAGACAAGAAAAAGGAAAAAGGAAAATAAATACAATAGATCAAGCTTTGACTAGTCATCCAATGCGGTGGACCGGATGTAGGCTCTAAGAGGGTTTACAAGTGGAATGTGTTGTCCACTATACAAACAAAAAACACACTCATAAGGGCTAGTGGGAACTAGTTTTCCACTAGCTGAGCCCCAAGAAGTCCATATCAACGTCATACCCCCATGAATATGATAAGGACAAAAATAAAATGCATGCTCACATGGGATAGTAAAGCTAGGTGTTCACTAGGTGAGCCCCAAGGGGTCCATATCAAAGCCATACCTCCATGACTTTAATAAGGATGAAAGGAAAATGCAATTCGACAAGAGAGAAAGAGGATGTTCAAAGGGATTTTTCTTAGTTCATGTGAGGTATTACTCTTAGTGGACATCGTTTCTAATGTCTCCAAGAGAGGACCAGTCAAAGGATAAAAGATTTACCACTTAGGGGATGTAGTGTGTCACACCACCACTAAGGGGAATATAATATGTTGAGATAGGTCACACTAAAGAGGAAAACACATCATATGAAGAAAGAAAATCACATCAAGGAACATGGAAAAGAAAATGCAAATGAAGTCAAGATGAAATAATACCAATGTATGCCCCAACTTTAAAGAAATTTCTAACACCATACTATGAGAAATTAATTTAAATTAGAAAAACATGAAAAAGAAAAGGGAAAACAAGGTTGCCCCCCAAAAACACATAAGGGATCTATGGATTCAGGGTCAGTATCTATCTTTTCTACAAAGATATTAGAGAGGTCAAAACTGTCATCATTCCCCAAATACACATAGAACTAGAAGAATGACACAAAGAGAGAAAAATAAAAGAAAATCATTTTGGATCAACATGGAAGATACATAGGGTGTCTCGACACCTTGCATCAACCCCAAAAGGAAAACACAAAACAAAGGAAAAATGAAAAGAATTTTTTTTTGGGTCAACATGGAAGAGACATAGGGTGTCTCGATGCCTTGCATCATCCCCAAAAGGAAAGCACAAGAAAAAAGAAAAAGGATCAATGAAAAGAAAGAAGCTTACGACATAGAGAAGAAATGGAGGTACAAAGAGAGAGAAACATCAAACAAAACATCACGAGGGATCACAATATGCACATGAAAAGAAAAAGAAAAAGACTAGTAAGGCACATGTAGATCAACCATCCAGAAGGTCATCTACATCCTAGTCTTGTTCAGTATATGTGGAATGAAAATCACTAGCAAGAGGGATCACATCAAGTGACGTACTAGGAGAATCGCCAGGTTCAACACACGGTGAATCACTCGGTTTAGGAGGATCATCATGGTTGTTATCATTTAAGCTCATGGATGAGGAAAATAACAAGTTCAAATCATTATGCACTTCCTCATCAATTTTAATTTTTTCCTCATCATCATCCAAGTTAACCACAATACGGGGATGAATGATAATTTCTATAGAAGGTTTTGGTCCTTGTTGTGTTGGATTTACAATCTCCGATAAGAGAGGAGGCTCATCATTTATTGCTTTTGTCAAGTTTGTATTTTGTTTTTCTATGTTGTTCTAATTATTCATATTTTGAGCAATAGCATGATGCCTACACCTATGCTCTCTTGCATTGCAATTTCTTTTATTATGAATTTTATTTTGTATAGAGTGATTGGATCAACCATAGGTTCCTTTTCTTCTTGTGAGGGAAGAATGGAAGAAACCATGGAAGGTTGTTCAACCACTTTCTCTTTGGCTTTATAAATTTTATTAGGTGCCAGATTAAGACTTGTTTTGTTTTCTCTAGGTCTCTTGTAGGAAACAAGTAAGGATGTGTTGATGGATGGGTCTTGGTTTGTAGGAATGGATTTAGGACTGTCTTGTTGAGGTGGTGGAGGTTCAAGCATGGGTGGAGGTAAGTTTTCAAGGGATAGTTTGGTTATGCATTTTTCTTTGAACTTTTAGTAAGATAGGAAAATTAATTCTTCATGTTGTCTTATAGGTTCCATGGGATAAGGCAAGAAATAATATAAGGAGAAATTTCCATGGGAAGATGGGGGTCTAAAGCCACTAGGGTTCATGATGAATATTTCATTACCGAATTGAAACTTTAAGAACTTATGGACAACAAATGGGACCACATTCATGAAGCAAAGCCATTTTTAGCCTAACTTCACATGAAATTGGTTTGAATTAGAGACGATAGAGAATGATACATTTGATTTCTTTGGTGGGTGATCCCACAATAGTGGTTTACAATTTTTGGGCAAACTAAAAACTGCAATTATTATTTTTAACTAAATCTTCACTTTCGGGCTCTTGTAGCGGCTAAACCGTGAGGAATTTGAAAATGATGCAAACTAGAGTCTCATCACATTTTTTCTGTAGATTCTAAAACTATTTTTTTCAATATTTTTGGAATCAGATTGCACTTTTTTTTTCATCTCCCACGAAAACTGGTTTTTTTCAGAAAACAACATTTTTAAAAAGTGACGCTCACCGTATACAACATAACGTTTTTTTGTATGAAGGATAAAATTCTAATTTTTTCGAATTTAGATTTGCAACTATGATATATAGCAATTGCATTTGGTCTCATAGTTTTTTATTGAATATTTTTTTCTTAATCAAGTTTCAAAGTCAAACCAATTGCAATTCAGACATATGTGGACTGTATACAACATAACCTTTTCTGTATGAATCGAAATTCAATTTTTTTTTTTTCAATGGATCAAGGACATCAATACCCAGCCTCACCATATTTTTTAAAAAATTATTTTTATAATCTGCTATTTTTCCACATGTGCAAACCAGAGATTTTGATTTTCAGTGAAAAACTTATGTTTAATAAAACTAAAAAATAAAATACATAATAAAAGCAAATCATATTAAAATTATATTCGACGGATAGCTCATTCTAAGGACTATCATTATCTAGTTGGGTTTATGAATTTTTCTGCATTTTCATTTTCAAATTGAGCTTCAAACAACAAATTTTTACAAAAAAATCAAATTTTTGAGGAGATAGGGGAAGAAGGGTGTTCGACCGAACATATGTTCGGCCGAACCTCTTAAAGGGGTTCAGCCAAACATAGGTTCGGCCAAACCTTTTAAAGGGGTTCGTCCAAACTTAGTTCGCTCGAACCCCTTTAAAATAATGAGGGAAATTAAGGGGGTCCAGGAAAATGATAGGGTTTTTTTTCAAAAATCCCTATTAAGGGGGTTCGACTGAACCCTAGTTTGCTCGAACCACTTTTTTTTAATATTTCCACTCACATGTCAATGGGGTTCGAGTGAACATAGGGTTCGGTCAAACCCTGTGGTTTGACTGAACCATGCTAAAGGTTTGGTTGAACAATTTGGTTTGTCCGAACCCCTTCACTTTGTGTAGAGGGAAAAAATGACTTTTCCCTTCCTCCACAAAAGTGTTCACTACTTATGTGGGTTCACCCCGGTCCTACTTGTAAAGGGAGTGTGATCGAGCCCATCATAGCATGAGAAAAACCATCATGCATTTTGATCCATGCTTTTGGTTTATCATATCTATGTTGAGTGAGTTCATGCACTCTTTATAAGAATTGTTTTGTGATCACATTCTCTCCATAGATGGGATCAATTAAAATCCCAGGAGTGGGATTATTATTGATTCTTCCAGCTATGTAAGGAGGACCATCAGGTGCATGTTTAATTGTTTCTTTTGAAGAGAAAGTAATGTCAATGGATTGTTGTTTACGAGGCTCGATGTCAAGCACTCCAATCATTGTATTAATAGGACTTTGTTCATCAGTATCTATAGGATTTTTTTCATGATTTCTCATATGTTCAACATCCGTGTCAAGATTCATCACATCGAGCTTAGTTTCACTAGCCTTAACAAATGAAATATTATGGTTGGGCATGGGATTGGTAAATATTTGCAAGTTTTGGTTGGGAGGAGCTATAGAATTATTACCTTTGTCATTCAGACCTCCAATTAGGATATGATTGGAATCAATGAGGTCTTGCACATGATGTTTAAGATGCTTGCAATGTTCCATGTCATGTCCTTTTTTTTGGTGAAAAGCACAATAGGGATTGTGTCTAAAGCTCAGAGGTAATGGTTTACTAGGGTCAAGGGGTTGGACAAGAGGTAAGGTAAGCATGTTTTTGGCTAAGAGCTGGGTCATCATACTGTGAATTGTTTTGGGTAAGGGAGTAATTTTTCTTTGTGGATCCTCAAATATATAATGATTACTCTTCTTTATAGTGGTTATTTGGGTATCAATGGGTTGGGTAGGTTGAGAGGTAGAATTTAGTTGAAGGAAACTCTTATGTTGTCTTTTGAAAGGCTGATAGGTGTTTTGGTTTGAAGTTTCATGATTTTTAGGATGAGTAGGGGTAGTTTTTGGTTCACTAGCACTTATAGCATTTTGGTAATCTCTAAGGGTAGTGCATAAGTGCATGAAGGAAGGAAATTTCATCATGGTGAGATTTTCCCTTATTTTTTTGTGTTAGTTTTCTATGAACATATTTTAGAGATGAGAATTAGGAAACTTCATACTGATTTGGGAATAAAGCAACCGATAGTGTGAAATAATGTCAGTGACTTTTTCACCTTCGTTTTTCTTGCATATCATCAAATCAGACAATGTCCTTTCAGGAACCATTTCCACTTGGAAATTGTTAATTAAAGCCTCAAAAATTTCATTGAATGAACAAATTGAGTTATTCAGTAATGTAGAAAACCAATCTAAGGCCACGTATTTCAAGGATCGGGGAAAATTTTTAGCCAAAATTTTGTCTTCAAGGATGAAATCACTACACAAAGTAGTGAAGGAATTAACATGATTAGTAGGATCTCCCTTTCCTCCATATTTCTCAAATCTAAGGATCTATATACCTTGTGGTACTTTAGTTCTTAATATCTCAAAGGATAATGGATTACTCATGACATAGTATGAATGTGGACCATTTTGATTTTGATTTATGGTAGAAACTTGGCATTGAAGGGATGAAAAGATTTGTAAGAGGTGGTTAATGATAGGATCATTTCTTGTGGTGTGAGATGGAGGTGAATATGGTGATGGTGTGTATGTATTAGAAGGACAAATAAATGGATTGCTTGTGGGAGGAGGTGTGAGATTAGATGCCACATAAGTATAATGAGCACTAGTGGAAATGTGTGAGGTAGGTGGGATATTACTACTTGGTTAAATTGTTATGGTCACTTGAGGAGTTGTGTAGGTGGGAATGGATGCTATGGTTGAGGAGGGAGGATTTTGATTTCGTCCTTGTACATTGTTTGAGGTTTGAGCACCATTAATGGTGGAAGGAATATTTTTTCCAAAGATACGAGCTAGGTTACACACAACTTCCAGTCCTTCATCACTTTTCATCATGCAGTGAATATTATCTATGGCAGGTATAATAGTGTGGAAATGTTTTTAGTACTCACACTATATCATAAATGGGCTAGGTCTTCATGCATTTTCATTATGTTTTCTTGAGGGATATGATCAACCATTGTTTGAACACTTGGCATAACACTTATAGGTAAGGTAGGCATGGAAAAGGAGGTGTCAAATAAATTGTCCATACCTAGTGAACTGTTTCCAATACAAGAAGTAAGAGAGCTTGATAACCCAAGATCCACAATGAGTGTTTTTTCATGAGATGCCATGAGTCTCACACTTCATCTAATTATAGTATTAGTAGTAGGAAACCAAGTACTACATCTCATACAAGGAATAAACCACATAAAATTCAGTAAACACAATCTCTTATGCTTCCAATTACACTTGAAATGAAAGAAATTGGAATAACAACAATTTTTGAAACTGAAATAGAAAACTGAAAGCAACCCACAAAAACACAGAAAAGAATTTCAAACCCTAAAAAATAGAGAGTCAAATTCAACAAGGACTAAGACACTAGTAAGGGAATTTTAGACCTCCTGATGAGATCTGGCAGTTCTAGAGGCTAAAACAGGAAGCAAACAATAGGAGATGATTCTGAGCAGAAAAAGCTAAGAGGGACTAAGATGCCAAGAAGGGTGTTCTAGTTCTAGTAGAGTTTTTTTGAGAGGAACATAAAAATTTGGCTTGAAAAAAAGTTTCTCAAGTTTCCTACACAAGGAACTTATGTTTGAAAATAGAAAATGATGCAAATTGAGGCAAAGAAAAGAAATGACTAACAAGCAGTTGGATGCAAGATTTGAAATGCATTTTTTCAATTTTCAATGCAAGAATAATGTTTCTAAATGTAATTAAGAGAATGAATAATGCACTTTTTAGTTTTTCAATGAAATGTAATGATGCAAGAAAGGAAAACAACAACCTATATGCACTTTCACTAATGCAAAGATAGGAAACCTTACATGCAATTTCACTAATGCAAGATGCAAGAAACACTAGATGCATAATGCAATGAATGAAATCTAGATCTAGGACTTGAAAGGGCTCCAAACCATAAAAAGGAAGAATGCTCAAACAAAGTTGAATTCACCAAAATGAACCAAAGATAAAATAGGGGGAAGGAAGACCTTTCATATTCTATCCAGGTTATTTGAATATGTCCTAAGAACCCTAATAGGATTGACTATCAACCTATCAAGGTGAGCCAATACACAGCTAGGAGGACTTAGGAGGGGGTGTTCTATCAAATTAAGGGGTTCACCACCAAGCAAATGCTAGGAAAAGACAATGTTTGAAAACCCATTGTGATATGGAGAAGAAAAATGAGGCTTATTAATACTGAAAATGAACATCTCCAAGTTAGGGCATGTGTACCTGGGAAACCTGGAGATGTCAAAAGGATTCTAGAAATGCAAGCAGACTGTTGAAATATTCCTTGGAGGACTAAGATTATATTTACTCTTGTCTTAGTCACACTTATGTTTTTTAGGGAAAACATATGATCTTTGGATAATTAAACAAAATCCTAAAGAATCTTTGAAATATTCCACCTATAGGACTAAGATTCCTTTACTCCCATCTTATTCCCTATCTGAATTTTTGAAAAGTGTGAATGTGGTCCTGAGCTCCTAGATCTACAACTGCTTCTCCTAATATCTCAGGTTCTGAAATAAATAGATTTGACCTATAGGTGAGATTCCATGAAGATGAAAAATTTGAAAATGAAACTTTGTAACTTTGAAAAATTTGCACTGCAAGTGATCTTCAAGTCTTCAACCTAGATCTACAAATACAAATAGAAAAATCAAAAAACTTTTTGATTGTTAGTGAATGGGGGTTTGCCTTGGTCAAACGCCTTGTTGGTAATTAAACCTTGAAATGAAATAGAAATGATGAAGGAAATGGTGAATGAAAAATATGCAATTCTACAAGTCACCAAACCCTTGCAAATGTTGCAAACTTGTGTGTAATGGATTCAATGGACATGGATCTTGAAATTATTGATAAATATTGAGATGCTTGCTTGCTTAGATCAAAAACCTACATCACAAATTTTAGCACAACAACACACATGATGCAATAACAATCTTTGACATGATGATTGAAACTTGATGATGGCTCCAACTGCTTGATGGATTGCTCTTGAATGCACTTTATCTCATAAATTTTCCTTAGGAATGAATACTCATGTTTCTAGGATGAAAATGAATGAATGAACCTTGCATTTATACTCTGTTATGCTTAATATCCTGAAACATATCACAAAAAATTGACATATGAATTCAAAGAATAAAGGAGGTTAAATCTCACCAAGATTTGAAATTATATCCTAAAAATGACTCAAGGAGGACTAAGATGTCCCAAGTGATGAAACTTGGGGCACAAAAACCATAAAGGGGCCAAAAATAGATGCCTCAAAATTAGGGTCCCTTGGTGGTGTCTTAGTCCTGACCAAAAATTAGGGACATGCCAATCAATGTCATTAGGAGATCAAATATGCATTGGAGAATGTTAGGATTAACTAGAAAAATATGTCATTCATAGGGCTTGTGGACATAAAATAGGACCAATTAAGCCATAAAGAAGGATAAATAATGCAAGGCGGTCCCAAACAAGTGTGAAAATGCAAGGGTATGCATTTTACTACACTATTAAATTTATTCAATATCAAATTGATATGGGAAAGAAGAAATACCTTTAATTGTAGGTTTCAATTGCTTAATTGCACAATATTTTCCATTCATTCGTAGCTTCATGCTCCTCTAATGTTTGAGTATATATTCATTTTTTTGGTATGATGTGGAATTATATATCAATATAACATAATTGATCAAAATAATGAAAACAATAATAAAAAATTATCAAATTCAAATAAAAAACATGAATATAATCATTTAACTAATTGAAAACATGAAAATAATCATTAAAATTCTTCAAACCATAAAATTGATGATTGATACTATCAAATTGAATTTAAACATATTAAATTTCAATATTTAAAATTGATTAAAAAGATAAGGCATTAGATTAGTTAAACAATGATTAAAATTTCTTAAAACTAAGAAAATTTACTTTTATGTCAAAGAATGTATACTATATAGTGTAAAATAGAGAATGTAGGTCCAAAATCATGAGATGCACATGCTTTCTGAATATTTTTTTGTACATACAAATAAATGTGCTCACACTAAAGACAAGATTGGATATAATCAGCCCTCAAGGTTAGATTTTCCTAGGGTATCAAACCCAAAGAGTTAGAATTGCATGTTAATGCTCAAACACGTGTTTTTAATAAAATATAGAAAAATGACAAAATGTCAAGCATGCTCTCCATCAAGTTTGCACATCCTTTAGTGCTGATCTAAAAAAATCAACAATAATTTTAGGTTTTCTCTTTCCTTTCTAATAATATAATTTTTTCTATATTTTATATGCATTAAGGCTTTGATCTTCAATCTCTTTTTCTAGTATCTTATTTATAGTATTTTTAGTATCACTTTTAATTTGTTCATCCAAATTTAAAATAAATTATGTTTTTACATTTTAGACTCTATTATATACACTTTCAATAAAAAAATAATTGATTATTTTTAAAAAGTATGTGGAAGCATGCTCAATTTTTCATTTTCTAGGATTTTTTAGCTTTGAAAATTAGAAAAACATATGTATTTATTTAAATATTAATAAAATAATTAGGAATAAACTACATGTTGTTAGATATTTTTTCACCAAAGTGATTTTTGAAATACTTAAAAAATGATGACATTTAAAGGGGGCACATTGGGTGATATGTGATATTTTTTTGATAAAAATAGAAGCACTTTATGCATGATCCCCTATTTTAACCTCTAAATCTTTATGTTTATAAATGGTAGTTTAGAAAGTTTATTTTCAACACCATTAATCTTATTCTTATCACATATTCAATTTTCTAGCATGCCTATTGTAATAACAGAAAAATTACTCCCTAACATGGCCTTGATTTAGTGTTGTAATGTGTCTAACATATTCACATAAGGTCTTTGGACCTTATGAACTAAATGAACTTAATTGTCCCTTATTTAGAGTGTTGTAAAGTATTGTAACACACTTTCACACTTTTCTATGGTTTTATTAAATAATTGGGCTTCATTATGCTTTAATTGGCCCTATTTTACATCCACAAGTCCCGTTTAATGCATCTTTTCGAGGATAATCCCAACGTAAATCAACATCCAATCATTATTTAGATGTTTTTAGGTTTTGTTTCTCAGATTTAGTGATATGGGACTCATACGCCACCTTGGGCATATGGGTCCCACCTAGGTTTCTTGGCCCTGATTTGGATTTCACATCATTCTAAGCATTTTTGAAAATGTGTCCCACAGTTGTGCCTAATGAGACTCATATGCCACTTTTGGTGTATGAGTCCCTTATGACCCAAAATAAAATGTAATTCAAATTCTTGGAAGGATTTTATTCTCCTAGACCTGATGTCGGCTTGTAGTGTTGTAATTTCAAGAAATTTTGCATAAACAAGTATAAATACATGTTTCTTCCACTCTTTTTTCATCCTAAGCCTTCAAGTATTCATGCATTATAGAAAATTTGTGATCAAGGAATCATTCAAGAGTTACAAGAGTTTACAAGAACATTCAAGAGCATTCAAGGGCTAATTATCAAGTTTTTTAAAGCATTATTCAAGTATCAAGCATCATGTCAAATTCATCATGCATCATGTTTTTTTTTTAGCTAACAATTGTGATGTAGGATTTTATGATTCAAGCTAGCATTCAATTCAAGATCTACATCCACTGGAGCCACTTCCTATATGTTTGCAACACTTTATTTCTAGGGCTTGGTGAGTTGCAACATTACATTTTGTTCATTCAGCATTCTCCTTTCCTATTTCATTCCATTTCAAGGTTTGGTTACCAAGACAAGGTTTTACCAAGGAAAACCCTTTTCCACTAACAAAAAAACATTTTCCCCTCTCTTTAGTGTGTGATTTGTAGATCTAGGTTGAAGAACTATTGAAGAGAACATTTGGAATTGTTCAAATTTTTCAAAGTTTTCATGTTTTCGAGATCATTTTAATATATCTACAAGTTGTAAATTAGAGATTGAGACCTGAAAAATCAAGTGGAAAGTATAGAGCAGACATTGAAGAGTAGAATCAAACTTTTAATTTCTAGAAAACCCTAGTTGGACTGATACACCAATTTTGGCATATGAGTCCTATTATAGGAAAATTTGTAGATTTTAGGAGTTTTAGTCATATCTCTACCAGATTTCTATTCCTGCCTAGAAACCCTAATATGGGACTAAATCACCCAGTCTAGCATATGAGTCCTAGTCAACATTAAATTTAGCATTTCAATAATTCATTCGAGCCTCTACAAATTCCCAAGTGCACAATTTTGATCTCTTAGCTTCATGTTTTGATTTATATGCTTTTCTAGGTCATTTAGTGAAATCTTGCATTGTATTCAGTTTAAGAATTAGGTATTGCAATTCATTAGTCTTTCCAAGCCCTAGATTGGTGGTGAAGGCTTCTTTAGTTTATAATTAGACCCTAGGACAACCCTATTGTAATATCTCTTTCCCCTTTGCATACTTTAGATTGAGATCTCTAGGGTTTTCCTTGAATGAATGTTGTGAAATGTGTTGTTCTATGTCATAAACCATATAGAAAACATTTTGAACCATCATTTGATTTTGGTGAACCTAGATTTGGAAAGACATCATTTCTATTTTGGATTGCATCATAGTCCAAGATATTTCTTGCATTAACTTTGCATTGCATTTTGCACTAGTTAATTTGCAACTAGGGTTCAATTAGTTAAAGTGCATATAGGTTCAATTTTTGCATCTTGCATCACTGAATATCATTTGAAATTTGCATTTACATTTAATCTACAGATCATACAAACTAAAAAGCATAAAAGTCACTTAATATTTTTTGAATTTTATTCGAAACCCTCACTGGGACTCATATGCCCCTCTGGGTGATTTAGTCCTAGTGTAGATTTTAAACTACATTTTCTAGAATTCAAAACCCTGTTTCTAAGATTTTGTTTTTTGTTGATAACTCTTTGTTTTAGTTTACAATTTTTTTGTTTCATTCATTGCATCTAGTTTAAACTAGTACATCTTGTGTATTGCTTAATTGCACCTAGAACATTTCATTATATATTATTGCATAGTATAATTACCTTGTTTAGAATCTAAAATTTGCATTACATTTCATCATGGGAATGTGCTTTGGTAAGCATTGGATGTCTTTGAAATCATTATTGGATGTGTCAAGCTATTATTTTGGAAATGAACCCAATGAAATTGAACTTACTCATGCTCACTCAACTCATAATGCATGTCCTCATGATGTTGGCATCATTGGAGAAGATGATGATAGCATGAACAAATTATTAAATGAATGCCTTAACAACCTTGAAAATAATGCATCCTCTTACCCATCAATGAAACAACCAACACTCCCTATAATACCACCACATGATATGTTTGGTTACTTACATCCTAAAACTGAGACATGAATTGAACCTAAGTTCCCTATAATAGATGAAACTAGTTCCTCCAATCGAGAAAACATTCAACCCTTCTATGTTAACAAAGAGACCAATACTCCCATCAACCTAGAAGAGACATGTCATGGAAAGGGATTCACGATCTTTAGTAAACAATGATGTGATATAACAAGTGAACATAAAATTCATCAACTCTTAGAGCAAATACCAATTGACAATACTAAAGGGTTAGGATATCAAGATCCTTCTCCTAATATGAGTGTCCTCCTTCCTAAAGAACAATAAATGATTCGTAATGATGATAAGGATGACAAGATCATTGTAACATTCTACATCTAACAACTACTATAAATACAACATTTAATTCAAATATAAACTTGCATTAACTGAAAAATGCATGAATAAACTAAAAATGGAGTAGCAATAAATATATATATATTTTTTATTTTATTTTTCTTGAGAAGAAAATCATGAACTTTAAACTGATTCATTTGAATGCACTAAGGATAACCGGAAGGAATAATTACAATTTAATATGCTCAAAACATAATTGAAAAGAATAAAGTCTAGAGTAACCATTTCATAAATACATAGGGTTAGAGATTACAATGTTCCATGATATCTGTTAAATCCATTTGGAACTTTAATCATCATTTATTGTTGGGATTGAGAAAGGAAGAAAAATATCATTAGGGAGATTTTCTGCCAATCCATGAACTTACTAGTCCCCTGTGCCATTTCCTACTATAAAATCTTGGCCCTTCGTAGAGAAGTAATGAAAGGGAAAATCTAATGCCATTTGAGGTTGGTGTTTGACCCTACACAAACCCTAGTCAATCATACACTATAGGAAACTTCTAACTAGTATGACCTCTGACTGGGTGTGTATTAGGGCAAGGAAACTCACTGACACTATCACGTTATATCATCAGCTTGGCCAAGGTTTTAAATATGCACAATACAACAAAATGAAGTCATGAAGTCAATTCTTTCACCCTACTCGGCAAGAAAACATATAATGGATTTACTCTTTCATGTATATCACTTATGCCACTGCATATTGACTCTTGAGAATATCATTGGTTATTAAAATTGCTTACAATTTTATTTTTTCAAGATCTCTACTTAGTTCACAATCCTTTTAGCAAAAAATAAGAAAGGGTTTAATCTTTCTCTGAGAGGACAACTAACCTCGTTTTGTTTCTAGTTATTCATTCTTAGATGACTTATTAATAATAATACAGTTTTGGATAGCTTCAAGTTACTCATCAAGAGTTCATTAAATTACCCCTGCTGTACATACAACACAAATTAAAGAAACATTCTATATTTTCCCCCTTTATTTTCTCTAATAACTCAGACATCTTTTTCTTTTTTTACAGTTTCAACAAGATTAGCACACATCATCTATAGCCTTTCGGCTTGATAACAAAATGGTGGTTTTGACTCTTTTAACAGTGAACACGATGAGGATATAATGGGCGTCTCATTTAATATAATGAGCAACTTATAATATTTGCAAGAAATCATGATTATTCCCTACGCTTTAATTTTATAAGGCCACAACATATAGTTGAGAAGTGACCGGAATTTCTTTTTAATGTTTTCAGAATACAGTGAGAGCCATTTTAATAGTGAGCTCTAAGTTATGAAGTGATGTTAATTCTTTAGATGGATTTCAATACCTACCACTTGAATCATGGTTTTTAGGGTCAAGACAATATTCGAATTCATTATCTTGGACAAGAAATCAAACTATTCACTAATCCTAATTTATGATACCATGCACACAGTCTATCAAAACCTGGAAATAAATTCTTGCATGCTCACATTTCGAAGAACTTGAAAAACTGCTATAGACTTCGCAAGAAGAACGAATTGCCTGAGAGTAAGCTTAGCATGTATAGACTCTGGCTCGGGTCTTCAGGTAACGCTATTGGTCACCTCTGAAATGCTCAGCCTAATCCTGTTTTCCCATAGGAATTTCTACCATGACTTGTTGACAATGATGCTTCTTATCTTCTCAATTCTCTCTCCCAAAACCCCTCTTGTTCTCAAGAAACAGTTGTTAATCCCGCAAGAAAGAATGGGCTCGAAGGATCTGAACAAAAAGATATATCTTGCCAATACCTTTCCCCACAATCTTGCGACATGCCGTCCACCTCAGTTTCCAACTCGTCACCATTATTCCCCATTATTTTTAATTTACCAACTTCCCCCTTTGATTTATTCCTATTACAAATTTACTCTACCCCGCTTAACATTACCCAAAATAATTTTATACAAAGGTGAAACAAGACTTATGAATTTACATAAGATATTATCAAAATCTATTGTGAGAACACGTATTCAAGTTTCATAAGATATGCCAACAAAATATAATTTACTCTCCTCGAACAATAATACATATAGATTATATATATATATACAATAATAATTACATTTGATGGTTGCCTTTAGATAAGAATGCTAATAGAAATCCTTCCATTTTGTTATATGATTACATTAAGGAAAATTATTGGTGGATATTGAGTTATTTCTTTTATTTTCAAACAATTATTTAGATAATTTCGAGCACCATTTTAAGTGATCATGGTCCATTCAAGTTTCAAATTTGATTCTAAATTTAAAAGAAAAATAAAAGATGAAATGTTGCAACACAACCATCAACGTAGGCTAGGTGATCCTAACACCTAAGGTTGACCTTGTGGTTCACCTAACAACTTTAGACCTGAAGTTTCAAATCCCTAATCAGATAACAGTTACAAACTCATAGGTTGGGTTTCAGAAAGCACTAGACTTCTCTTCCATTACTCCTTGTACTTGATGATACTTTTCATCCCTCCTCAGAGGTCATCTATCCTGCAACCACTAGAACAAATGCAAGTAGTTAGTTTGATATCTCATTACATATTTGCATCTGCATATATGTAAATAAGAAAGCATATGTCAAATGAACATACTTAATCCAATTACATATACATTGTATATCTCCATTCATCAACTAATATACGACATATATATATATATATATCCATTATTGAGGAACAACATCAAAATACTAAGGCACAACATCAAAATATCTAGGGCACAAGTGGGGTGTAACATATCCCTCCCCTTGTGAATCATTGTCCTCGATGATTAGAGTATCATATAAGTAACAAATTTTTTTCATTGTTCATCCAACATAATGAAAGAAGTTCAATTGTTATAAACATTAAATAGATGAGGAAATTTCTAATGCATTTCATTGAAGTCCTCCTAAGTGGCATTGTCCTTTGAATACTGGTCCCACTAGACCTTACACTGGGTAACTTCTTTGTTACGTATGTGATGATTATGTACCTCAAGAACCCTAATTGGCTTTATCATGACTACCCTTGGGTCCTATACTTGTAAGGATTTCCAATCAATTAAATATGCAAAATCAGATACATACTTTTTAAGATATGAAACATGGAAAACATCATGCAATTGGGTGAGAGCTGGTGGTAGAGGAATTTTATAAGCAACTGAATCGATAATTTCCAAGACTTAAAATGGTCTAACATATTAGGGTGCAAGTTTGGTTGATTTTTCAAATTTAATGGCACTCTTGTGAGGTTTGACGTGAAGAAGCACTTTCTCTCCCACTTCAAATTGTCTGGGAGTTTGCTTTGCATTTGCATTGATTTTATGTCAATCATTAGCTTCTACGAAACTTTTCCTAATCAAATTTACTTGTTCTTCCATTTCTAAGAAAATTTTTGGACCGAGGGTTATCCTATCTTTTAGCTCATCCCAATTGATAGGAGTTCTACACCTCCTTCTGTATAGTACCTCAAATGGTACCATTTTTATTGATGATTGATAAGATTTATTATAAGCAAACTCAACTAAGGGAAGATAGTCTTCCCATTTGTATTTTTGATCCATGCAGTACAATCTAAGAAGATCCTCAAGTATTTGGTTAACCCTTTATGTTTGACCATCTATCTCAGGCTGGTAGGAAGAACTAATATTCAATTGCATACCCAAGGCTGAAAACAAGGTTTTCCAAAACTAGAAGTCATTCTCGCATCCCTATCAGATATGATTTTCTCAGGTACCCCGTGCAATCGAAATATTTATTACACAAATTTATAAGAAATAGTGGGTGCATCATTTGTTAAGTTTCCTAGTATGAAGTGTGCTACCTTGGTAAGTCTATCAAATACTACCAATATGGTGTTATTTTTATTTTGGACATAGGAAAACCTTGGATGAAGTCCATACTGATTATCTTCCATTTCCAATCAAGTACTGTGTTGGGTTGCAACAATCCTATAGGGTTTTGATGCTCATCCTTAACCTTTCGACACTCTAAATAGCTTGCCACAAATCTTGCAACATCCTTTTTCATTCCCTTCTAGAAATATAAGGTTTTAACATCTGCTAGAAGTTTTGTAACCCCAAGATGTCTGGAGTATGGTGCACAGTGTACTTCTTTCAAAATTAAATTCTATGTTTGAGGCTTTTAAGAATATACATTCTACCTTGATATCTTAGTAACCCATCATTTTCTATTCTAAACCCCTCATACCTTGGATCTTGAGGGTCGAGCTGTAGAGCTATCTTTACCTGCTGGTAATATTTATCATCCTTAAGCTGATGAAGTACATGGTTTTTAAAATATGTATGCATTGTGGTTACCGCATTGACATTTTGTCGGTGTCTCAAAGCATCTACTACTTGATTTTCTTTCCCTTTAATATAGTTAATCTCAAAATCATAATTCAAGATTAATTTCAACCATTTCCTTTGCCTTGCTTTGAGATCAGGTTGGGTAAATATGTATTTCAATACTTGGTGATCTAATTGAAGCTCAAATGGTTTTTCCAATAGGTAGTGACACCATATTTGTAAAGCATGTACTATAGCAATGAGCTCCAAATAATGTGGTGCATAGTTATGTTCATAAGTTTTAAGTTTCTGAGATTCATAAGCTATTAACTAACCATTATGCATTAGTACCCCACCTAGTCCTTCCCCTAATGCATCAGTTACAACCAAAAATTTCCCCTTGGGGTCTAATACTTTTAAGATTGGTGTCGTGATTAGCTTCTCCTTAAGGAGCTCAAATGATTTTTGACATTTGTTCGTCCATACAAAACTTTTCCCTTTCCTTTGGAGTGATGTGATTGGGTATGATATACACAAGAAGTTCATTATGAATTTTTTGTAGCAGCCTACTAAGCCCATCAAACTTCTTACTTCATGCACATTCTTGGGGGTGGGCCATTATGTTATAGCCTTTATTTTAGTTGGATCTGCAACAATGTATTCCTTTTAAATGATATGACTCGGGTATTGTACTTCTTTCTGAAACAAGGTACATTTAGATAACTTTCCATATAACTTGTTTTCATGCAAGAGTTGTAAATTTTTTTGCAAATTTTGATAATGTTCTCATTTATTCTTAGAGTAAATTAAAATATCATCTAGGAATACTAGAACAAACTTATCCAAGCAATCATGGAACACACTATTCATTAGATTCATAAATGCAGCTGGGGCATTGGTGAGCCCAAATGGTAATACTATGAACTCGTAATGCCCATAAAAATTCCTAAAGGATTTTTTATGGATATCCTCATCTCCGACCCTTAACTAGTGATACCCTGATCATAGATCTATTTTGGAGAAAGTTGTTGCTCCGCACATTTGAACAAACAAACCATTGATGCGAGGTAGAGGGTACTTACTCCTAATGGTTAACTTGTTTATTATTCTATAATCTATGTAGAGATGAAGGGTCCCATACTTTTCCTTAACAAATATTACTGGTGCCCCCATGGCGACACACTAGGTCTAATAAAACCTTTGCTCAGTAACTCTTATAATTGGGCCTTCAATTCCATAATTGGTGCTACTCTTGGTACTAACTCAATGGATAAATCAAATATCCTCTTTGGTGGTAACACAGGTAACTCCTTAGGAAATACATCTTGATAATCTTGAAGATAGGGATATTTTTCTTCAAAGGATTCCTTTGGTTTCTCACTTTCCATTGCACTTTCCCCATGAAGGTAGTTGGTTTCATACATCACTAGGTCATCATGGTATGCAATTTCTTTATTTTCTCTAACTTCCACCTTTTTTATTGTGAAGATATGACAACCCTTCCTTCCACTTCACTTTAACTGTATAGCAGAGAGTTGTCGCAACTTAATCTCATGGCGAGTGCCTTGCACCAACACTTTATTTCCTAGGTCACCCTCTCATTCAACTATTTTGTCATAATAGTTAACTTTGGCTTTGTGTTTTCCCAACCAATTCATGCCTAAAATGACATCATAGGTGCCTAGGGGTGCTACATATAAATATACTTTTGTTGTAAGGCCTGGAAGTTCAACTCTGGCTTCAAATAAGCATTGCTCTACCCAAGCTCTTGACTGGTTAGCATACTCAATAGTCTAAGAATTAGCCATGAATCCTACTCTTCTAGGAAACTTGCTTAGCATCTTAGGAGAATTTTTTTTTTTGTAGCTCATGTGTCTATGAGTACAATTATGGGGTCTCCATATAACATACCTGGAGTCTTTATCAGGGTAAACTTATATTTTTATTATATGGTTTCCACTGCTGCATGGATTCTCTAATGAAATTTTGTTTATTGTGGAGGTAAAGGGTTCCTCTGTTGCTGTCCAACCTAACTTTTGGTGGGGCACTGGTTGGTGTAATTCTTTCCTCTACATGTATAACATCCCCTTGGGGGTCATCTCTTTTCAGTTCCTCTATTATTTTCCTCATTTCCTCTTCTAGATTTATCAAAACCCCTCCTATCTCCCCGCTTCCTCCTTTAAACCCTTTGGCATTTTTGTTCCAAGATTCAAATTTATCTCCTTTCTTCTTAAATGAGTGTTTTGTGACCAATTTCTCATCTTTTTGTTCCTATCCCTAATGGAGTCATCCTTTTTTAACTTTTGTTCCTAGCTTAGAACCTTCTCATAGGCTTCATTCATAGTGGTAGGATCCAATACATCTACAAACTGACCTATACAATTGTTGAGACCCACAATAAACTTTATAATTTTGTACTTTTCATCTTTTTGAAATTGAGGAACATACTAAAAGAAAATGGGTAATATTCTCCCAGTAAGTATGTACTTAAAGTTCCCCTTGTTTTAGTTCCTGGAATTTTGTTAATTTCTATTCAAAGAATAACAGAGGAAACCATCATTACCTAAAGATTTCTACAAACTGTTCCCATGTCACATTGGTTAATGTTAAGCCTAATTCAACCTTCTTGTTTCCCCACCAACCTGTAGCCTCTCTCATTAGCTATTAAGCCCCCCATACTGCCTTCATATTCTCATTATAATCCTGGATTTGAAAATATTTTTCCATTTCAGTTAAACATGACTCAACAACATCACCAACCTTGGATTCGTCATACTAGGGTGGTTTAACCTTTTTCATGTCATCAGAAATGACACTACGTATTGTTTTATCTTTACTTGTTTTGGAAAAGGTATGTTCTTCCCTATCAGTTTGATGTGTGGTTTGTTTTAGTATTTATGTTTCCAAACTGAGACTATCATTCTGAGTTCTTGTGTATCTATCTTCCCTCTAATCCAAATTACGAAGTTTGACTTGGATATCCTACATCATGAGAAAAATTTTGTCTAATTTGGTTATAGGGGTCTCTATGGGTTCAACTTCCCCTACCCCTTCTTGCATATGAGACATATCTAAATTACTTAATTAACCTATTAAATTAGCACTCTTTTAGTCTCTTTAGTATCAATACCATGCTAGATCATGACTTGGTAGCTGTTGAGTAATGGTTACCAAATTTTCTATAGTTGGAAAATCTTTTTATACCTATTTACAACACTAGAGTTAAACTACCTTTATTGTAGTTGTTAGTCAAGCTATCTCGGGTCATAAATAACAATAGAGTCCTTAGTGCTATGATTAGAATTACCTCAATGGTTAATATTAACCATAGTGGACACAAACTGATATCCTCTTTGGGAGTGCAGGGTAGCTGCATAAGTGCACTAGAATCCTAATAGAATAAAATAAATATGAGTTTCTTTATTAAATAGTATAAAAGAATGAAGGGACAATAGAAAATGACATAGCGTTAAAAATCATATTGCTGCACAGTTATATCCTTATCAAATCGCATTAATATTTGGGGGCTAACCTAGCATAACATCAAATCATTTCATTAATACTTATATTGATGGTTGTATTGACAACATTGGATCCCTTCTTATCATTGTAGGAAATTTGGAGGTAGCAATTTATGGTGCCATAAGTGAGAGAAAATAGTCAAAAATAATAATAACAAATATGCTTGTTGTGAGTAACCTCCAATATGTAACAATAAATGTATAAGATACTTTGTGATAACTTGCAGTTGCATGTAGTGACATGCAATGATGAGCCGATAGGTGGAGGGAAGCACAAATGGCAGGAATGCAATGTGAGAGAGAGCAAGTGCAGATATGTGTATATGCTATAGCTTATTCAAACAACATGTAGCAACAATGGTTGTGAGAAGCAACACATTATTTTGTGGACAACATGTTATAAAAGATTGAAACAATACAACCTTTTGAAGAGCACATTTTAGAGAATGGAACAATATAGGCCAAAGTGGATAACAAGAATCAACAATGCCTCATAGAAAGAAACAAGAATTGTATAGCACTATACTACATGCACTATTTAATTGGATGCAAAGAACATGAAACAATATAACCAAAGTTAGATAAAAATGGTCAACAATGCCCTATGGAGAACAATATAAACTATTTAGCGGTGCAACCATAACCACAAAACGAAAGCTTTAAATGAAACAATAAACATTTCAATAGCAACATAGAAAATTCTATATTGAACAACATCTTATCGAAATTACCATATACACACATACATTCCCACACTTACATGCTAACATTCAAATAGCGAAGAAAAATTGTATAGATATAACACCATGTGGCAATCCAACCACAAGAGAACTAAACAACCATATCCATAAGTAATAAATGAAAGAATATTTGTTTGAGCAATAACATTCATAAAAAAATAAAATTGATAGTAACAAACCAATGGAAAAATATAGAGTGTTCAATAGCATGAAATTGAAAATGCAACAATATATTAAGATAAATTGTCTAGCATTAACTATTTTACTGCATTGCAACCAGAGCCATAAAATGGAAGACATAAACCAAAGAATATTGGTTTGAACAGCAAGCTAGATGGGAGAACCCATAAAAGAGAAAAAATTGACAGTACCAAAGCCATCCAAAAACTATATTCAAAGTGGGTAAGTGCACCAAGATGGTTCCCAAAAAGGGGACTTAAGTGGACAACTTTTTTCTGAAATCAGGAAATACTGACCTTGGATGTGAAATTGAGGATACTTAGACTCAAAATTTTGAGATGGAACAAAAAGAAGGATTCAAGTGCTCCGAATCTACTTTCTAAACTACTAATTTATTTTGAAAATGATTGAGATTAAGGGGTTCAAATGAGGGACATACACAAATTGGTGTTGTTTTTGTCAAAAAAACATAAAATAGCAACTCTTGTACGACCCTTGTACGGTGAACTTTTTTTTAGTATTTTGAAAATCGCAATAGTCAGAAGTTAGCCAGCACTATGTAGTTGATGCATTTTTTTTCTGATAATTTTTTAATGAATATTTGATTTTTTGCTAATTTGCGAAGTGGACATATCCTGAAAATAGAATTTTCGCCGTGCTACCCCTACAAATTTTAGAAACTAATTGATTTATTTATTTTTTTAATTTTTTAATTTTGTAGAATGGAGTCTAGTTTCTAAAAATGTGATTCATCAGAAAAATTGATGAACGGTTAATTTATAATGAAAAAAATACCAAACACTGCTTTTTGGAAAAAAAAAGACATACAGATAAAATAAATTATGGATGAAAGACTTAACATTTTAATAAAGTAAAAAAAATTACATTGCTGGATAGCTAAGAGATAACCCAACATTACCCATGTGCTCGATTTTTTTGATATTGAACCACGTGCAATCCTGACGGTGAGCACGAACTCGATTATGAGAAATATGGTGGAATTTTTAAAAACATGTCTCTAGTCGTTGGGAATTCCCTCCAAGCCTTTGGGTTGGAATTCCAAGGCAATACCAAGCTTAAAGTTTGATAATTCCCAAAGCAAGATATAACGCGAGCGCATTATAACGAGAGTGCATTATAACGCGCTCGCATTATATCTTGCTTTTGACATGGTTTTTGCTTCTGCGGGGAACATGTCTACTAGCACATAATGCGAGCACATTATAACGTGCTCACGTTATGTCTTGGGTATGTGCAGGATCATCATGGAAAAAATAGGCCCTTAAGTGGCAATAAAAAGACAAAAAATTAGAGTTAGACAACTTGATGTAAAAATTTGATTAAGTTATCTATATTATTTCAAAAAAAAAAAAAAATAGAATCTGTACAAAATTGAATGTAGTTTCTAAACTACTAGACCTTTAATTTTTTTTTTAAATCCTATTTGGTGTAAATTTGAAATTTCAATGCAGTAGTATTTAAATTTCAGGGTAAAAATAAGAAGTAGGTGTCTATCTGACCACCCTAACCACAATAAAATGATAATTACTTTTTATAATATTTTAGATATAAGTAGAGGACTCATGTCCCAATGTGATGCATATTTTTTTATAATTTTTTTCCAAGTAAATAATTAATTATGAATTTTTTATTACAACTTTTTAAAAATATAAATGCTGGTTTGTCTAACCACCTTAATTTGGTAAAAAATTCATGAAATTATTTTTTTTATTTTTAAATCCTATAGTATGTGAAGCATAGAATGTGAAACATGTTTCGGATTCAAAAAATGTGATACCATTTGAAAGTTATAGATGTTTTTCAATCAGCCTATCAATTAGGACTTTAGTCGTAATTCTAATAGAAAATGAATAATGATTATTTATTAAATTCAAAGTAAAGCATAATTTATATTGGTGGAAAGATGAGAATCTCCTCTAAAAACCCTTTTTGTTTCATCATTTTTGGGTAAAAAAAAAGTTGCCAGCCACATGGACCATCATATGGCTTACATATCGCCACTTTTTGGCCCATCATGATCCTGCACATACCCTCTTACTTTATGTTTAATGCTAATATATGATTGTATGTTGATATATTTTTATGTACATGTATGTATGTATGCTTGTATGGATGTAATATTATATGTACAAATATATTATGCTTGTATGTATGCATTTACGTATGTCTTTAGACGAAGGGAGAATTTAGAGAGAGTCTAGAGAGATGGAGAGGGGGTCAAAGTGAGATTTTAAGAGAGAGGGAGTGGGAGAGAAGGGGTTGGATTGAGGGGGACTTAGCTAGGTAGGGTGGGAGGGATAGAGGGAGGGAGAGAGAGAGAGAGGGGGGGTCAGAGAGAGAGAATTGATGAGAGAGAATTGAGGGAGAGAGAGAGAGACAAAGAGAAAGAGAGGGTTATGTAGGTAGGGTGTGAAAGGGAGAGACTTGAGAGTGTGAGAGGGAGAGACTTGAGAGTGTGAGGGGGGTGAGAGGGAGAGACTTGAGAGATAGGTAGTGAGAGGGAGTGTGAGAGAGAGGGAGTGAGAGAGGGTGGTAGGGATTGATTGAACGAGAGGTACGCAGAAAGAGGGAGATGATAGATAGAGACAATTAGAGAGGGTGGGAGGAAGGGAAGGAGGGAGAGGTGAGATGTATAGATAGAGAGAAAGTGATAGGGGTTAGTATAGGGTTGAGGGATTAGGATGGAGGACCTATAGGGTTGATGGTTTCTAGGGTATTAGGGTTTAAGGTTTGAGGGTTGATGGAATAGGTTTGATGGTAGAGGGTATTTGGTTGAGGGTATAGGGTAGAAGGTTTAAGGTTTAAGCATTTAGGGTTGAAGGGTTTGGGGTTAAGGGTTTACTTGGTTGAGGGTAGAGGGTTTAGGGTATAGTTTTGAGGGTATATGGTTGAAGGATTAGGTTCAAGATCCAATGTAAGGGGTAGAGGGTTTAGGGTTTAAGGATTGAGGGTTGAGGGATTAAGGGTTGAGGGTTGAGAATTGAGGGTTGATTGTTTAATGTATAGGGTAAAGGGTAGAGGGTTTAAGGTATAAGGTTGAGGGATTAGGGTTGAGGGTCCAATATATAGGGTAGAGGTTATAGGGGTGTATTGGGTTGATGGTAGAGGTTAGAGGGTAGAGGGGTAAAAGGGTTTAGAGTTTTAAGGTTTAAAAGGTTTCAGGTTAGAGGGTGCAGTCTTCACAGGTTTAGAGTGTTTAGGGTTTAAGAGTTGTGGTTTAAGGGTCAATAGGGTTGAGGATTGGGGTAGAGAGTTTACTAAATTTGGGTTTAGGGTTGAGATTAGGTTGAGGTGGGGAACAGTTAGCAGGAGGTAGGGTAGAGGGTTTATGGGTTCTGGTTTAAGGGTTTAGGGTTTAGGATCTTTGGATTAATAGGTTATAGAGACAGAGGTAATAGAGTTGAGGATTGGGGGTTTTAAAGTTGAGGTTGAGGGTCAGAGTACATAGGGTTGGGACTTAAAAGAAGTTTAGGGTTGAAGTGCAAGGTTGCAGGGACTAGGCTTTGATGGGCTTTGAGGTTGAGGTTCAAGATTAGAGGTATAGGGGTTGGGGTGTTGAGGTTTACAAGGGTTAAGAGTTGAGGTTGAGGATGGAAATATTAGGGTTGAGAGGATTAGGTTTAGGGTTGAGGTTGAGAGTTAGGGGTCCAAAAGGAGTATAGGGGTTTAGGATTAGGAGGTTTAGGGGTTGAGCATTGAGACTAAGAGGGTAAGAGATGGTTGACAAAATTAGGGTTAAAGGTTGAAGTTGAGGTTCAGGATTAGAGGGTATAGGACAGCAAGGGATGAAAGGTTAGAGGTTGGATTAGGTTTGGGGTTGAGAGGTTGAGGTTGTGATTATGAGGGAGTATAGGAGTTAAAAGTTAGGTTTAGGGTTGAGATTAGGAGTTTAAAGGTTGAAGTTAAAAGAGGTACTTATAGAGGTTGATACGTTCGAGAGGGTTGAGGGATTAAGAGGGTATAGGGATTGAGGATTAGGGTTTAAGGGTTCAGGATTGAGGGTTGAGGGATTAAGAGGGTATAGGGGTTGAGGGATTAGGGTTTGAGGGTTTAGGGTTGAGCGTTGAGGGATTAAGAAGGAATAGGGGTTGAGGGATTACAGTTTAAGGGTTGAGGGTTGAGGGTTCAAGGATTAAGAGGGTATAGCAGTTGAGGATTAGGGTTTAGGGGTTGAGAGTTGAGGGACTAAGAAGGTATAGGGGTTAAGGGATTAGGGGTTCAGGGTTGAGG